>BLSH010415170.1:2905975-2933626 GCA_018402905.1 Glandirana rugosa | reverse complement strand
CTCCTTGGGGTCGGTTAGGTTTCTATATCTTATAAATATATATATATACACAATTAAATATTCTATATCTTTGGATTGGCTGGGGTTCCTCTAATCCTGGGAGCTCTGATGCATACCTAGGGCCCTCCCCTTCCTGCCTTACCTTTAGCGGCGGCAGTTATGGGTGCTGAAATGAATCGATGCATCGTGATTCGGCTGTCCCTGATGCGGCGACTGCCCATAATCGATTGCCGAGTGATGTCATCTGACTTGCCCATAGGCAACTTGTCAGGCGACTTGAGTCGCTTGACAAGTCACCTCCATGCACTGCAATGGAACCGTTCTAAATAGGAGCGACTCAAGTCGCTCCGACTTAGAAAAGGGTTCCTGTACTACTTTTGAGGCGACTTGCATTGACTTCTATTACAGAAGTCGCCTGCAAGCCGCCCTGAATTTGCCTCGAGCGGAACGAGTTGCCCTGCAAGTCGGATCACTAGGTGTGAATGCGGTAATGAATCCCCTGTTGTGCAAAGTGCCCCACTGTAGTGTACAAGATGCTTAATATGTAGCAACATACCACACGGTGCCTCTCGGCACTCGTGACCGCCCGGCCCGCCTCCCTCCTCTCCGGATGACGTCAGTGGTGGATTCTCAGCCCCGCCCGTCTCTCTTGTGATCTGTTAGCTACAGTCAGCGGGTGGGGCTGAGAATCCACCTCTGACGTCAGCTGGAGAAGAGAGAGGCGGGGCAGGCGGTCACATGAGTGTGGAGAGGCACCGTACGGTATGTTGCTACATATTAAGGAGCATGTTGTACATTACAGTGGGGCACTTTGCACAGTAACAGGGGATTCAAGACCGTTTTTTTAACATCTGACCACCACCAACACCCATCACCACTAACGAGCATCACCCACTGACCCCCATCTACACCCAGCTTCACCCACACCCCTTACTACCACCCACACCCATCTACACCTCACTACGACCCACACCCCTCTACACCCACCCACTGACACCCAGCATCACCTACACCCCTCACTACCATCCGCACCCATCACCACCCACTGACACCCATCATCACTAACACCCACCACTACCCAGCATCAGCCACACCCCTCACTACCACCCACACCCCTCTACATCCACCCACTGACACCCCTCTACACCCATCATTCCCCAGACTCTCCCATCCTTCTGTTCCTATCCATGGATTCCTCCATCCCCAGACTCCCCTATCCTTCCTTTCTTATTCATGGATTCTTCCATCCTTCAGTTCCTACCCTCCCTTGTATCCTAATCGTGATGCATCGCACAATCGAATCGTTGACCAGATAATGGTAATCGAATCAGAAGACCAGTGAAGATGCGCACCCCTAGCAGGGGTTGGGGCAGACGTCCTGCTGCACATCAATGCCACACCCCTAGCGCCGCACGGATGATGCCGACTATGTTGGCGCCGGCGCTCTGTGTTTGATCTTGGCGTTATACAAGGGAGTGCTTTTGGTGCCAATCACCGAGCGGTTCCTCCGCCCGGGTGCTTTCGCTCACCCTCTTTACTTTGCCAGCGTGATGTTCGGTGGTCACCCTTGGCTTTGGCGGAGTACATACTCCTTCGGGTAGAACCAGGCATTCTCTTTGGTGAGTCCTCTCAGGCACCTATCTCAGTGGTTCTCAACTCCTGTCCTCGGGACCCACTAACAGGCCAGGTTTGCAGGATAACTGAAATACATCACAGGTGATATCATTTGCTGCTCAGTGATTGCAGTATTCTAGTCTGCATCTCCCCGAGGCAATACTTAAAATCTGGCCTGTTGGTGGGTCCTGAGGACAGGAGTTAAGAACCACTGACCTATCTGGACCTTGTTCCAGACATTCAGAATTTTTTCCTGGCAGTCTTCTCCCTTTTTTGTCTCCTGGATATACTTTTCCTAGGTGATTAGTTCTCTGTACACATTCACTCACATCCTTCACACATCTTTCTGGGGTACAGTTGTTGTTCGCTACATTTTTCTCATCCCTCTTTTCACCAGGGCATTACCCCACTGTAATCACCTCACAATACCTTTATTTCACACTGTGACCGGTAATGGTTTATTCTCTATAGAAGCAACCACATACATTTGTTTTATGCTAGTCACACACATTTATTTATATATATATATATATATATATATATATATATATATTTTTTTTTGTATCTGTGTCTACAGCTGTCTTTGGTGCGGTTTATTGCATCATTACTAGTTGCTTACAACTAATAACAATTTCATTTGTATGGTGTATCAGTTCCCCATTTTTTGGGGGTACATTCTGTCACATGAAGACATTCATTTATTCAACACAATCATGCCCATCTTATTTTACCAAAAATTGTGCATTATATTGTTTGTGCACACTGAAACGTTTTCTTTTCCCAGAAAATATACGGTTAACAGCCAGCTGGGCAAATATTGTGCAACCTAAAAAATTAAGCTCCACTAACATTTAGTAATAAGCGCAAACAAGGGTTCTGTAGCTACTTGACTACTTGGACTTCAATACATTACAGTGATACTAAAGGTCTGATTTTTTTTTTTAAATATATATATATATATGTATATAAAAACAACATGTCATACTTGCCTCCTCTGTGTAGTGGCCCCAATTCTCCTCTTCTGGGGTCCCTCAGGGGCGCTCCTGGCTCCTCCTGTTCTCCGACTGTCCCCTCAGGGAAGCGCTTTCCCTGGTGGCAGCCATGCAGGTGCGCTCCCGAGTCCTGTTGCGTCCATCGACACAGCAGGACTTGGCCCTACCCCCGGCTCCCGCATCACTGGATTTGATTGATTGATAGCAGCGGGAGCATTGGCTCCCAATCCAGCCAATAAGGATGCGAGTCAGTGGCTGGAGTTGCTAGGTTGGTCCACGGCATGATCGTGGTCAGGTAAGTAAAAGGGGGCTTTGGGGTGCTGCTGTAGTAGAAAAGGTTTTTCACCTTAATGCTTAGAATGCATTAAGGTGAAAAACAGCGAGGATTTACAACCCCTTTAAGGTTATCATTAGTCTAATGAAAAAGAAAAGGAAAATTACTGAATAGAAATTCAAACAATTTCTGTGGAAATAATGGTGAAGAAATCTCACAGGGGTGATCATCTAGAGCAGTGGTTCTCAACTCCAGTCCTCAGGACCCACTAACAGGCCAGATTTTAAGTATTACCTTGGGGAGATGCAGACGAGATTACTGCAATCACTGAGCAGCAAATGATATCACCTGTGATGCATTTCAGTTATCCTGCAAACGTGGCCTGTTAGTGGGTCCCGAGGACGGGAGTTGAAAACCACTGATCTAGAGAATATTAGGCATAAGTAGAGACGTATAATGGGGGGAGAAAAGAAAAAGACAAGGGAGAGAAAAAGAGAAAAGGATGGATAGACAGGAATGGGCAAAACAAGCAATAGAAGAACTGAGGAAAGAAAGAGGGCAAGGATAGGCTGCCAGTCCATAAGCTAGCAACATACTAACAGGGTGTTACCATTGAATTCAACCAAATCCACATCATCCCTTAACTACTCTCTTTATTCTAAAGGGTCTCTGCTTTCTAAAAAAAAAAAATATATATATACACACACATTATTTATTTATATATACAGTCAAGTCCATAAATATTGGGACATCAACACAATTCTAATCTTTTTGGCTCTATACACCACCACAATGGATTTGAAATGAAACAAACAAGATGCGCTTTAACTGCAGACTTTCAGTTTTAATTTGAGGGTATTTACATCCAAATCGGGTGAACGGTGTAGGAATTGCAACAGTTTGTATATGTGCCTCCCACTTTTTAAGGGACCAAAAGTAATGGGACAATTGGCTACTCAGCTGTTCCATGGCCAGGTGTGTGTTATTCCCTCATTATCCCATTTACAAGGTGCAGATAAAAGGTCCAGAGTTCATTTCAAGTGTGCTATTTGAATTTGGAATCTGTTGCTGTCAATTCTCAATATAAGATCCAAAGAGCTGTCACTATCAGTGAAGCAAGCCATCATTAGGCTGAAAAAACAAAACAAACCTATCAGAGAGAAAAACATTAGGTGTGACCAAATCAACTGTTTGGAACATCCTTAAAAAAAAAAGAATGCATCGGTGAGCTCAGCAACACCAAAAGACCCAGAAGACCATGGAAAACAACTGTGGTGGATGACCGAAGAATTATTTCCCTGGTAAAGAAAACACCTTTCACAACAGTTGGCCATATCAAGAACACTCTCCAGGAGGTAGGTAGGTGTATGTGTGTCAAAGTCAACAATCAAGAGAAGACTTCACCAGAGTGAATATAGAGGGTTCACCACAAGATGTAAACCATTGGTGAGCCTCAAAAACAGGAAGGCCAGATTAGAGTTTGCCAAACAACATCTAAAAAAGCCTTCACAGTTCTGGGACAACATCCTATGTACAGATGAGACCAAGATCAACTTGTACCAGAGTGATTGGAAGAGAAGAGTATGGAGAAGGAAAGGAACTGCTCATGATCCAAAGCATACCACCTCATCAGTGAAGCATGGTGGTGGTAGTGTCATGGCGTGGGCATGTATGGCTGCCAATGGAACTGGTTCCCTTGTATTTATTGATGATATGACTGCTGACAAAAGCAGCAGGATGAATTCTGAAGTGTTTCAGGCAATATTATCTGCTCTTATTCAGCCAAATGCTTCAGAACTCATTGGACGGCGCTTCACAGTGCAGATGGACAATGACCCGAAGCATACTGCGAAAGCAACCAAAGAGTTTTTAAGGGAAAGAAGTGGAATGTTATGCAATGGCCAAGTCAATCACCGGACCTGAATAGGATTGAGCATGCATTTCACTTGCTGAAGACAAAACTGAAGGGAAAATGCCCCAAGAACAAGCAGGAACTGAAGACATTTGCAGTAGAGGCCTGGCAGAGCATCACCAGGGATGAAACCCAGCATCTGGTGATGTCTATGCGTTCCAGACTTCAGGCTGTAATTGACTGCAAAGGATTTGCAACCAAGTATTAAAAAGTGAAAGTTTGATTTATGATTGTTAATCTGTCCCATTACTTTTGGTCCCTTAAAAAGTGGGAGGCACATATACAAACTGTTGTAATTCCTACACCGTTCACCTGATTTGGATGTAAATACCCTCAAATTAAAGCTGAATGTCTGCAGTTAAAGCACATCTTGTTCGTTTCATTTCAAATCCTTTGTGTATAGAGCCAAAAAGATTAGAATTGTGTTGATGTCCCAATATTTATGGACCTGACTGTATATGCACTGGGGGTTTGAAGTCATTTTATGGCCCAAAAAATAGGATTTTATTAAGAACTTACCATAAAATCCTTTTCTCTGAGTTCACTGACAGACGCAGCCCTTCATTGACAAAGTGGGGTTTATGCACATCCTACTAGGAGTAGACTAGGCAAATAGAAAAAAAGCAAGCTTACCCCTCCCAGGGGGCCGTCCTCACTCCAGCATATAACCCTCCAGCTCTGCATAGCATATCAGTTCGTAACAAGCCGTACAAACGCAACACAGAGGGGTGGGTGCTGCGTCTGTCAGTGAACTCAGAGAAAAGGATTTCACGGTAAGTTCTTAATAAAATCCTATTTTCTCCTACGTTCACTGACAGGCGCAGCCCTTCATTGACAAGTGGGGATGTCCCAAAGCAGTGTCATTCAAGAGGGGTGGGTAAACAACAACAACTGTACCCAACAGAATCCTCCCAGGAGGCGCCAGACGCGCCTACACCACCGCCTGTAAAACTTTACAGCCAAAAGCAGCCCGAACAGTATACGCATGGGTCACGGTCTGCCTGATCCAACGGGAATCCCCTCCGCTTCTACCCTGCACAGTAGCCGCGGTAGAAGCTTGAGGGGAGGGAAGGCGTACAGGAGCCGATACCGACCCCAAGGCGCTACCAACGCGTCCGTGGCGGCCGCCAATGGGTCCCTTGTTCTGCCCACGAAGGTCTGCACCTTGTGATTGAACCTGGACGCCATGAGGTCCACGTCTGGCGGAACACCTCTGGATGTAGGGACCATTCCCCCTGATCCAGCGTCTGGCGACTGAGCAAGTCCGCCTGCCAATTTTCTACGCCCAAAATGTAAATGGCGGAGACTGCCAGTACGTGAAGTTCTGCCCATCTCAGAATGAGAGCCGCAGCCGCTGCCGAGCTCCTCGTTCTGCCCTGATGGTTCACGTACGCCACCGCCGTGGCGTTGTCCGACTGAACCCGAACCGTCGTGACTATCGACCAATTCAGGGGGAGAAACGACTTCCCCAACGTTAGAGCCGAGGCCCGAAGCCACCAGGTCAACGATCCTCTGGTCTGATGATCCAATCTGATCAGCTGGTCCAGGGACAGCGGAGACTTGTCCCACCGTGACAGAATCGCTCGCTGTAGGAGCCGAGTGTGACTCTGGGCGTAAGGTATCGCCTCAAAGGCTGGACCATGAGCCCCAACACCTGCATACAGAACCGTAAGGAGGACCACTGGCGTGACAGCAGGGTTTGCACCGCTGCTTGCAGTGTTAGTAACTTGGCCGGAGGTAAGAACACCTTCGCCTGCTCTGTGTCCAGAATCAGACATTCCAGTCGACAAGACTGGGTCAACGTCGACTTCTGCAGGTTGATCAGCCAGCCAAAGTCTTTCAACGAGGCCATGGTGATAGCCACATTCTCCTCCAGGGCCAAAGCAGACTCCACTCGCAGGAGCAGATCGACGAGGTATGCTACTACCGCAATGCCTCTCTGCCTCAATAGCGCCAGCACCGGAGCCACCAGCTTGGTGAATACCCGAGGAGCCGAGGCCAGACCGAAGAGAAGTGCCACAAATTGGTAATGCAGCTCCCCCACCGCAAAGCGCAGGAAGCGCTGGTGCCGGAGACAAATGGGAACATGGAGATACGCGTCCCTGATGTCCAGAGACACCATGAAGTCCCCTTGGTGCAGGGCGGCCACGAACGATCGGACAGATTCCATCCTGAATTTTCGCGCTTTTAGGTCCAGAACCGACCTGACCCCACCCTTTTTGGGCACCACAAAGAGGTTTGAATAGAAGCCACGGAACCTTTCCAGCGGAGGTACCGGCACAACCACCCCTTGTTCGGAGAGTATCTGAACAGCCCCTAGGAGAGCCTCTCGACACCCCTGAGGGAGTCTCAAGTTCGATGGGAAGAACCTGTCTGGGGGTAGAGTGCTGAACTCTATCCTGTATCCTGAGGACACCACTTCCTGCACCCACCAGTCGGAAATGCGGGTAGTCCACCTGTCTGCGAACCCCAGAAGTCGGCCCCCCACCCGAGACTCAGGTGGGGGCAACCCATCATGCGGAGGAGGACTTTTCCTCCGTCTTTTCGCTCTTGCGCTGCCAGGGCCGTTTACCGGACCCCGAGGCCGACTTGTCGGGCCTTGAGCCCTTGCCCTCTGCACCGGGCGCATGAAAAAACCTCTTCTGGACCCAAAGGAGCAGGACCCTGCTTACGGCGGAATTCCCGCCGCCTGGGCTCCGGGAGAAAGGTACTCTTTCCCCCCCCCCGGTGAAATCCTTAATGATTTCATCCAGTTGTGCCCCAAAGAGCCGACCACCCTGAAAGTGAAGATCCGTGAGGCCCTTTTTAGACGCGTGGTCACCCGACCAACAGCATAACCACAGCACCCATCTGATAATGACTGCAAAAACAGACATCTTAGTGCATTGTGCAACTCAGTCGCACACTCAGTAAGAGATTGCGCCACCATGGCCGACGCCAGAGCTGGTCTCATGGCTGACCCTGCCACCAAGAACAGAGCCTTGGATACCGCCTCCGTCCGCCTATCGGCCGGATCCTTAAAAGGGGATGGTGGTTGCCTTATTCAGGTGAGCCACTGGAGGGTCCACTGCGGGGGGTGCCCACTTCTTCACAAAACTGCCCTCAAAGGGATAGCGCACAGCGAAACGTTTGGGCAATGAAAAGGAATTCTGCGGACGCTGCCATTCCTTATAGACCAGCTGGTCAAAAAATTTATCATAGGGATATGCCCTAGGGGACCAAGGTGGCTTAAAAGACCCACAAACCTAGGCAGTCTCCTGCGACTCCCCGGCTTGGTCCAGTCGCAAAGACGCATGGATATTGGTGATCAGAGAGGCCACCAGCGCCCTCTCGTACGCCACCGAGGCCCCCTGGTCTTCCTCACCATCCGAGGGCTCCAGTTCACCATCTGAGAGCTCCACGGGGTCCCCGTGACCACTGAGGCCCCTTCCAGTTCAGAATCCTCCCCTGAAGAAGGGGGGGGGGGTGGGCGCTTTTTAGGCACCCCCTTAGCACGGCACCTCCCGGGGGGAAAAACTCCCCCAATATGGACCTTAACTGATCCAGGGGAACCAGAGGGCCCAGCGCAGATTGCGCTTCCACAGTCTCCTCCGGGGAAGAACCCGCAGGTTCAGCCGCCATTGCGCCACTGGACGCTGCTAGGCCAATAGGCCCTGACACCCCCACAATGCAGCCCCACCACTGCCCCACAGGGCAACTGGGAGATACCCAGGAGGACTGCATCCACTGCTACCAACACCCCAGGGAGAGCCCAGCTATACTTGCTGTGTATAATTGCCCTTCAAGCGCTGCATCCCAGTAGGAGTGCTTGACCGCCTGTCAGGAGCCTTTGCCGCCCTGTGCCTTCCACGCTGTCCCAGAGGAAAAGAGGAAGAAACGACGCGAGCCGCACGTTTTCTTCAACAGGCACATCAAACATGGCCGCCGAGCGGTCACAAGAGGCCAAAGCCTGTCCACACAGGCCGCGACTACGGCAAAATGGCCGCCGATCCACCACTAGAGGCCAAAATGGCCGCGGCTATGGCAAAATGGCGGCGATCCGCCACAAAATGGCGGATCGGCGCATGGCAGTTTTAGCGCGGGGTCCCGGGGGGAGGGGGCGAAACAGACCAAAACAAGCAGGGGGACCTGTAGCCCCCTAAAAACCCTCCACCGGCCGGCCCAGTCCACCAAACGTTCAGCCCCCCCACGCACCCCTGGGGTGGGGAGAGGGGGGTCACTCACCAATCCGGGCGTAGCGGGTAGCCACCCGGTAGCAGACCTTCCTCCCATCTGATGGGGAGGGATGCTGCAGGCCAAGCGCCCCTGGACGTGAGCACAGCCCGGTCACAGGAAGCAAGTGGTGGTCACCCACTAGCTTCCCGCACGGAATGGGTACGATGTGGCGGACCCCGCCAAGGCTAAGGGTAGCTCGCATCGGTCGGCCGTGCTAGGGAAATTCCAGGATTCGAGATATCCTCTATGCCCCAGCCGGCTACTTGATAGCAGTCTTCATCAGATAGCTTGAAAAGCAAAAAGAAGAAAAAAATTGGGGAACCGCAGGTCCCAGGTCTAACTCCTTGCACTAGGCATAATAAAACTGATATGCTATGCAGAGCTGGGGGGTTATATGCTGGAGTGAGGACGGCCCCCTGGGAGGGGTCAGCTTGCTTTTTTTCTATTTGCCTAGTCTACTCCTAGTAGGATGTGCATAAACCCCACTTGTCAATGAAGGGCTGCGTCTGTCAGTGAACGTAGGAGAAAAAAGATTTTTACATGTGTGCTATGAAAAAAAAAAAATCGAAAAATTGCTCTACAGCAGAAGTGGTTGAAGAATTGTCGTTTGTTTTTTTAACAGTAGGGCAAAGCACATGTTCCATCTCCTTGAGTGCCCGGGAATAGCTCCATTCACACAGGGGCGACTTGCGCTCCGACTTGAGTCGCCTCAAGTCGCTTGACATCTAAAATCCCATTGAAATGAATGGGAGCCACCTTAATGTACGCTATTGAGTCGCTCTGACTTCAAAAAAAGGTTCCTGCACGACTTCAAGGCGACTTCTATCTGACTTGTGCCCACAGAAGTCAATGGAAGTCGCTTCCAAGTCGGATCCCCATCTTAATGCAAGCGACTTTACAATGAAAAGAATATAATTTTATTTGGGGCAACCCCCTCCCACCCTTCTCTGCTTGGCCACAGGCAAAGGCACTTGGTATAAGTCGTGCTGAAAATCATGCTGCAATTGCCTAGCAAAGTCGCGCCGATGTCAGATCGCCTAGCTGCAAAGTAGTACAGGATATCCCCACTTGTCTCCATCTCCCAACACTTACTCATGGCAGGCACCAGTAAATGTAAATCAGAAGGAGGTGAGGTGTGTGCTTGCTCACTAGAAATTGGCAATTCAAAAATGTTTAAAAAAAAAAAACACAAAAAAGGTTTATATCGAGTCAAAACATCATTATTTTTCCCTTTTGCTTTTAAAAAGGTAAGAGATTAGGGGTCGCTTTGATCCCAGACCTCAAGAGGACCTGTCATGCTTCTTTCTATTACAAGGGATGTTGACACTCCTTGTAATAGGAATAAAAGTGACAAAAATAAATAAATAAAAAGGGACAGTGTAAATATGAAAAATAAAAAGTAAAATATAAAAAGGAAAAAAAAAGGTAAAGCCCTCATCCCTCCGTGCTCGCTCACAGAAGCGAATGTCGCGCCAGCATATGTAAACAGTTTTCAAACCACACATGGGAGATATTGCTGTAATCATTAGAGCGAGAGCAATAATTCTAGCACTAGACCTCCTCTAACTCTAAACAGGTAACCTGTAAAGATTTTTAAAGAGTCGCCTATGGAGATTTAAGTACTGAAGTTTGTCGCCATTCCGCGAGCGTTCGCAATTTTAAGGCATGACATGTTCGGTATCTATTTACTCAACGTAACATCAGCTTTCACATTATACAAAAGAATTAGGCAACTATTGCGTTGTGGTTTTATAGTTAATGAAAGTGTATTTTTTCAAAAAAATTGCATTTGAAAGACCACTGCGCAAACACAATAAAATATTGTAACGATTGCCATTTTATTCTCTAGGGTCTCTGCTTAAAAAAAAAAAAAAAATAGAATGTTTAGGGGTGCTAAGTAATTTTCTACTAAAACATACTAATTTAAACTTTATAAACAAAAAAGTTTGAGAAAAGATCTGGTCAGCAAGTGGTTAAAAATTAAGTTCAGACTTCCTGTCACTTGAAGTAGTTTGTTTAGGCCAAGCTGGCTGAAACAAATTCTCTTCATTGTCTATCTTTATTCTGCCACTAGGAGCACCGTGTCATGTAGATCGTGATGTCATCCACCTGTATCTCCACCAATTATAAGAAGTCTTGTTTTAATTGATGAAAATACAAAGCTTCCTCCGAATGGTTGAGGAGCACTCAGCCTGACTCAATCTTGTTCTGGCAGCAGAGAGGAAGTACCTGTGCTGCTGTCAGAATAAAGCGCTATATACGGTATGTAGCTGGTACTACTACAGTATAATACACTGCTGACAGTGAGAGAATCACTTAGTGAATAGCGTGACCCAAACACACAATTTAAAGTGGAAGAAAACCTGGACAGCTTTAAGGTATTAAGGGGCAGTCTGTGCCCCCATCAGGGAGATTCAGTCTCTGTTTTGTCCTGTTTACCATTATCATTGAAAGTAAAGAAAATCACACATCTGGGTTGTCCCCAGCACAGGAATAAGGAGGATATCTTCCAACAGAGACATTTGTCCTGGCGACATCAATAAATTTCCTCCCTTTTAGAGTGGTTTTCTCAAATTTTTTGTTATGGCTATAGGACAGCAAGTGAAAGGAAATCTCCCCAATGGGACACAGAAGGTACAAATAAACCTTACAGGGGTTAGAACTCCCCCTTACTGTATCCTAAATGAAAAAAAAGCCTTTACTTCTACTTTAAGGCTTGTTTACACAGGTGCTCATAGCAAGCCATTTTAAAGTGGTTCTGAAGGCTAGACATTTTCCACCTTAATGCATTGCCTGCATGAAGTTAACCCCCTATATATACTTACCCGAGTCCTATCTGATTCAACGCTCTGCTCATCTGCAACAACGCTGGTCTCTGTACCTCTCTTCACAGGGCACAAAGGCAGCAGTAGCGACTGACTACTGCAGTTGTCAATCACATCCTATGAGGAGCTGAGCTTTGCTGTGTGTGTCAATGGACGCACACAGTCCAGCTCAGGAACAAACTTCCAGGTGTGCTCTTCAAAGCAATTGGCTTGCTATTGGGGCACACATAGAAGAGGAGAAGCTGTTGGGGACCATTGCACAGTGCAGGTAAGTAGAACATGTTTATTATTATTTATTTATTTATTTTTTTTAAGGATCCTTTACAAACTACTTTATGCTTTGGACTGCATGTAATACAATATCCAAATGGTTTGCAAAATCTTAAGATGGAACTCTGAAGTCATTTAGACCTTCGGCCCCATTCACATTTGAGCATTTTTTTGGTAGTTCCCAAACATTTCAGGTAAGAGTTTTTTTTTTTTTTTTAGCCAACGTAGTTACTAGACAAGATAGCATGCAAAAGACTTTCTTTACATGCATTTTTCAGGTGCTCCAACTATAGTCCATTGGCACCAAGATGCGCGACTCTTATCCTAAATGAAGCTTGTGCAGTTTTTTGAGCAGTGTTTCAAGCAACGCTACTCCGGTGTGAATGGGCACCAATAATTATAATGGTCAAGTGTTGATAATGCTTCTAGTGAAGTTTCAAATAGCATTTCAAATCACTCAGGTATAAATGGGGTCTGACATTGATACCGTACAACCTTTATTGTGTTATCCACTGCAACACAGCCCTGAGAAAACGTAACCACTTAAGGACCGGAAGGATTTCCCACATTAGGACCAGAGCATTTTTTGCGATTCGGCACTGCGTCGGTTTAACTGACAATTGCACGGTCGTTCGACATTGTACGCAAACGAAATTGATGCCCTTTTTTCCCCCACAAATAGAGCTTTCTTTTGGTGGTATTTGATCCCCTCTGTGCCACTTCTGATCACCAGGCACCGCATCATCCCGACTTCAAGAGGTCTGGATCTGCGAGCCGCTGAGAGACAGACTGCCGATCCCCACCACTCCACAACTCAGTGCTCCAGTGAGCGTGGAGGAGCAGAGCGAAGGGCTTGCTGATTGACAGCCAGCAGCTCTCCGCTCGGGGATCTGTGAGAACCGGGCCATCGGCGGTGTTCGGTGCCTCAGTTCTCAGTGTAGAGACACCAGGAGACATCAGACAGATGCTGCATCCACCTAGGCAATTATAAATGGGGAAAAATCTGGAAACCCATACTTCTCTTTTAATATCAATTTAAAGCAAAACATCACCCTAAGCAAAAAGTTTTTCTTTCAAGATTCCACTCCCCTAATATTGGAGGATACATTTTTTTTATTTTTTATTTTTTGGGGGGTAGTGGGTACCTAGTTTTGGCAGGTACCTGCTTCCACTTTTTCTAGAATTGCTTAGGAGATTCCACTGAGTGTCCCCTCCTCCCTGCCTGCAACCTCTTGGTACATACCACAGGTCCCCCAAGAGGCTGCGGGACCAATCATAAGGCGCAGTGCAACTCATGCATGTATAGATGCTATAACTTTTGCGCAAACCAATCAATATACGCTTATTGGAGGGTTTGTTTGACCAAAAATAAGTAGTAGAATACATAATGGTCTAAGTTGATGGAGAAATTCGATTTGTAAAATGTTTTATTGGGTGTGTTTTATAGCGGAAAATAAAAAATAGTTTTTTTTTTTTTCAAAATTGAAGGTCTTTTTCTGTCTATAGCACAAAAAATAAAAACCCGCAGAGGTGATCAAATACTACCAAAAGAAAACCAAAAGGTCATCCATTTTATTTGGGTACAGCGTCGCACGACCTAGCAATAGTCAGTTAAAGTAACGCAGTGCCTTATTGCAAAAAATGGCCTGGGCATTAAGGGGGTAAAACCTTCCATGACTGAAGTGGATAAAAGTCAGTAGCTAGCAGTATTCATAGTTGCTGACTTTTTTATTTTTCTACAGACTGAAGAACCTCTTTAAGCGCCACTCCTGATAGTTTGGCCTATGCTGTACAGTCTGTGCAATGTAGGTTTTGCAATATTGCTATCGCTAGGAACATGGCTGGATTTATTTTCAAGCCAGTTCAGTGGCACTAACTGTATAGAATAGTTTATTTAGCAGCAATAACTGAGGTTTTACTCCCTCTCTAACAGGGTGCCAAATGTCGGGAAAAAGTTGTAAAGATTTCAGCCAATACCACCACAGAAGCTGTGTTAGAGAAGCTGAAGAGTGAAGCAGGAAAAGGCTGAATGGAATGTGGCATCCTTGTGTAACACTGGCTTCTGCTAACTGAAGAATGTTTTGCACACACCATGATAGATCTTCCACAGATCTTTGTGACCGCATTTGAATTTTAATATGCTAGTCACAATTGCTGGTGTGAAAATGATCTGGAAGCATTTATTGTGATCTAAAATGAATAGAATTTCTGAAAACCGGTTGCTGGAGAACAGAACAGAATGTACTGCGTCTGTTACTGGCAAAACCCAACATTTTTTTTATTTAACAATGAATATAGTTTCTGCAATTCATTTTGAAATGGTCCATCAAAATGTTTGATAAGTAGGTAGATTTATTCTAGGTACTAAAAGTTTCCATTTGGAGTGTATATAGGAGACCACTTACTTCAAATGTATGTGAAATGTGATAATAAATGAGGGTTCATGAATTTATCAGCTTCAAAAGACACATCTTGTTTACAAGGTAATATTACCCAGCAATATGCCTGTATTATGGATATATAGAGTATAGAGACGTGTGGAAAATGAAGAACACTCCATGGAAATTCCTTAATATGTTTATATATATTGAACAGGTAAAAATTAAATCTTTATTTGAACTATGCCTACAAATAAAAGTGATATACTTGAATAAGAAAACAAGAGAAATGCCCTTTCAATCATTTATTCAAAAAATATAATCAATAAATGTAATGATATACCGTGGAAAATGCAAAACAATCTGCATATCAAAAGCTGGTACAGGCCCCTGGAGATGTGTTCTTTCCTTCCCTCCGTGCAAAATTCATGCATGATTTGCCTTTCCATAACTCCCCAAATTTAAAATGTTTGTTAACCGCCTCAGGTACATTTACTGCTGTAAAGTGGCAGCTGTAAGCAGATCACTGCTTATAGAAGGCGCTCGCGGCAGCGGCTAGGGGGTGCGCTTGCCGCATGTGCGACGATCGGGTCCGCTTCAGAACTGATCAATCAACAGGGCCAGGCCAATGAATTTTGTCTTGGACCTGCTGATCGGTTCTGGCAAATTAAATGCCCCTTCTGCCTCTGTAATGTAAACAGAGGCAAAGGAAGTGATGTTACCTTCCCTCGTGAAGCCCTTTACGGTTCCAGTGAGGGGGAGGAGGCATCTAACCGTGTGTTGCACAACAGCCCAACTGACACCAGTACACGTAGGCACACATTTCACCCCCCTGATCACCCCCCCCCAGTTAACCCCTTCACTCCTGTCATCCCCTGTCACTGTGTCACAGTGCAGGGATCTGATTTTCACTGATCACTGTACTGTACTAAATCATTGTTAGGGTAGGTAGTAGTAGGCCTAGGTAGGGATAAATAACCCCCTTATACCCCCAAAAAAGGTTTTAAAGTGTCATGGGTGATGCTACTTGGGTAGTTTTTTTTCCCCATCAGATTACCCACTATGTGTGTGTATGTATAATATACACACACACACCTTGTATAGGTTTTAACCCCCTGATCGCCCGGTGGTGATCTCAGTTACGTTTTAGACTAAGTTAGGGTCAGCGTAAATACCAGGCAGGGTCAGATTAGTGAGGTACTCTGACACGCACACACACTAGATAGGTCAGTTAGTAGTATATTATCTGAGCAGATCAATACCTGTGATCTGATCAGATCTATATTAGTGTCCCCACTAGATTAGGGTTCTAAAAAAATGCGGCGTTAGCAGGATCAGCTCAGATACCTGCTAGTGCCTGCATTTAGCCCCTCTGCCCAGCCCAGCCAAGTGCAGTATCAATAGATCACTGACACTTACAAAACACATCACACATCTGCAGTGTTCGCAGAGTTCACACCTGATCCCTGCGAACGCTGACAGTGACTTTGGGAGCGATTGAAACAGGCTCTGACAACCAGGTGTGCTTTTTTGCCTGTGAGTCACACTAGTGTACCTATAAATTTATAGCCCAACATGTCCAATCCGAGGTACACTAGTGAAGAGGCCTACATGTTACTGAGCATGGCAGATGAGAGCGATGGGGAAGCCTCACTGTCAGAATCAGGCTCGGCATACAAACCGGTGGACAGCAGTGGCACCCTGTCAGATAGCTCTGACGACAGAGTTGTGGTCCCTGCTAAGGTCAGGCGTACCAGATCCCATTTTGCGGTGCAAGAACTGCAGGGCTCTAGTATGGAGCAGAGAGCCAGTACTAGTGCCTTTACTCCTGGTGAACTGGCAAGCACCAGCGGCCTAGTACACCCTGGTCTTACAACCAGCACTGCAGTAACACTTGGTGACATGGCGAGTCCCATAAGTGCAGTTCAAGCTGGTGTGGCTAGCACAAGTAGTGTCCCGCAGCCACGAAGAAGACAAAAACAGGCCCGCAGAGCCCATAGTGCCCTTCCCGCTGAATACGCTAACCCTAATTGGCAACCCGTCACTGATTCAGCGCCCGTACCTCCCCCATTCACTGGCCAACCCGGAATTCAGGTGAATACAGTTGACTTTATGGCCATTGATTTTTATTTGCTGTTTTTCACCAAAGATCTCTATAGATCTAATGTAGACCAATGCACTTTGTATGCTGGTCAATTTATCGCAGCTAACCCTCAATTGTCACTTGCCAGAGACTGGAAACCAATTACGGTTCCAGAATTTAAGACCTTTCTGGGCCTTTCCCTCCTCATGGGCATAGTTAAAAAATCTGAGTTGCGGTCATATTGGTCCACTGACCCAATTCATCATATGCCCGTGTTCTCTGCTTCCATGACCAGGGCATGATACGAACAGAACCTGTGTTTCATGCACTTCAAAAACAATGAACTCTGTCGTCCTCGGAGTGACCCTTCAACCAACAATTTGCAGTCTTATTTATTCCCAACCAAGTTGTCTGCCTAGACGAGTCCCTGATGAGGTTTTCTGGCTGACTTGCTTTCAAACAGTACCTCTCCAGCAAGTGTGCCAGATACAGGGTCAAGATGTATAAGCTCTGTGACAAGGCCACAGGCTATACATATAGTTTTATGGTTTACGAGAGAAAGGGAGCGCTGGCAAGATTGTGTGGGACTTGGTGTCACCTTTATTCGGAAAGGGGTACCACTTGTACGTGGACAATTACTACTCAAGCGTGCCACTTTTTAGTCATCTGTTTAATGAAGGAATTGGCGCATGTGGCACAGCGCGACCTATTCGCCGAGGCTTCCCCCTACGGCTGGTAGAATCCCAACTTAGACGGAGGGAGAGAGCCTGCTTGAAAAGTGGTAATTTGCTCGCGGTGAAGTGGAGGGGTACAAAAAATGTTTTCGTTCTTTCCTTGCATGCAGACATGGCAGTCCACGAATATAACCAAAATATGGGAGGGGTGGACCTCAATGACCAGTTGTTGGCGCCATACCTAATTGCCTGTAAGGTCAGACGCTGGTACAATAAAGTGTTTGTTTACTTATTCCAATTGGCTTTGCTGAACACTCATGTACTATACAAAGTATCAGGACGGACTGGATCCTTCGTTAAATTACAGGAAGAGATCATCAAAGCCCTTCTGTTTCCAGATGGTGCTATACCCAAACTTCCCAATCCAAATGTAGTGAGCTGGCTGCATGAGCGGCGTTTTCCCGCACACCATCCCTGGTACCCCTCCAAGCCAACCCCCCCAAAAGAGATGTGCCTACAGGCGTGACACCCGTTCTTATTGTCCCTCCCTGTCCTGGCCAGCCTGGTCTTTGCATCGGTGACTGTTTCCAGCGCTACCATACACTAGTTGAGTATTAGCGTAGGGTACAGCACAACACAGGTATAGGGCACACTGTCACAGGGTCTCCAAGATGTCACCGCATTTTGAGAGACCCCAACATGAAACCATTTTTGTAGTTAAAAAAAAATAAAAAAATAAAAAAGTTATAAAAACCAAAAAAAAGTAAAATAAAAAAAAATGAAAAACAGTTGTTAGTTTCTTTATTTTCTCTCTATTAATTTTGTTATGCTTACCTGTAATGTTTTTTTATCATGTTTCCTTTGCAGGTATGTCATTTTTTTTATGTTAATGCTTACCTGTAATGTGTTATTGTTACTGAGTTTTATAATGTTTTCTTTGCAGGTATGCAATTTTTTTATGGTACTGTTTTATTAATCGTTTTTTGCTTTTCAGGTACGCCATTCAGCTGCAGCACTGACTTATTTATGGTAACGGCAACGGCGTTTGCTCCCACCATACGTAAAGCATGGTGGAGGTGATATCACCACCACAGTTATATATACCGGAGCATAGGGGCAGCGGGTGGAAATTGGAGCGGATTGCCCCTATGCTCCGGTATATATTTTTAGAACGTGCTATGCCCATCATTAGAAGAGTGTGGATGAAGGGCGATTTTCTAATGGTGGGCATACCCACCAATTCTTTTTTTTCATTTAACCCACAGGCTGCATGAAAAAAAGAACATTACAACATATGCCCAACAAGGACCAGCAACGTACTAGTATGTTGCTGGTCTGTGAGTGGTTTTCTCAGGCTCTCCTGTCCCACCGGGGAACGCAAGAATACAGCCGGTAGTTCCGCTAGCTGACCATAGAGCTGATCGAAGACTAGAATGGCTCCAATCATCTCTATGGCCTAAATAAACCGGAGGCTACAAGCATTTCATGACTTAAGTTTCGCCGGATATAAACCGTGCCATTGGGAAAGCATCTTATCACAGCGATCTTGGTGTGGTCAGATGCTTTAAGGGCTGAGGAAAGATATAGAGTCTAATAGACCTCAAATTAAAAAAAAAAAATGCGACACTACCTATTTTTATCATAGGGGATATTTAAATTCCCTGTGATAATGATAAAAATTTAAAAAATGAAAGGGACATTAAGGGACGTTAAAATAAAATATAACGCAAAATGAATAATTAAAAAATATTTAAAAATTCCACCCGTCCCTCCGTGAATGCGTGCAAAAGTTGAACACAAGTGTCAGTCTTGTGTCTTATGTAAACAGCAATTGCACCATGCATAAGAGGTATCACTGCAAACGTCAGATCAAGGGCAGTAATTTTAGCAGTAGACCTCCTCTGTAAATCTAAAGTGGCAACCTGTAAAGCCTTTTAAAAACGAATATAGTTTGTCGCCGTTGCATGGGTGTGCGTCATTTTTAAAGCATGCCATGTTGGGTGTCTATGCACTCGGCATGAGATCATCTTTTATATTTCACCAAACATTTGGGCAATATAGTGTGTTTTTGTGCATTAAAATTCAAAAATGATTTTTCCCCCAAAAATTGTGCTTGAAAAATCGCTGCGCAAATACTTTGTGAAATTTTTTTTTACAACACCCACCATTTTAATCTGTAGGGCCTCTGTTTTAAAATATATAATGTTTGGGGGTTCAAAGTAATTTTCTAGCAAAAAAAATAAAATGCCAGTACAGTTCAAACCCCCCCCCCCCCAATGACCCCATTTTGGAAAGTAGACACCCCAAGCTATTTGCTGAGAGGCGTTGAGTCCATGGAATATTTTTTTCTCCTACGTTCACTGACAGACGCAGCTCTACATTACGTGTGGGGTTTATGCTTGTCCAACTAGGAGTTAACTAGGCAGGGAAAAGAAACAGCTGGCCCCTCCCATGGGGCCGTCCTCTCTCCCACATAAACCCTCTCCATAGCCTAGCTCTTCAGTTTCAATGCCTAGTTTGCAATGAGTTGACCTGGCTTCCCTTTAGGGGAATTGCGGTCCTATTTGTGACTGTTTTTCTTTATTCTTTCTTTACTCTTATTTTATTTGACTTCTATCAAGCATTGATCTGCTATCAAGAAGCCGGCTGGGGCATAGAGAGTCCATGGGCTCTGTACTTTCCCCGGCCTGGCCGACCGATGTGAGGCAGTCCCGCCGTATGGGGACCCGCCGCATAGTGCCGGTGGCCTGGGGTGATCCCCACTTACGCCCAGCCCCGGATGCGATTCGGGTAGGGCGATTTTCTGGCCTGCAGCATACCATCCAGGCGGGGGCGGAAAATCTGCGACTGGGTGGCTACCCACCGCGGTCGTCCGGAGTGGTGAGTGAGAGTCCCTTTTCTGGGTAGCCTCCGGTAAGGGCACCTTTTCCCACCCCCCCCCCCCTGCACCCGATCGGCCGGCGACCGTCCGTTGAATTTTCGCTGCCATGTGGCGATCGGCCGCCATTTTGCGGTGGACCGCCGCCATTTTACCGTAGCTGCGGACATGCTGAGCCTATGGAGCTTTCCCTCTAGCGCTCAGAGTGGCTGTTTGCGGTACTGCACGTTCCCTGCAGGTGGTGTTCGGCCTCTAGTGTTCAACGGTGGCCATATTGGAGTCCCCTGCCTATGCAAAAACGTGTAAAAAAACGTTTTTACTTTCTTTTTGGAACGGTGTGTGGTCCGGACGGCGCGGCTCTGCTGACGATCCTCAAAGTTTACAGGCAGCAAACAGCAAGTATAGCTGGGCTCTCCTGTGGGTGCTGGTGGGTGCAGTCCTCTGGGGTTCCCTGGTGCACTGTGAGGCGTGGTGTGCGGCTTTGTGGGGGTGCCCTCAACTTTTAGTATACATCTGTGTGTTACTAAGGGGGATTTAGGGGGAGAACGATGGAAGACTATACTGCTGAATCTGCTTGCTGCTGGCTCAGACGCATCTGCGCAAATGGCTTTTTTGGACCAGCTCCGGCGGTCTTTAGTGAATGCTCCCCGGGCGGATGTCGCCCAACAGGCCCCCAAGAAGCGTCCCTCGGAGAAAGGGATCAGGGGGCGGCGGTTTTCCGCCATTATCACTGGAATTCGCACTACTCTGCGACTTAGCCAGGATGACAAATCGCAGACTTCTGCGTATGTGTGTGGGGTCCTCCAGCCCCATAGGGCCCTCAAGGCTTACCCCTATGAGCAATTTTTTTTGATCACTTTAGTTGTCATGAATGGCAGCGTCCGCAGCATTCTTTTTCGCGGCAGCACAGTGATGTAGTGGGTAGCACTTGCGCCTGACAGCAAAATGCTTGCTGGCTCAGATCCTAGCCATCGCCTCCCTGCCTGAAGTTTGCATGTTCTTCCTGTGCCTGCGTGGGTTTCCTCCCGGTGCTCCGGTTTCCTCCCACACTTTGAGAGCATAGGTCAAAACGTTTCGCTGCTCGCTATCCCTTTGAGGAATCCTTTTTGTAAAAAGAAACGGAAATCTCCTGTGGTGGTCCCGCTGATAGCTCGCCTTTATGGGGCGACGACCATTCCTCTGGAAGGGGTTCCTTCTTTCCAGGACCCCGCTGACTAAAAGACAGAGGCACTGTTAAAGTCGCTCTTCCTGGTGGCAGGCTCTGCGGCCAACCCTGACGTCCGCCATGGCGGCGCAATATCTGTCTGAGCGTATGGCGGAGCTCCAGAATGTTCTGGACTGAGGCTGCCTAATGGATACGCAGCAGAGAGCTGAATTTTTGCTCCAAGGTTTCAAGTACTTTGGTGATGCGGCCGTTGATTTACTGCCTATGTTATCCAGGATAGCGGTGTTGCCTATCCTCAGACGGATACTCTGGTTGCGTTTTGGTCCGGTGACCATGCTTCCAAAAAAGTTATCGTAGACCTTCCCTTTCAGGGTGGACGTCTATTCGGTCCACGGCTGGGTGAGATCATTAAGGATTTCACAGGAGGTAAGTGCACCTTCCTCCCAGAGCCCCGGAGGCGTGAGTTTCGCCGCAGACAGGGGCCCCCACCTGGGGTCAGAAGAGGTTCTTTCGCGCCCCGGGCGCGGCGGGGAAAGGGACCCGTCCCGGTGAGGTCGCTGCAGGGGCCAGGTACCGGCAGTGGCAGCGCAAAACCGGAAAGGCGGAGGACAAACTTCCTCAGCCCGATGGGTTGCCCCCATTCCTCTGCTTCTCCTGAGTATGGGGATACCCCATGCGTGAGACTTTTTGGGAGCCTAGCTGCGTACAGAACTCCAAAAATCAATCACCGTCTTCAGGCTTTCTAAGGGCGTAAAATGGTGATTTTACTCCTCACTACCTATCACGGTTTCAGAGGCCCTGAAATGTCAAGGTATCAAAAAAGCCCCCCACATGACCCCATTTTGGAAAGTAGACACCCCAAGGTATTTGCGAAGAGGCATGGTGAGTATTTTGCAGCTCGTTTTGGAAAATGAAGAAAGAAAAGGAAAATTATTTTTTCCTTTTTCAAATTTCAAAACTTTGTGACAAAAAGCGAGATCTGCAAAATACTCAATGTGCCTCTCAGCACATAGCTTGGAGTGTCTACTTTCCAAAATGGGGTCACAAAACTGTGATCGGTAGTGTGGGGTGAAAGTATACGTTTACGCCTTTATAAATCCTGAAGGCGGTGATTGGTTTTCGGGGTCCTGTATGCGGCTAGGCTCCCAAAAAGTCTCACACGTGGTATCCCCTTACTCCGGAGAAGCAGAGTAATGTATTTTGTGGTGTAATTCAACATATACCCATGGCTTATCCATGGCATGTGTGAGCAATATATCATTCCAATGACAACTTTGTGTATTTTTTTTTCGTCATTTTTCAATCACTTATGACAAAATAAAATAAAAAATATTCCATGGACTCAACATGCCTCTCAGCAAATAGCTTGGGGTGTCTACCAAAATGGGGTCATTTGGGGGAGGTTTGTGATAGATGGGCATTTCATGGCCTCTGAAACTCAGATAAGTAGCGTGGGGTGAAGGCATACATTTTTGCCCTTAGAAATTCTGAAGGTGGTGATTGGTTTTCGGGGTCCTGTACACGGATAGGTTCCCAAAAAGTCTCACACATGGGGCATCCCCATACTCAGGAGAAGCAGCAGAATGTATTTTGGGGTGTAATTCCACATACATTTGTGCTCATAAGTTTACATACCCTGGCGGAATTTATGATTTCTTGGGCATTTTTCAGAGAATATGAATGATAAACTGTTCTTTCACTCAAGGTTAGTGTTTGGCCGAAGCCATTTATTATCAATAAACTGTGTTTACTCTTTTTAACCAGTTGCCGACCACCCACCATGGATTGACAGCGGCAAATTGACTCGATACGGCATATTGCCGTCATATGACGGCGGCTGTGAGATTGCGGATCGTGAGCGCGCCGCCGGAGGCACGCTTGCGCGCTCACTGTGTAGAGGGGGAGCAGGAAGCGGGTAGGGCGGACTCTGTCCACTAGCTACCCGCGATCGCTCCCCTGCAGTAACAGAACAGGGATCCGTTTGTGTAAACAACGTATCTCCATTCTGACGGGGGAAGGAGTGTGATCGTATGCTTCCTGTATATGGGAGCAACGATCACTCTCCTCCCCCAGTCAGCCCAGCCCCCATACAGTTTGTAACACTATCCAGGAAACACAGTTAACCCTTTGATCACCCCTTAAGGTTAACCCCTTCCTGCCAGTGCCATTTACACAGTAATCTGTGCATTTTCATAGCACAGATCGCTGTATAAATGCCAATGGTCCCAAAAAACATGCTAAAAATCACAGATCGCCGCCATTACTAGTAAAAAAATAAATAAAACCCCTATAAATGAATACTCATCGTTTTGTAAATGTGGCAACTTTTGCGCAAACTAATCAGTATACAGCAATTTGCGATAATTTTTTTTTTTTTTTTTTTAACCAAAAATATGAGAAAGTGTATATATAGCGGTCAAAACTGATGAATAAATTTGATTTCTCTTACGTTCACTGACAGACGCAGCTCTTCTTAAATGACACGTGGGTTTTATGTCGTCCTATCAGGAGTGACTAGGCAAAACAGATGCAAAAGCATCAGGGATAGGCTGGCCCCTCCCATGGGGGCCGTCCTCACCTGAGCCTATAAAACCTCCTGCTGGCCAATAGCATTCAGTTTTGTTTGCCTAGTGCAAAAGGAGTTGACTGGGTTCCCTCATGGGACCTGCGTTTTTCTGCATGTAAATTTTTTCTAAGAAAAAGATGAAGACTTCTATCAAGTAGCCGGCCTTGGCATAGAGCGGATATCACGAATCCAAAGCTTTACCCTGCCCGGCCACCTCCTGACGACCTACCCTAAAATGACAGGGCAACGTCGCTCAGGGCCCGTTCCGTGCAGGCGGCCTGTGGCTGTTGCCACTTGTGCCCAGTGTCTGGCTTTTGCCTTTCCAGTGGCCTTGGCCAGCAGCAATCCTTCCCGGGACAAGGGGGGAAAGTCTGTTTCGGGTGGCTACCCGCAACGCCCGTCGGACTGGTGAGTGGACCCCTCCTCCGCCTTAGGGCGTGGGGGGGGCGACATCCAGGGCAGTTTTTAGTGGTAGCTTTTCCCTGCCAGGAGGGCACCTAGTACTTACGTTGCGGCGGTTGGCTCGTGCTGCGTGAGCCCCATTTTCTCCTCGGTGGCGGTTTGTGGTACTGCACTCTGTGTAACTGCGTGCGCTTTCTCCTCAGAGAAGCGGCAGCTGCACGTGTGGTACAGTCCCCAGGCGCGCTTTTTTCTCTCACAGCGCTGACAGGCTACAGGGCTAGAAGCAGCAGGTTTGGCTGGCTCCTTGGGGTGTTGGTATAGGCGGGCTTGTCCTCCCAGGCTCTCTGGGTGGTCTCAGGTGGTGGTGGTGATTACGTGGGGGAGGCGTCCCATTCAGGCTTTTGTCTGGGGATGGCGACGCGGCGGCTATGGACCCTGCAGCGTCCTCTGATTTTGAACCGACAGAGCAGCGCTCCGCACAAGCCCCTGCGGGCTCTTTTTGTGGAATTCATTCCAAAGGTGGTTACTGCTCCGGCCCCGGAGCCCCCCAATAAGCGCTTGGCCCCTCATGTCTCCTCAGGCGAGGATTCAGATCATGAAGTCGCTTCGGTTGTCACGGGGACCCCCGTGAAGGCGAATTGGTTCTCTCAGATACTGAAGAGGACCAGGGGGCCTCAGTGGCGCGCGACAGGGCAATTGTAGCGGCGCTAATTGCTGTCATTCGCCAGGCCCTGTGCCTTGATCAGTCAGAGGAGGCGCAGTCTTCCACTTATGTCTGTGGGTCTATGAGGCCTCCTAAGTCTCCTAGGGCTTTTCCCTATGATCAATTTTTTGAGCGGGCTGTTTTTAAGGAATGGGGTTCCCCCAAAAATTCCTTCACCTTGCCTAAGCGTTTTGCAGTGCGCTATCCCTTTGAGGATGCCTTCCTTAAGCGGTGGGCTTCCCCTTCGGTGGACCCATTGGTGGCCCATCTAAATAAGGCTACCACCCTTCCTGTGGAGGGTTCGCCCTCTTTTAAGGACGTGGCGGATCGTCGCACGGAAATGTTGTCTAAGGCTATCTTTCAGGTAGCAGGTTTTGCTATGCTGCCAGCTCTGGCCTCAGCAATGACAGCACAGTCTCTTTTGGAGTGCCTCTCCTCGGTGAGCAAAAATTTGCGTTGCAACTGTGCGAGGAAGGAGTTGCATAAGGTGCAACATGTGGTGGAAGGCCTCCATTATCTGTGCGACTCCCTGCTGGACATCATGCCCATGCTGTCCAAAATTTCAGCTTTTGCTGTAATCATCAGATGGGTGTTGTGGCTGAGGTCTTGGTCGGGTGATCAGGCGTCTAAGAAACGCCTCACTGACCTTCCCTTCCAGGGGGGTCATTTATTTGGACCGCAGCTGGACGAAATCATTAAGGATTTCACGGGGGGAAGAGTCTCTTTCTTCCAGAACCCAAACGGCGGGACTTTCGCCGACGACAGGGCCCCTTTTTTTCACAGCCAGGGCGGGTTCCAAGTCTGGTAAGGCCCCGGCTGGGTCTGGTAAGAGAACCTGGCAAAGGAAACCTGGTAAAGAGGAGGATAAGCCCTCCTCAGCGTGACGGGTTGCCCCCGCCCATCTCTCGGGTGGGGGGCCGGTTATTGGAGTTTGCGGACTGCTGGACAGCTCACATCTCCGATCGGTGGGTCCTGGATGTGGTGTCCACCGGATACCGGATAGAGTTCAAAGCTCTGCCCCCAGACAGGTTCTTTCCCTCAAACCTAAGACTCCCGCAGGGGCATCTGGAGGAGCTATTAGGCGCGGTCCAGTCCCTTGCGGACATGGGCGTCGTGGTGCCAGTTCCACTGGAGGAGAGGTTCTGCGGTTTTTACTCAAACCTCTTTGTGGTGCGCAAAAAGGGCGGGGTCAGGCCGATTTTGGACCTCAAAGCTCTGAACTGCTTTGTCAAAGCACAGAAGTTCAAGATGGAGTCCGTTCGCTCGGTCGTTGCCGCCCTGCATCAAGGGGAATTCTTGGTGTCCCTGGACATCAGGGACACCTATCTGCACGTTCCCATCTGCCAAAAACACCAGCGTTTTCTGCGCTTCACAGTGGGAGGCCTACACTACCAGTTTGTGGCCCTGCCTTTCGGTCTGGCCTCGGCTCCCAGGGTGTTCACCAAGGTGTTGGCACCGGTTCTAGCACTGCTAAGACAGAGAGGTATCGCAGTGGTAGCGTACCTCGACGACCTGCTCTTGAGGGCGGAGTCGGCAGTGTCCTTGGAGGAGGACGTGAGAATCACGGCCTCTACACTAAGGGACTTCGGTTGGCTCATCAACCTGTAGAAGTCCTCACTAGCCCCCTCGTGTCGCCTGGAGTACCTTGGTCTGATTCTAGACATGGTTCAGGCGAAGGTGTTCTTGCCTCCCCACAAGCTATTGGGGCTGCAAGCGGCGGTTCGGACCCTACTGTCGCGCCGGAGGTCCTCCCTAAGGTTCTGCATGCGGGTGTTGGGACTCATGGTTTCGTCCTTCGAGGCGATACCTTACGCCCAGAGTCACACTCGGCTCCTGCAGAAGGCAATTCTGTCACAGTGGGACAAATCTCCCCTTTCTCTGGACAGACTGATCCGTTTGGACCACCAGACCAGGGGATCTCTGACTTGGTGGCTCCAGGCTCCAGCACTGACTCTGGGAAAGTCTTTTCTTCCCCTCAACTGGTCGATTGTAATGACGGATGCCAGCCTGTCGGGCTGGGGAGGGGTGTTGGGTCAGTTGTCTGCTCAGGGCCGTTGGTCAGCTCAGGAAGCTCGACTTCCGATAAATGTGTTGGAACTGAGAGCGATCAGGCTTTGCTTGTCCCGTTGGTCGAAAAGGCTGCATGGCCTCCCTGTCCGGGTTCAGTCGGACAATGCCACAGCTGTGGCGTATGTGAACCATCAAGGAGGGACAAGAAGTTCCGAGGCAGGTGCAGAGGCTGCTCTGATTCTCCGCTGGGCGGAACAACACGTTCCGGCGCTCTCCGCAATTTACAGTCCGGGAGTGGAGAACTGGCAGGCGGACTTTCTCAGTCGCCAGACACTGGACCAGGGGGAATGGTCCCTGCATCCGGAGGTGTTTCGCCAGATTTGCTGCGAGTGGGGCACACCAGAGGTAGACCTCATGGCGTCCAGGTTCAATCACAAGGTCGAGACCTTCGTGTGCAGAACAAGAGATCCGTTGGCGGTCGCCATGGATGCGCTGGTGGCTCCTTGGAGTCGGTATCGGTTAATATACCTCTTCCCTCCCCTGAAGCTGTTGCCTCGGGTTCTGCGCAGGATATCTGCGAGAGGTGAGGGCCTGACATTTAACGCCTCTCGCGGCCTTGCACAACAAGGCGGGTCGCCTCTTAGTCTCGTCGGAGACGTGGACGGAGCCTTGAAGAACAGGGAGGAACTA
>BLSH010415170.1:2842749-2867296 GCA_018402905.1 Glandirana rugosa | reverse complement strand
CTGGCACCGTACAGTGACTGGTGGTGGGCAGTGGGTAGTGACTGGTGGCGGTCAGTCTGGCGGTGGTCTCTAATGGGTGACCGGTGTCTGGTGGTGATCATTAATGCATGACGGGTGACTGGCGGTGGTCACAGATGCGTGACAGATGAGTGGCGGTGGTCACGTGTGACTGGTGGTGGTCACTGATGGGTGACTGGCAGTGGTCACTGAAGGGTGACTGGCGGTGGTCACTGATGGGTGACGGGTGAGTGGCAGTGGTCACTGATGGGTGACTGGCGGTGGTCACTGATGGGTGACGGGTGGTGGTCAGTAATGGGTGACTGGCGGTGGTCAGTGATGGGTGACGGGTGGTGGTCAGTGACATGCCACGGTCACTGACGAGTGATGGGTGACAGGTGCTCTTTATGATGGCAGTCTGAGGACAGGTACACTTTATGATGACAGGTACCCTTTATGGGGGCATATATGGTGACTGTTGGGTGACAGGTGCATTGGGGGGGCAGTGTCAGTGTGATTTTACTATACAGATCAGTAAGTCACTGATCCCAGCTCTTCTCTCCACACACTGGACTCTGTGTGAGGAGAGAAGAGCTGGTAACAGTGAGTTACCGCTCTGTTTACATTGCATGTGATCGGCTGTGAAGTAGATCACAGCCAATCACAAGGTATCAGCCGCCGGCCGATACTAGTGTCGGTGACAGGCAGTGTTCCACAGGAACACGCCGCCACCGACGGGCACACGCAGCACGCTCCCGATCGCGCGCATGTGCCGTGCGAACGGCGGGCGTGCCACTTGTGATCAGCTGTGACTTCGTCACGGTCGATCACGTGGTGAACAGCCGTAACCAATGGCTGTTCACCCCTGTCGGTGAAGCGGCGTGTCCTGGGGACACGCCGACACCGACAGAGCCGGGATGCAGGCGGCCGATCGCGCGCAATCCCGGCTTAAAGGGAGGACGTCATATAAAGTCCACCCGCAGTAATAGGAGGACCGATCCGCCGTCATTTGACGGTGGGCGGTCCTGAGGCGGTTAAAGACCACCAAAAGAAAGCTCTATTTGTGTGAAAAAAATGATAAAAATTTTGTTTGGGTACAGTGTAGCATGGGAGAGTAATTGTCATTCAAAGTGTGAGAGTGCTGAAAGCTGAAAATTGGTCTGGGCAGGAAGGGGGTATAAACGTCCTGTATTGAAGTGATTAATCATTTGGACTGTGTTTTATGGATTTCCACAATAAATTTACCTGACAGTCTTCACTATTTGGAGTTTCTTCTCCTTCCTTTATACTATCTTATGACATTTGGAGGCATGCTGATCCCCTGTATTGATATTCCAAGCTGATGGTCGAATTGGTAATTACCCTACAGACACATACATTCCCTGTAATGGGGATCATCGTCATCTGGTGAGTAGGGTGTGAGACTGGTGATGGCGGAGGTTTGAAGTCACCCCTTGTTTACTCCCGGATGTTTTGTGGAGTTTGTACAATCAAGGATGATATATGAACTATTTGAACTGCAATATTGTATATGGACATTTTTTTGCACTTTATATATATTTTTTGCACAGCATTTGCACTTTGCATGAGAATATATATTCATATGGATTAATTCTGTTCACTCATATCCATTGTCCTTGACATCTTTACAAGTTTATGCAAATCACTTTTCACGTTGCCCTTCATAGTTCTATTGTCTGAGAACAATGGTGGCCCCCGGTGGCCATTTTTTGTTATTGCACTTTGTCAAAATTGCTTGGGAGCGTGGTTTTAACATTTTTTATTTAACTATGTATAATGCTTTAGTGATTTACAAAGCAACAAGAAGATGTGGATCCTTCCTAAAATTTCACGAGCCAGCTGCATGTGAGGTGTCCTCCCTGGTACCCCGACGCATAGTCAGTTTCATGACTATCATGAGAAACCCTAAAATCAAAGGCTGAAAAGTTTATGGTTACGGTTCTGATGCGCTACAAAAAAAGTTTTAAAAAAGTTAAGAAAATAAATTAAAAAATTAGAAAAAATTTTGTTTTATTAAGTTAATGTTATTTCGTTACTGTTACCGATTGTTGTTTGCTTTGCAGGAATACCAATCAGCTGCAGCTCTGAACTGTTTATCCTGACAGCAGCAAGGTGTCGCTTTCAGAATATACATGTCAGTGCCTGCAGAATTCTCTTCCACAGTTAAAAAAAAGGAACGTACATATCCAAATGTTGTTTGCACTCTTCTCTGACCAATATCTCTTCATTCACATTGATCGATGTAAAGGGAGGAATCTATTAGGTTCTTTTTTTTTCATATGCCCAAGCAATAGGAGCATAGGGTTGTCATGGACGGTAGCTCCTATGCTTCGGCAAACTTTATTCTGACCGAGATTTCAGTCAGAAGTGTGAGGAGTCAAAGTGTGAGAGGCAGCCAGCTACGAGAGATTCTGACTGCTATAGAGAGATGTTTTTGCCATGTGGGACCCCAGACACCCCGCACAAGCTGTGGGCAGATATAACTAGTGCCAGCACTAGTGCACTCCTGCTGCGCAAGTTCCTGAAGCCAAGTTTCTGGACTTTGCTCTGGGACTGTGCCTTGATTCGCCAGACACGTTCTGAGACGGTTGGGATGTGTGCTATTGCAGAAGGAGCTGTTTTTGGTGCCAAATGAGAAGGAAAACATGGGAGGACAAGACCACCACCCACCGCCCTACTGCATGTAATCAGCAGCCACACTCTGCATGAAGCAACTTATTAATTATATAATTTAATATGCCTGTTCTGCAGCTTTTGGATTGTTAGTAAGCAAATGGAGAGCCATACAGAAGCCAAAATGAGATTGACAGTTCCATCATCAAAAATAAGAACTACTGTATTTCAATAAATATTTAATCTTAATTGCCTTTTTTCTGTTTATTTTACAAGCAGACTATAATCCAGTGTACAATAACCTGCAGATTCCTTGTAGGTCATCTTAAAGTTACACTCAAGGTGAAGAAGAAAGAGTAAAGAGCTGGTTTATATACAGTTTTGGGGAAAGGTGGGTTTGGGGCAGAATCACAAGAGTGAACAGATTACAGGCAGGCAAAACAGTTCATGTACCTTTCTGAATAGTATATTTAGTAGCTGCCTGGCTGGACGAAACATGGGCAGAAAAGAGGGGCATGGCCATTCAGCTTTTGCACCCCTACTGTCATATACTCCACGCTTCTATCCAGTACATACTGCCCACACATGTATGCGGTACATACTGCCACTGTCATACTCTGAAAGCTCCCCTCCAGCCCTCGACCCACTGCCATACCCTCCTAATCCTAACTTTCACCCCCAAACCAAACCTATTAACCCATATCAGACATTTGACAGGTACTCTGCCCTTTTATGACTGATATACAGGGATATAAATACATAAATGTACAGCACTGTAACATAAATGTAAAGTGTAAGATAGTTTGCCTTAGCAAGATGTGTTGTGATTTATACAAATAGTATAATTGTGGATGTAGTTTAAGTCTGTGTTATTAAATATCTAGTAGAGCTGCACAATTGATCGTATTAAAATCACAATCTCGATTCACCCCCCCCCCCCCCCACGATCTCCATCAGGCATTACCACAATTTTCAGTGCAGTTAATGGAGTCTGACTTGTGGGGCGACTCAGCACAACTTGACTGTAATAGAAGTCAATGCAAGTCGCCTGAAGTCTCCCCAGAAATCTTTTTCGGAGCGACTTGAGTCTCCTATCTGGACAGACTGCAAAGTCTGGGCAGAGAGCCAAGTCAAGTTGATAAAAGAAGTTGGGCAATGTATGTCTCTTTGCTGATGATACAAAGGTGTGTAATAGGGTTGATATCCCTGGAGGTGTCTGTAACATGGAACATAATTTGGCATTGCTGGAAGATTGGTCAAAGCAGTGGAGACTGCAGTTCAATATTTCAAAATGTAAAATAATGCATCTAGGGAAAAAGAATCCGCTTAGAGAGTACAGCATTGGGGGTACAGTGTTAGCCAGCACTACAGAAGAAAGAGATTTGGTGGTGCTTATTTCAGATGATTGCAAAATGAGCAAACAGTGTGACCAGGCAGTGGGAAAAGCAAATAGAATTCTGGGATGTATCAGTAGAGGGATTACCAGCAGGAGGAAGGAGGTTCTGATTCCTCTATATAGATCTTTAGTGAGACCTCACTTAGAATACTGTGTCCAGTTCTGGAGACCACGCTTACAAAAAGATATTGATAAGATAGAACGAGTTCAGAGACGGGTAACAAAAATGGTGAAAGGTCTGGGGGATAAAACATATCAAGAGCGACTTCAGGAACTTAATATGTACAGTCTGGAGGAAAGAAGGGAGAGGGGAGACATGATTGAAACCTGTAAATACCTTAAGGGGGTGATTAAGGTTCAGGAGGGCAGTCTTTTCAATATGAAACCAAAATCAAGAACATGGGGACATGACCTCAAACTAACTGGGGGGAAGTTCAAAACTAATCTTAGAAAGTATTATTTATTGAAAGGGTGGTTGATGATTGGAATAAACTACCAACAGAGGTTGTGAGACAGTCAACAGTAAATGGCTTCAAATATGCTTGGGATTAACATAAATCTATAGTCAGACAACAAGGTTAATGTAAAAAAAAAAAAAAATTAAAAATAAATAAATAAATAAAAAGGGGCAGACTCGATGGAGTACTCAGTCTTTTTCTGCCGTTACTTTTCTATGTTTCTAAGAAGTAAAAAGGTACTATGTTTAAAATGATCAAAGTGTTGAACTCCCGTGTATAGAAGAGTTTAGTTTAACCATTCAAAGACTAAATCTTTTCTGACATTTGTTGATTACAAGAAAAATACAGCATTTTCTGCTAGAAAATGACTTAAAACCCCCAAACGTTATATATATATTTTTTTTAGCAGAGACCCTAGAGAATAAGATGGCGGTTGTTTCAATATTTTGTCACACGGTATTTGCGCAGCGGTTTTTCAAACGCATTTTTTTTTTTGAAAAATTACACTTTCAAAAAAAAAAAAAACTAAACAGTGCTGTTAGCCCAATTATTTTGTATATGTAAGATGTTACGCAGCGAGAATCCTGATCTTTATTCTAAGCAAAAAAATTGTGATTCTCATTTTGGCCAGATTTGTGCAGCTCTAATATCTAGTATGCAATGTCAGCCCTGCCATATGTCATTTCATTAGCACGTAAATAGGACCAAGTGAGCTAAAAGAGTCCAGTTGACACCTAGACACTAATAAGAGTTCCCAATCAGAATGAGCAAAAATTGTCACGTTTTTGGAGCTTCAAACAGAAGCCCTAGACTTCTCGGCTGCAGGGACCCGGAGGGGACAGGAGAAGGCTCCATACTGTCTACAAACTTAAGAGATCTAAGGCATACATTTTATCTCTCATAGAAGCTGAAATATTAGCAGCAGAGAGATGAAAATAATTCCTTCTGATCGTACATGTGATGAGTTACAAATACATGTCATTCTGTATTTGTAGCATGGGTAGATTCCGAGCAAAACACCCAAAACCATTAGATGATGCTGGATTGCGGCAGGTAGGTGGTAACTGGTGCTGTCCCGAGCGGAGCAAGACGCTAGTTTTGGAAATCCTATCCATGACCAAGTGATCAGCACTGTTCTGGCCCAATTTGACGCAGGTAAGAGCATGAAACATCCTGTGGGCTGGGACGGGAACACCCCCCAGGGTTGATTGGCCAGGGGCTAATGTCCACCCCACATCCATATGTCAATAAATTGTGGAGTCACCTTGTTCCAGGGGTGCCTCTATGAAGTCAGTTCTAAACTGGGGGGTTCCCACAAATTCTTTGACATACTTCTGTCCAGGGATAGACTGCGGCAACCTATCGTTTATTTCTGTTTTTAATCCTTTTTATTTTCATAGCAAATTGCCAATTGTATGTATTGTCTGTTTATCTTTTTGTAACTCCTTTTTCTTTGTATATATTTTATGCACTGCCCACTTTCGGGACATTAAATGTTAAAATGAATAAGTGACTTCTGTGTACTAACCTAGGACTCATATCTCTAGAAAGATTGTTGTATTTTAGTGCCTTAATACGCAGTTTAAGCTACGTGCCAATCAGTGTGCAATTGCTCTGTGTGTGGGCAGATTCTAAACTATCAGATCTGCCAGATGGAGATCTGTGTGTGTGTGTTGGCTCAGCAGACCAGTCTGCAGACAAATTGTCCAGTGGTGGCAGGCTAACGGTTATTGTGGGTGCCTGGACAGTGGGAAGAACGAATAGCACCGGGGTTTTAGCTTGCAGGATAGCTAGAGAGACCCTAGAAGAGTGTATTAATTGCTAGACTGCTCCCCAACCCTTAGAGTGCACCAGATTGTATGTAAGATTTGTATCTGCCTGTGTGTGTGGTCAGCCATCTGGATTGGAGTGGAGTCTCCCTCTAGTGGTGGCCGAAGGTAGTGCGGGCTGTGAAAGTACAGTGAAATCTTACAGCTGCATAGGTTCCCCCTTATTCCCTCATATACTCCCAGTCACAGAATGCATATCTGATTTAGCTAGTCGCTGTGGGTGTGTGTGATTCGTGACAAGCACTTTGCCCAGTTTGCATAACTGGGTTTTGGGACTTTACCTCCTACACATGCTGCCTGCTGACCAACCTTGCGCACTCCTCTCCAACACCTACTTCCCCGTCATACCCTGTATACTCCTTTCCTAAACACACTGTCTAGTCCACTCAAACATCCTAAGGATATGAAAGGCCCAGCTCTTCCAGACATCAATATATACTACTTGGCTTTGCAGACTTTTCATATTTTATGCTGGCACACTGATAAGGCCCCAGGTTTAAGCAGCCTACGTCCCCTAAATAGAATCCCTCTTCCCTAGACCCTACATGGTGTTAAGACGGTGTCTCAAGCTATGGGACAAAGTTGTGTTCAAACTAGGCTTTGTGAAAGTTAATAGTCACACTCCACTTTGGCAGTACCTGCCTCTGCCTGAGTTTTTTTATGGTGCTATTTCCTAAAGGTCTGGTGTAGACATTGTATCACTCATTTAGCTGAAATCGTAACTGGTGAACAACTCAAATCCTTTGGAGATCTAAAAGAGGAATTTAATTTGCCAAACTATATGCAAACACTATGGCCAGGTCTGAGCAACTTTTAAACTAGGATGTGGGGGGAGGGATCAATATAAGGTATGCCATACAGCAAGCAAGGGTCAGGGTGTCCAGACATGGGCTGTAAGGAAATTCCAGTAAGACAGCTGGTGCACATGTGTGCGCATGGCATCACCCATAGAATAATGACCAGGCGCGAATCTTATTGTGTTGTAAGAGTGAATTAGACATGTGCAGAACAGAAAAATGTCTTTAGTTTTGTTAGGTTACTAATTTCGTTTTGTTATGGAATCCATTTAATTTTGTTTTTGGTAAAGTGTTACTAAACCCACAACAGTAAAATCAGTCTGTAAATGTAGCATAGCATGCTTGTTATAATCAATGGGTGGAACTTAAAGCGGAGTTCTACCCATCTAAAAGTCAGCAGCTACAAAAAGTGTAGCTGCTGACTTTTAATAGTCGGACACTCACCTGTCCCTTACTCCAGTGGTACGGTCGCCCGAGGGCTCGCTCTTCGCCCCCTCCCCTTGGCGGCGCTGGCATCATAAGTGTGGGCACCCGGCTTTGGCTTCAAAGCCGGGCACGCACTGTGCGAGTCACGCTGCGCCTTGTGACGTGTCCCAGAAGATCGCCGAGAGGGAGGGGGGAAAGGTGGACTTCCTTCCTGGAGCCACGGCGCCAGGGGAGGAAGTGGACCTGTGACCCTGTGAAAACAGGATCACTGGTCACCCCCCCAAAAGAAAAGACATGCCAATTGTGGCATGTCAGGAGGTCACCTTCCATTAAAGCGCGGAAGTTCCACTTTAGGGTGGAACTCCGCTTTAAGGAGTTAATCCTCAGCATTGTTTAAAAAAGGCCGTTTTATCCTGCATGGATAGATACTTCCCTCCTGCACTGTCAATCTGAGCAAGTCCACATAATACACATCAGGGTGGTAAAGCTGCACATACTCCATTTGGTCTCTTATGCTGGATAGAACATTTGCTGTTTCAGTTGATCTGTTCAGGTTACATGATATTGACATCACACATGTGGGCGTGTATAGAGGCTGTAGTGGAAATCTCCTATTTGAACACACAGCTATGGACAAACTGTGCAGGTTATCAGGAAACCATGGTACACAGTTCATCCCAAAAGGTATATAGGGGTAGTATTCTAATATAAAAAGAAGATTTGTAAGCTGTGGGTACTGTGGGGGGAGGGCAGATGAAATATTTTCACATTACTGGGTTTAGTAACAGGTTAAGCTTATTTTCATTTTCAATAAAAGTAATTTAATTTATTAGTTTTCTAATGAATTCCAACTTTTCAGAACAATTAGGATTCAGATCAGTCAAAAAATATTCTGAATTTTGTAAAGAAATAGCTGGTTGTTGAGCAGCAGGCCGGGGAGCCAGCTGCCCATGCCCTTAACCATGAGTCATTATCTGTCAATGGGCTTCACCACTGACAGATAAATGTAAAGAAAAGAATGCCGACAAAAAAAATAAAAAAAAAAACCCATAGGGTCTCCCCCAAAATCCATACCAGACCCTTATCCTAGCATGCAGCCTGGCAGGTCAGGGAAGGGGGAGAGTGAGCCCCCCGTACCATACCAGGCCACATGCCCTCAACATGGGGGGTGGATGCTTTGGGGCAGGGGGGCAAGGGCCTCTTGCCAACAAGCCTCTTCCCAATAACCCTGGGTTTTGGTTGTCGGGGTCTGTGGACAGGGGGGGCTTATCGGAATCTGGAAGTCCCCTTTCACAAGGGAACCCCCAGATCCTGCCCCCCCATGTGAATGGGCATCGTACCCTACCCATTCACCAAAAATTGTACTATAAAAATAACCACGTGAGAAAAAATAGTGTTCCTCGAGTATATCCATCGTCAATCACATCGCCCACAGGACCCGGAAAAAAATAAATAAAAATGCTCTGCCTCCTGGGAGGTCTCGTCGACACAGAGGTGCTATGCCTACTGCAGGCTCCTCTGTTTGACAGTTCTTTTATAGGGAATGGGCGGGGCCACCTGTCTACATCATCTGGTGGCACTGCCCCTTCTGATGTCAAGTGATGTCAGAAGGGGGCGATTCCACCGGGGTGATGCAGCCAGGTGGCCCACCCCTTGCCTATGTAAGAAATGTCAAAGCACAGATTTGGCAGTCAGAGGGAGAGCAATTTTATTTCCAGGTCGGAGTGATTTACGACGGATCTACATCAGGAGACACTGTTTTTTATTTTTTAGTATTTGTAAGGATTTGTCAAAAACTGTCCGTGTGTTATTTTTTAACACTTTTTGGTGAATTGGTTGGGGTACTATGTACCCGATGGCCATTCACATAGGAGGGGGGACCGGGATCTGGGGGCCCCCCTTGTTAAAGGGGGCTTCCAGATTCTGATAAGCCCCCTGCTTGCAGACCCCAACAACCACAGCGCAGGGTTGTTGGGAAGAGGCACTTGTACCCATCAACATGGGGACAAGGTGCTTCGGGGTGGGGGGCTGAGGGCATGTGGCCTGGTATGGTTCAGGAGGGAGGCGCACACTTGTTCCCACCCCTTTCCTGCCCGAGCTGCATGCTCGGATAAGGGTCTGATATGGAAATTGGGGTGGACCAAAAAAAAAAAAACAGCATGGGGCTCCACTTAAAATCAATACCAGACCCTTATCCGAGCATGCAGCCTGGCAGGCCAGGATTCACGAGCGAGCTTCCCCCTCTTCTGAAACATACCAGGCCACATGCCCTCAACATGGGGGGTGGGTGCTTTGGGGCGGCTCCACTCCTAAGCACCTTGTCCCCATGTTGTTGGGGACAAGGGCCTCTTCCCAACAACCTTGGGCTGTGGTTGTCGGGGTCTGCAAGTGGGGGGCTTATCGGAATCTGGAAGCCCCTTTAACAAGGGAGCCCCCAGATCCTACCCCCCCCCTATTTTAATGGGTATTGGGTACATCGTTCCCCTACCTATTCACCAAAAAAGTGGACAAAAGTAATAACCACACAAGACAGGTTTTTGACCAATCCTTTATTAAAAAATAAAAAAATAGTGTCCCTTGATATATATATATATCAATCGTTAATCACGTCACCCGCTGGACTCGAAAAAAATAAAAATGCTCCATCTCCCTGGGAGGCCTTCCATCTACTGCCCACTCTGACATTTCTTATATAGGCAAGGTGCGGAGCCACCCAGATATGTCCCCCGGTAGCACTGCCCCCTTCTGATGCCACATGTTGTCAGAAGGGGCGGTGTCACTGGGTGATGTAGACAGGTGGCTCCGCCCCTTTACTATATAAGAGCTGTCAAAGCGCAGATCGGGCAGTCGGCGGGAGGCCTCCCAGGAACAGACAACAAAGGAAACCACTACTCCAGGTGAGTAGATCCAGTTCAGGTTAGGCGGGTGGGACTCCCTGCGCAGGTGCACGCCTCAGCTCGCCTGTCCTGTATGAGCTAAATTGAAGAGTAAGGTTGCACACCAATGTAACAAAAAGTCCTTTTATTGAAAAATCCTTTGGAAGTACATGACACACACCACAAGTACAGCAGCCGGGACAGAGATTGACACGTTTCACACATCTACATTGTGCTTACTCAAATTATTTTGTAGTTGTGTGAAACGTGTCAACCTCTCCATTCCTTGTGGTTATTACCTTTTGACACTTTTTTGGTGAATGGGTAGGGATATGATGTACCCAAAATCCATTCACATAGGGAGGGTTGGAATCTGCGGGCCCCCTTGTTAAAGGAGGGCCTCCGCATACCATATAGGGAATGCTGCTGTCACGATCAGGCGTCAGCTCGAAGACCAGTTGCAGGACTACTACTGACCAGCAGGGTAGGTACACAGGTAGTCACCCTGGCAGATGACACAGGCTCACCTGAGGAGCGGAGTCTAAGTACTAACCGGTGTTCACCAGAGCTCCTGATGGTGGAGATGGATTTGGCTGCGTGTTAGTACCAGGTCGCGGTCCTAAGGATTGCCCCACCAGGGTGTTAACAAGCCGGGGTCCAATAGCAGATGAGCAGATAAGGATCAAACAGGAGTGTGGTCAGTAAACAAGCCAAAAGGTCGGTAATGAGTAGTTGCAGGTTGGGATCAGGCAGTATAGTCGAGGAACAAGCCAAGGGTCGATGATGAATGGTAGCAAATACGGACAACAGCAGGGAAGACAAGAGCAAGGCACTGGCTGAAAAAGCACAATAACCTGGCAAAGAGGAAGTGCAGAGACAAGGCTTATATAGGAAATTCATGGGAGGAGCAAGGAGTTCAAGGTTCAACAGCAATCAAGACATAAGGCAGTGTTGTCCAGTGGATCAGGCAGAATATCCAACAGATCAGGCAGGGAGCTGTCCAGCATCCCAGATAGCTCAGTGAGAAGTTTCCCAGGTTTGATCCCAGGTCCTGACAGCTGCTGAAGAGGAAGTGGTCTGCCAGGGTAAGATCACTCCATCCCCAAGAGGGTCAGCTGTGCAATCAAGATAAAGTCCAGAAGGAGTGATGTCTTAAACAAGCTGGCAGCACCTTGGTGCAGACGTCTGCTGCAGTGGACAGCAGCGGGCCTGCTGTTGTCCCTGGAGGTAGGTGTTAGCCAAAAGATTGAGTCTGACAAACCGGGACAAACAGATGGATTGCTGGGATGACATCAGAGGCTGGGAGGAGCATCAGAGCTTACGGCATGCAAAATAGCAGGGAGAGGATAGGGAGAAGCAAAAGAACTGAAGGCTACAGGACCACCATCCAACATCAGGGCAGGTCCTGATGACCTGTATTATCTGTCTATGCGAAAAAAAAAAAAAATGTGTGTGCCAAGTTTAACCACTTGGCACCACGCTATAGCCGAAAGACAGCTACCACGCGGGCATAAAATGCCGGGAATGTGCACTCCCATTTTGGTGCGCTCTGGGATTGCCAAGTCCTTGGGACTCGGTGGATAACAGATCGGGGTAATGAGCCAACCACAGCTGGCCCTTTAACACGTGATCAGCTGTCAGCCAATGACCGCAGTTTTCTGCATTTGATTTCCTCAAGTTGACAGTGTGAAGAATAGAATAAAGCCATTAACCTGCTTCTGTTAGAGGAACATTGATCCCCTTAGGGCCCACTGGTGCTAATTAGTGCCCTCCAATGCCGCTAATCAGTACCCACCAGTGCCATCTACCTGTGCTGCCAATCAGTGCCCATCATCAGTGTCACTTATCAGTGCTGCCTATCAGTGCCTCCTATCAGTGCCCATCATCATCACCCATCAGCACAGTCTCATCAGTGCCATCTATCAGTACCCATCATTGCCGCCTCATCAGTGCAACCTCATCAGCGCACATCAGTGAAGGAGAAAAATTACATGTTTGTGAAATTGTAAAATATGAAAAAAAAAAAAACGTATGTTTGTTTGTTTAGCAAAATATAAAAACCCAGTGGTGATTAAATACCACAAAAAGAAAGCTCTATTTGTGTGAAAACAGTGATATAAATTTCATTTATGTACAGTGTTGCATGATCAAGCAATTGCCAGCTAAAGTAGCACAGTGCTGAATAGCAAATAAAGCTCTGGTCATGAAGAGGGGACAAAACCTTCCAGAGGTCAAGTGGTTAAATGCAATTTAAGCTGATTATTACGCTAAAAGAAAATAAGTATAGCAGTACTAGCCTAAACTGAAATAGATCAGCCTCTCAACCTTTACAGCCAAGAGTTACACAATATGGGTACCTTAGAGCCATAGGTCGATTACATGAGCCTCCTCTAATCTTAACTTCTGACACACTAAGAAATATATTTTTTGGGCACTAAAACCTACCTGCAGTAGTCAGATGACTGAATTTAACCATTTAAGGACCAAGCCTATTTCTGGCATTTGTTGTTTACATGTTAAAATCAGTATTTTTTGCTAGAAAATGACTTAGAACCCCCAAACATTTTATATATAATTTTTTTTAGAAGAGACCCTCGAGAATAAAATGGTAATGGCTGCTCAAATATGGTGTGACAAAGTATTGCAACAGTCTTACAAACGCAATTTTTTGGGGGAAAAATACACTTGTTGCAATTAAAAAATAAAATAGTAAAGTTAGCCCAATTTTTTGTATAACGTGAAAAATGATGTTACACTGAGCAAATTGATCCCCAACATGTCATGCTTAAAAATTGTGCATGCTCGTGTAATGGTGACAAACTACGGTAGTTAAAAATCTCCATAAGCAACGCTTTAAAAATTTCTACAGGTCACCAGTTTAGAATTACAGAGGACATTGTGCTAGAATTATTGCACTCGCTCTGACTATCGCAGTGATACATCACATGTGAAGTTTGAACATCATTTACATATGTGGGTGCGACTTGCGTATGTGTTCGCTTCTGCATGTGAGCACGGAGGGATGGGGTACTTTATTTGTACACTGTCCCTTATTTTTTTTATCACTTTTATTCCTATTACAAGGAATGTAAATATCCCTTATAATAGAAATAAGCAGTACAGGGCCTCTCTAATGCGAGATCTGAGGTCAAAAAGCCCTCTCCTGCTGCAGATACAAGTAATCCTGTGGCAAATCTGCTGCCGGGACCACTTTTATCTGACATCGGATCACCTGCTGTGTAAAAGTATACCGGGGTTATGGCAGCTAACCACGGTATAGAAGGTCAAAGCAGCGACATACAAACAGGGTGAGCAGACCAGAAGTGGTTAGGTTTTGTTCCTTTTGCCATGCAAACTAAAATAGATGTTCAGTGGAGGTATGCATGCATACTTGCACATAAATGTTCAATAAGTACAAGAATGCAGGAAACTGCATATAAGATTCTGACACGCTGGTATAATACACCAGCAAAAACACATACTGGAATCCCCAAACCTCAGCTATCTGCTGAAGATGTAAAAAAAAAACAGGTACAACAATACAAATTTGGTGGCACTGTCCATTATTAAAACCTTTTTGGAACAAAGTCAGAGAAATAATCTCCAAAATAACTGAAACTACACTTGACTTGAACCCGGCTTGCTGTTTGTTGCATGTCACTAATTTCACATTGAAGAAATACAAAAATTCCCTTTCAAAACACCTTCTTAATGTAGCCAAATCACTAATCCCAATTCACTGGAACTCCCTCAGAGTTCCATCAAAGAATGCGTGCATAGAATATCTGAAATTTGTGACATGAAAGAGACCTTAGCTCAAGCATCAGACAGAGTGGAAAGATTCCATAAAACCTGGCAGCCTTGGTTTATCTTTAAATACTCCAAGGAGTATGATATCCTGATGAACTAGTAGAGTATCTGCGGGGGCGTGGCCAAGACCGGCATGTGAGAAGACGTACTTCTCACAGCTCCGTGCCTGATCCGTACAACGATCCTCCCCCAGCATCCCTAACGTTGATCCTTGAAGCTCCCCAGTTGGCTACCGACTCACTCTCTTACGGACCCTCCGCCAGCCCTCTGCACCCGGGGGAAAACCCGTAAAGGCCTGGTAGAGATGGCGGGCCCAGACTCCCAAGATGGCACCGCCGCGGCTGTGGCCCTCGCACAGCGCACGCCAAGGGCGACTGAAAAGAACAAGGAGGGGAGTGGTAAGAGAGCGGGCAAGAAGCAGACACCGGACATGCTGTACTATGCCCAAAGAGTAACAGGGACAGTGAATGGGGATGGCGGGGAGGCCTCACATGTTACTGGGCATGGAGGAGGGGATGCACAGGCTGATTGGGGACAAGACATGGATACGGGCGCCAGCAACTCAGCTGCAGAGGCAGCACACCCCTCCTCCTCCCCCATGGATGATATGCAAGAGCCAGAACAACCCACATTAGCCGAAATACTCCGGGCTGTCCACACATGCACGGCATAAGTAAATACCCTGAGAGACCAGTTTGGGGGCCTCCGAGAGGCGGTGTCCCTACTTAGACAAGATCTCCAGTAGGTCCGGGAGAGAGCTACAGCATTGGAGAGCAGGGTTAGTGATATTGAGGACAAACTATCGCCAATAGCACGGGAAGCCCAGACAGCCCATCGGATGGCCCAAGAAATCACTAACAGAGCTGAGGATACAGAAAACCGTTTATGCAGAAACAATGTCCGTATTTTTGGGCTCCCGGAGAAAACAGAAGTTAAAGATCCTACTACCTTTGTGGGAAATTGGCTTGTTGAGCTTTTTGGCAGGGAGGCATTTTCTCCGTTCTTTACAGTAAAGAGGGCCCACAGGACCCCGGGCCGACCACTTCCCCAGGGAGCTCCCCCGCGACCAATGTTGGCCTGTCTTCTGCACTACCGGGGTCCAGAGGCTGTGTTGCGATGTGTCCGGGAGCGGGCGAATATTCAATACAATGGAGTCAGAGTGTCGTTCTATCTGGACTTCTCTGCTGAGGTGCAGAGGAGCCGAGCTAAATTTAAAGAGGTGAAGAGATGTCTGCACTCCTTGCAATTACCCTATGCCATGCTATACCTGGCTAAGTTACGTGTTACGGCTGAGGGGCAAGCTCAGTTCTTTGACTCGGCAAGAGAAGCATCCGCATGGCTAGATCATAACGAACAGGCCCTGCGTCACCGGCGGGCCGGAGCATAAGGGGACTGAATTTGCAACTTATTTCATTGATAAGGCAAGACGGGCGAAGCTACTCAGTGAGTATTCACAGTGGATGGACTACCTTCCAAATAGACATGTGTTTACCCTTTGCCGGGGGACGTTATATTTCCACAAGCGCTAGGAACTCAACTATGATTTCACTGCTTATTACCCAGTGTAATGAGACGACAACCTACTTGCCTGCAGCAAAGCTGGGTTAAAACTTTTGGATCCGCCCGGTTGGTGGATCTGGCTGTTCTAGAGGACTATTTACTTTTTCTCTTTCTGATTTTGACTGCTGCCCTGTTGGTGGTGTACAGGGAAGGCACAAGGGCAGCTACAACTGTTGGCATCGTTGTGCCGTGTCATTTTTATCTGTTTGACATTTGCCTACAGTCCAGACTTGCACTGCAGTGGATTTGTCATCGCCCATTTCTATGTTTAGGAAGATATACCGTCAGACAGCCGCCAGGATTCACGCGCTGTCCAGCCTGATTATTGCCTCCCTATGGAGCCCGTGTTTTTGCATTGGATAATAACTGAGCGTCTACAATGGCGGGTGTTCCGTTGATCTCCTGGAATATCAGGGGCATGAACTCCCCTCTAAAACGTACCATGATTTTTGGATGTCCAAAAAATTTTTACCCTGCTATCATGCTTTCAGGAGACACATTTGACGGCAGGCACTAAAAGCAGCTTGAGGTACCCATGGATGGGCTGGGCCTATCACTCTACTCATACCTCGTTTTCTCGGGGTGTTGTGATCCATAGATCCCTGGATTACCAGGAATATGCCGTCAAGGTGGATCCTGAGGATAGATATGTGTTTCTGCACTGTCGTATTCGTATACTGAAATGTGTTTCGGCCTGTGTGTATATACCTCCACCGTTTGATGCTCGGGTGCTCCAGCTCCTCATCAATTTTCTGGAGGGGAAGCCGGACCTCCCTCTGCTGATCGTTGGAGACTTTAACTGTTGGCTACACCCTAGCCTTGACAAGCATCCGTGCCCGAGGGCCCCCGCTTTGCAAAGGGAGACTCCTCTGGAGCGACTGCTACGCTAGGTAGGATGGATACACCTGTGGAGACACAGAAAACCTTCGGTGAGGCAGTTTTCATGTTTCTCTAAGTCCCATGGCTCTCTTTCCATGATTGACTTGGCGGTGGGGAACTCGGGAATGCTCTCTTCAGTTTCGGAAATCTCATATAAACCTAGATGTGTCTCAGACCACTCATATATGGTGATTTACCTTAAGGTTGCACCATTATCCACATTGCCTAAAGCCCCATGGAAATTCAATGCCTTTTGGCTTAAACTATTTACTTCTCATGAGGAGCTGGAGCGGAGTATCCGGGAGTTCTTTACTCGCCAACACGGGTCTGCCCTTGAGGTGTGGGAGCCATTTAAGGTATACTTAAGGGGCTTACTCAATGCTGAGGTTACCAGGATTAAAAAACATTTGGAGGGGCTTAGGGGTGACTTGGAGGCACAGGTACATTCCCTGGAGATACAGTATGTGCAGGACCCTAATGATGCTGCTAGGGAGGCCTGGTAGTTGGCTTAGTTTGCGTATGATCATCTGCTGGCCTCGTCGGCAGATAAAAAGAGGTTTTTCGCAAAACTGGCGGTTTTTTTAAAAGGGGGAGACAACGGGTCGCCTTCTGGCTAGGATTGCTAGTTCAGAACTGCGTTCCCCGTCCATCGGGGTAGTAAGAAACGACAGTGGGAACCTTGTGAGCTCACCGGACCAGATACTGTAGAAACTGGCAGGATTCTATGAGAAATTATACCTTCCTGCTCCAGAATACGGTTCCAAGGATTTGGCACTATATCTAGAGGGGATAGAATTTCCACGCCTCACTGAGGCTCAATGCAGGGAGCTAGACTCTCTGTTTACTCTTCAGGAGATGCAAGGGCAGTGGCAGCGTTCCCCAATTGTAAAGCTCCGGGGGAGGACGGTCTCCCAATGGAGATCTATAAGCAATATTCTGAGACACTCCCAGAATGTTGGGAGTGTTTAATGCAGCTTGGGAACAGCACACCCTGCTGCCCTCTATGTCTAAGGCTAACATAGTGTTGATATTAAAACCAGGTAAGGATCCAGTGGACCCGGCCTTGTATGGCCTATTTCCCTGTTACAAACAGACATCAAGATACTAGCTAAAATGCTGGCCCTTAGGTTAAATAAGGTTATTATGGCTGTCATACATCCTGACCAGGAAGGCTTTATATGCCAAACAAATCCAAGGTGGTGAATTTGAGAATGCTGTTTCTTAACATGCAGTCAAAAGCGGACAATATTGGTCACAGAGCCTTGCTTTCTCTGGATGCTATTAAGGCCTTTAATAGTATAGAGTGGCCATATTTGTGGGAGGTACTGAGGTGCTTTGGCGAGACGTATATCTCCTGGGTGCGATTACTGTATTATCGCCCCCGGGCGGCTATACGAGAGGCGGGCAGAATGTCCCTCCCCTTTACCCTGGGGAGGGGCACTAGGCAGGGGTGTCCTTTGTCGCCCCTGCTGTTTGCTTTGGCCATAGAACCCCTGGCAATTCAAATTAGAGATCACCCGGGTATCACCAGCTTCTGCTATGGGGATAGACAGGAGAAGGTGATGCTGATGATACTATGATTCTGCTAGGAGACACGGAACAATCCCTACGGGCGACAATGGAAACCATCACACGATTTGGGAAATTTTCGGGGCTAAAAATAAATTGGACCAAATTTGCACTGATGCCGATCATTTGCAGCAGGGAGGCTCGGTGGGAGACATCGCTATAACGGCCTCATTCAAATATCTCGGGATCTGGGTCACCCCTAGGATTAGGGAATATACTCTGCTCAATATTGCCCCCCTTCTAGCACGTTTTCGGACGTGTATAAAAACTTGGAACTCTTTGTGCTGTGTCAGTTGCGGGCAAAGTGAATCTTATCAAAATGATTCTTATGCCACAGCTGTTGTATATGCTTCACAATTCGCCCGTGGTGATACCGTTAAAAACCTTTAGGATAGTTAACTCTATTTTCCGCATACTACTTTGGAAAAACCGCCCTCCTAGAATAAAGCTGGAGTACCTGCAGCGTCCAAAGGACAGCGGTGGTCTCGCCTTGCCAAATCAGTGGCTGTATTATTATTATACAGTATTTATATAGTGCCGACAGTTTGCGCAGCGCTTTACAATATTAGGGCAGACAATACAATACAATGCAATTCAATACAGGAGGAATCAGAGGGCCCTGCTCGGTAGAGCTTACAATCTAGGAGGGAGGGTTAAATGATACAAGAGGGCAATAACTGTGGGGGATGGGTTGATTGAGAATAAAAAAGTGCAGTTGTTAGGTGGCGGCATCATAGGCTTCCCTGAAGAGAAAAGTTTTCAGGGATCGCCTAAAGGTGGATAGATTTGGGGATAGTCTGACAGATTGTGGTAGGGAGTTCCAGAGGATGGGAGTGGCTCGAGAGAAGTCTTGGAGGCGAGTATGAGAGGAGGTGATGAGGGAGCTGGAGAGCAGGAGGCCTTGAGAGGAGCGAAGAGGACGATTAGGTTGGTATTTTGAGACTAGGCTGGTGATGTAGCTGGGAGCAGAGTTGTGGATGGCTTTGTAGCTCATTGTTAGTATTTTTAACTTAATTCGTTGGGCGAGTGGCAGCCAATGGAGGGATTGGCAGAGAGGGGTGGCAGACGCTGAACAGTTTGTAAGGTGGATGAGTCTGGCAGCGGCATTCATGATGGACTGAAGGGGGGATAGTCTATTTAAAGGTAGGCCAGTGAGGAGGGAGTTGCAGTGGTCGAGGCGAGAGATGACCAGGGAGTGAATCAGGAGCTTTGTGGTTTCATTGGTTAGGAAAGAACGTATTTTAGAGATGTTGCGGAGATTGAGGCGGCAAGCCTTAGAAAGTGATTGGATGTGGGGCCAAAAGGAGAGTTCTGAATCCAGGATAACACCAAGCACCCTAACATGTGGGGATGGGTAGATGGTTGTGCCATTGCTCTTGACAGAGAAGTCAGGGGAAATGGCATTTGGGGGAGGAAATATTATGAGTTCGGTTTTGGACAAGTTGAGTTTGAGGAAGTGGTGTGACATCCAGGCAGATATGTCTCTTAATAAGTTAGTGATGCGTGAGGAGACTGATGGAGTGAGTTGGGGGGTGGAGAGGTAGATTTGGGTGTCGTCAGCATAGAAATGATATTGAAAGCCGTGGGAGGCTATCAAGCCGGCCCAGGGAAGAGGTATATATTGAAAATAAGAGAGGTCCAAGAACAGAACCTTGGGGGACCCCGACAGAGAAAGGAAGAGGAGAGGAGGAGGTAGAAATGTACGAGACACTGAAGGTGCGATGGGATAGGTAGGATGAGAGCCACTGAAGAGCACAGTCATGGAGACCATGGGAGTAAAGTTTTTTGAGGAGGAGGGGGTGGTCGACAGTATCAAAGGCAGCCGAAAGGTCCAGGAGCAGGAGTACAGAATAGTGTCCATTGGTTTTAGCGGTTAGTAGGTCATTTGTGAGTTTAAGGGCAGTTTCTGTGGAGTATTGAGGACGGAATCCAGATTGGAGGGGGTCAAGAAGGTTATTCTTAACAAGGTGGTCACTCAGTTGGTTGTAGACCAGGCGTTCGAGGAGTTTGGAGGAAAATGGGAGCAAGGAGATAGGGCGTAGATTGTTAAGATCGGTAGGGTCCAGGGATGGCTTTTTGAGTATGGGGGTGACCAATGCATGTTTTAGAGCATTGGGGAAGATGCCAGAAGAGAGGGAGAGATTGAAGATGTGAGTTAGAGAGTGCAGGATAGAGTCAGAGGGTGAGCGTAGTATTTTAGAGGGAATAGGGTCCAATGGACAGGTGTTTAGGTGGGCGTTAGAAAGGAGTTTAGCAACCTCGTTTATAGTAGCAGGTTTGAATAAGGACAGTGTTGATTGTGCTTGTTGACATGGGGTGTTAACTGGAGAAGATGCCTGTAGAGTGGAGATCTCATCACAAATTGTATCAATCTTGCTTTTGAAGTGGTTCGCAACCTCCTGGGCAGTGAGTGTGTTAGTTGGCGGAAGTGGGGGGGGGGGGGATGCAGTAGGGAGTTGAAGGTAGAGAAGAGTTGACGGGGACTGGATGAGAAGGTGTTAATAAGAGTGGTAAAATAGTTCTACTTGGCAGTGTGGAGGCCAGAATTGTATTTATGGAGGGCAGATTTGTATTGGTTGAAGTCTTTGAGAGACTCTGTCTTGTGCCACCGACGCTCAAGGGCGCGGCTGTGCTTTTTGAGGTTTCTGGTGTCGTCAGGGTTGTAGGGGTCGAGGCCTGATTTTGTGTGTGGTAAGGGGAGCTAGCTTGTCCAGGGTGGAGGACAGGGATTTATTGTAGATTGTAGTGGCTTGGTTGGGGCAGGACAGGGGTGAGATTTTTTCATAGAGGTGGTCAGTAGCAGAATAGAGAAGAGAAGTGTTGAGTTGGCGAAGGTTTCTACGGGTGACGATTTGGTGATTGGAGGGAAAGGTGGTGCAAGACAGGGAGAGAGAGAAACTAATAAGGTGGTGGTCGCAGAGGGGAAAAGGATTGTTGGAGAAGTTGCATGGAGTGCATAGATAGGAGAAGACAAGGTCGAGGGTGTTTCCATCAGTGTGAGTAGGAGCCTGTACCCATTGCTTCAGGTCAAATGAGGAAGTTAGACTAAGAAGTTTAGAAGTAGCAGTAGTGTTAGTGTTAACTGGGATGTTGAAGTCGCCAAGAAGGATAGTGGGAATTTCAGAAGAGAGAAAGTAGAGTAGCCAGGCAGAAAATTCATCAGGGAAAGCTGACAGTGGTCCAGGAGGCCGATAGATCACAGCAATTCTTAGGGAGGCTGGAGAGAATAGACGTATACAGTGGGCTTCAAATGATGAGAGTGACAGAGAGGGAGGAGAGTGAATAACCTGGAAGGTGCTCTGTGGGGACAGGAGGAATCCCACTCCACCTCCCTTGCGTCCATTAGGCCTAGGGGAGTGAGTCCAGAGAAGGTCACCATGGGAGAGGGAAGCAGGAAGAGAATCGCATTCATGGAGCCAGGTTTCGGTGATCGCAAGAAGATTAAATGAATTAGTGACAAATAGGTCGTGAACAGCAGTGAGCTTGTTGCAGACAGAGCGGGCGTTCCAGAGAGCACAGGAGAAGGGGAGGCTGGTTTTGGGAAGGGGAATGGAGATTAAATTGCGTGTATCGTGACTACTGCCAGAGGGTGTGGGGTGGTGGTGATGGGCATGTTGGATGTTGTTAAATGAGGGAGGCCCAGGGTTTGGGGAAATATCACCAGAGGCTAGGAGAAGCAGAAGAGAAAGGGAGGCAACATGGGAATATGATTTATATGTATTATCTTGCTGCACAAATGCAACACTTGATAGGTACCGTGAGCGCAGAGGGAGAACGCAATAATAGGAATTTCAGTGCTTCCGAGTTTGTCATGCTACACACGGCGGGTGGCAGCTCTATCCCAACCGCCCTCGAGGCTTTGACGTTTGTAAGGCCCCAAAAAACTTTCCAAACATATAACCTAATACAGAAGATATGGAATAAGGCTAGGTATCTCCAGGGTGTGACGGGCATAACGGATTTCAGTCCTATTTGGTCTAACGAGGTTTATCCTGAGTTAGCTAAGCTTCAGCACGCAGCTAGGTGGAAAAATACGGTATTGTTTACCTGAGACAAATTTTTCATAATAGTAAGCTACTTACCTTTGCAGCTCTACAGGAGGCGTTCAATTTACCGCTATCCATGCATTTCTATTACATGCAACTAAGGCATGCAGTTCAGGCCCAGGGAAGTATTGCAGACTGGTCAATGACCGCAGCAACACTGTTTGCTCAGCTTAAGGCGGCAGACACCTCCAAGGGATTTATATCTCAATGCTATAATACTTTACTTCATCTATATCTTAAAAAGCAACCCCTGAAGGTAAGGCCGAAATGGGAACTGGATGTAGGCCCACTTGAAGACCAGTGGGAGGAGGCCCTGCAGGCAGTGACCGTTTGCTCCCTAAATGTGACACAGAGACTGACGCAGCTTATACACTCTTCTAAGAGTTTACTACACCCCTCACAGGTTACATAACATGGGACTGCTCCCAACTCCGACTTGTACCAAATGCAAGCGAGACCACGGGGACTTGATTCATATGCTGTGGCGCTGCCCCAAATTACATGTTTACTGGAAGGGGGTGATCAATACCGTGAACACAGTGTTCCAGGTGTCAGTACCGTTAGATCATAAATACTGCTTACTTAGCCTTCTTGATGAGTTTGAGTGGGAGCACCATATTTGTGAGGCCCTTACCAGAACTCTCTTTCTAGACCGTAAAATGATCATGGTGCACTGGAAGTCCGAATCCCCTCCAACAGTTGGGGAGTGGATAGCTGCAGTAGGAAATACATTGCGCATGGAAAAACTCATCTATCAGCATAGGGGATGTGCCTCTAAGTTTGAGAAACTATGGGAAAGTTGGTTGGGGGTACCGGGGCTTGCCCCAGCTGATTTGATTATGGACAGGCTGTTGGGCATGAATATGGTATAAGGCTGTGACTTGGATACAAAAGGAGAGGGTTGAGGATAAGAGCTGAGGTAACCTAAGCATTTAATGTAAACAAGATACATGGGATGACCAGGGATGGGAGCTTGTTAACCAATGTGTATTGCAAGAGATGTGGGGTTTGATATGGAGATTGTACTATATGGGTGGCTGACATTGTTGACATTGTTTGCTTTTCTGGACTGTGTAAAACTAAATAAAGCTTTTTTCTGGATAAAATAAAGGGATTTTATTAAAACTTACCGTAAAATCCTTTTCTCTGAGTTCACTGACAGACGCAGCCCTTCATTAGACAAGTGGGTTATATGCACATCCTACTAGGAGTTAACTAGGCAAATAGAAAGAAAGCAAGCTGGCCCCTCCCAGGGGGCCGTCCTCTCTCATATAACCCCCCTGCTCTGCTTAGAGTATCAGTTCGTAACAAGCCGTACAAACGCAACACAGAGGGGTGGGTGCTGCGTCTATCAGTGAACTCAGAGAAAAGGATTTTACGGTAAGTTTTAATAAAATCCCTTTTTCTCTTACGTTCACTGACAGACACAGCCCTTCATTAGACAAGTGGGGATGTCCCAAAGCTGTCAGTCAAGAGGGGTGGGTAAACGGCAACAACTGTCCCCAACAGAATCCTCTCAGGAGGTGCTAGCTGCGCCTACACTGCCGCCTGTAAAACTTTACAGCCAAAAGCAGCATCCGAAGATGCTGACACATCAACTTTATAAAAACGTAGTAAACGTGTGCACGGAGGCCCAAGTAGCCGCCTTGCACACCTGTGACACCGAGGCCTGGTGTCTGAAAACCCAAGAAGTGCTAACTGCCCTGGTGGAATGAGCCCGTGACTGGAAAAAGAGGGGACCTTGCCCCTGAACAGTATACGCATGGGTCACGGTCTGTCTGATCCAACGGGAAACAGTAGCCGAGGAGGCCGCCAATCCTTTGCGCGGACCATCCATCAGCACAAACAAAGCATCAGTCTTTCAAAAAGGAGCTGAAATACACCCGTAATGCCCTTACGACCTCCAAGGAATGCAAAGCAATCTCCATGCCAAGCGAAGGATGTGGGCACAATGAAGGCAGAACAATGTCCTCATTATGAGAAAAAGGGGAGCACTCTTTTGGCAGAAAAGAAGGAGAAAGACACAACCTCCAGCATTCCCGTAATGCCCACATAAAGTCGAGGAAAAACTTTCTGACTACGAAACAAACACGACTACCTACCAGGCGCGTTTCCTAACCGCCGGAGGAGCCGATGACAAAGGGCAACCTAGTCTGTCTGGCACTGGGTACGCATATGACAAGTCCCCGTTCCAGGGGAGAAAAAGGTCAGTGCCCGAGTAAGGTGGTCCCGTCAATCGTGAAGAACCCAAAAGTCTGTGGTCCGGAGCC
>BLSH010415170.1:2816791-2842739 GCA_018402905.1 Glandirana rugosa | reverse complement strand
AACAGCTGACCTTATAGACCCAGATTAATACCTGTGCCTCGTCCGTTTCCACAAGGAAGGAGGCTGGTTCAATGACTGCGATGTTCGTCGTCACGCTCAGGACGACAGCGCAGCCACCAGGGGGAATACCAAGACATACGCCCCGAGTACGAGAGTCGGAAGCTCCACAATGGCAAGCGGGTCTCAGTGTGAGTCTCAGTGTGAGTCGAGGACGTCACTCTCTAGACACTACCACCTTGTTCAGAGGCAACAGGGACCTGGTAAGGGGGACCACCGACGCGACAGCAGGACTCGCACTGCTGCTTGTAGCGTCAGTAACTTGGTCGGAGGAAGGAACACCTTTGCCTGCTCCGTGTCCATAATTAGACCCAGATATTCCAGTCGACAAGACCGAGTCAATGCCGACTTCTGCAGGTTGATCAGCCAGCCGAAGTCTCTCGTCGAGGCCACATCAACTTTATAAAAACGTAGTAAACGTGTGCACGGAGGCCCAAGTAGCCGCCTTGCACACCTGTGACACCGAGGCCTGGTGTCTGAAAACCCAAGAAGTGCTAACTGCCCTGGTGGAATGAGCCCGTGACTGGAAAAAGAGGGGACCTTGCCCCTGAACAGTATACGCATGGGTCACGGTCTGTCTGATCCAACGGGAAACAGTAGCCGAGGAGGCCGCCAATCCTTTGCGCGGACCATCCGTCAGCACAAACAAAGCATCAGTCTTTCAAAAAGGAGCTGAAATACACCCGTAATGCCCTTACGACCTCCAAGGAATGCAAAGCAATCTCCATGCCAAGCGAAGGATGTGGGCACAATGAAGGCAGAACAATGTCCTCATTATGAGAAAAAGGGGAGCACTCTTTTGGCAGAAAAGAAGGAGAAAGACACAGCACCGTCTTATCCTTATAAAGAACCAAGTAGGGAGACCTACAAGACAACGCTGCCAATTCAGACATCCGCCCAGCGGATGAAATGGCCACTAAAAAGGCCACCCTTCGTGACAGCAATTCTAAGGAAATATTCCTGATCTGCCCATGTGGCGAATCTGCAGTACGGATAGTACTAACTTTTAAAACTCACGGTGCCAACGGCGACCGTACCTGAGGAGCCACATGACGTACACCCTGTACAATGTATGGATCAAGAAAACGTCGCTAACGGATGCTGGAAAGAAACGCCAGAGCCGAAGTCTGGCCTTTGAGCGTCTCAAAGTCAACCTGTTATCCATGCCTTGGTGTAAGAAAACCAGCACCCAAGCCCTGGAAAAAGAGCGGGGGTTCCAACCTCCCGCCTCACACCAGGCAATGTAAGCCTTCCAGGTGCGATGACATATTTTGCGCGAAGTACACTTACGCGCCCTAAGCATGGTAGGGATAACGGAGTCAGAGACGCCCCTATCCCTCAAGACCTAGGACTCAATAGCCAAGCCACCAAAGCCAGCGACGGCAAAGCAGGGTGCGGGATGGGTCCCCGAGAGAGCAGATCTTCGCAAAGCGGAAGTCGCCAGGGAACGTCCGTTACCATCTGCACCACATTGGCATACCAAGGGAGCCGAGGCCAATCCGGAGCCACCAGGATTGTCGGGATTCCCTCCACTTCTATCCTGCGCAGGAGCCGCGGTAGAAGCTTGAAAAGGGGAGAGACGTAAAGAAGCCTGTACTGAGAACAAGGCGCTACCAGAACGTCTGTGGTGCCGCCAACGGAATCCTGTCCCGCACACGAAGGTCTGCACCTCGTGATTGAACCTGGACGCCAAAAGGGCCTCACCTGTGGCAGAACTGGCAGAACACCTCTGGATGTAGGTACCATTCCCCCTGATCCAGAGTCTGGCGTCTGAGAAAGTCCGCTTGTCAGTTTTTACGCCCGGAATGTAGATGGCGGGGATTGCCGGCCCATGAGAATTCTGCCCACCCTAGAGTGTGGGCTGCTTCCGCAGCTGCTGCCGAGCTTAATGTTTCGCCCTGATCGGGCACGTACGCCACTGTTGTGGCGTTAGCCGACTGAACCCGAACCGGGAAGCCACGCATCCTTGTCGACCAGCGGGAGAAACAGAGCCCGAAGGCGATATTCCTGCGCCGACCAACGACCCTGAGCAGACAGCTGTGCCAGGACTCCTACCCAGCCCGATAGGCTGGCGTCCATCGCGACTATTGATCAAGGCAGGGGGAGAAGGACTTCCCCAACGTCAAGGCCGGGGCCCGAAGCCACCAGGACACACCCCCTGGTCTGGTGTCCAATTTGATCAGTTGGTCCAGGGACAACGGAGACTTGTTCCACCATCACAGATCTCTCACTGCAGGAGCTGAGTGTGACTCTGAGTGTGACTCTGGGCGAACGGTAACACCTCGAAGGCTGAGAGCATGAGCCCCGCATACAGAACCATAAGGGGGACCACCGACGCGACAGCAGGACTCGCACTGCTGCTTGTAGCGTCAGTAACTTGGTCGGAGGAAGGAACACCTTTGCCTGCTCCGTGTCCATAATTAGACCCAGATATTCCAGTCGACAAGACCGAGTCAATGCCGACTTCTGCAGGTTGATCAGCCAGCCGAAGTCTCTCGTCGAGGCCATGGTGATAGCAACATTGTCCCCCCGAGCCGAAGCGGACTCTGCTCGCAGGAGCAGATCGTCGGGGTATGCCCCCACAGTAATGCCTCACAGCCTCAACAGAGCCAGCACCGAAGCCAATGGCTTGGCGAAGACCCGAGGGGACGAGGCCAGGCCGGAGGGGAACCACAAATTGATAATGTAAATCCCCTACCGCAAAGCGCAGGAATCACTGGTGCCGAATACCAATGTGACATGCAGATAAGCATCCCTTATGTCCAGAAACGCCAGGAAGTACCCTAGGTGAAGGGCTGCCACGGCCGAGCATACAAACTCCATCCTGAAATTTTCGCGCTTTCACAAAGTGATTGAGCGCCTTCAGGTCCAGAAATGGCCTGACCCCACCTTTTTTGGGTTCCACAAAAAGGGTTTGAATAAAAGCCGCGGAAAAACCTCTCCAATGGAGGGACCGGCACAAGTACCCCCTGTTCGGACAGCGTCTGAACCGCCCCTAAAAGAGCTACCCGACGCCCCGGAGGGGGTCTCAATTTTGACGGGAGGAACCTGTCTGGGGGTAGAGTGTTGAACTCTATCCTGTACCCGGACACCACTTCTTGACCCCACCGGTCTGAAATGTGATCAGTCCACCTGTCTGTGAACCTCAGCAGTCGGCCCCCCACCCGAAAGTCAGGCGGGGGCAACTCCTCATGCGGAGGAGAACTTGTCCTCTATCTGTTCGGACATGCATTGCCAGGGCCGCTTACCGAACCCCGGGGCAGACTTGCCGGGCCCTGAGCCCTTGCCCGTCGTACCGAGCGTACGAAAAAAACGCTTCTGGCCAGAAGAGGAAAGGCCCTGCTTACGGCGGTACTCCCGCCGTTGTGGTGCTGGAAGAAAACGTACTCTTCCCCCCGGTGAAATCCTTACTGATTTCATCAAATTGTGCCCCAAAGAGCCGACTTCCCTGAAAGGGTAGGTCCGTGAGCCCCTTTATGGACGCGTGGTCACCCGACCAACAGCGTAACCACAGCAAAATGATTGCAAAAAACAGACCTCTTCGACAGCATGGGGAGCAGGTCTAAGGCTACGCCACACAGGTACCGTAGACCCTCTATCACGTGTACAACCCATCTGCAAAGCCTCCGGGGAGTACCTGAAGCCTAGTTCAGAGTGCAACTCAGTCGCATGATCTGTAAGCGACTGCGCCACCATGGCCGACGCCAAGCCGGTCTCATGGCCGTCCCCGCTAACAAGAACAATGTCTTGGATATCGTCTCCGTCCGCCTATCGGCCAGATCCTAAAAGGACGGAGACCTTTCCGAAGAAAAGGTCGTCGCCCTATTGAGGTGAGCCACCGGAGGGCCCACTGCGGGGGACGCCCACTTCTGTAAAAACTATCCACAAAGGGATAACCGTACAGAAAAGTGCTGGGGCAATGAAAAGGATTTCTGTGGCCGCCGCCATTCCGTATACACAAACTGGTCAAAAAAATGGACATAAGGATAAACCTTAGGGTCCACGCTGGCTTAAAGGACCCACAAACGTAGGTAGTCCGAAGGCTCCAGCTCACCATCTCAGAGCTCCACGGGGGTCCCTGTGACCACCGAGCCCCTTTCCGGTTCAGATTCCTCCCCAGAAGAGGGAGGGGGTGGACGCTTTTTAGTCACCCCCTGGCATGGCTCAGTACCCCCCGGCAAAGAACCCCCCCAAAAATGAAGTCAATTGGACTAGGAGAACCACAGGTCCCAGCGCGGCCTGCGTTTCCACGGACCCTTCCAGGGAAGAACCCACAGGTTCAGTCGCCATTGTGCCACCTGAACCCTTGCTAGACCTAAAGGCCATGACACCCCCATAGTGCAGCCTCACCAACACCCCACAGAGCGACCAGGTAATGCCCAGAAGGACTGTGCCCACCACCACCGACACCCCAGGGAGAGTCAGCTATACTTGCTGTTTGCCCTTCTGTGTCGTGTCCCAGTAGGAGCGCAGCCCGCCACTTATATTGCGCTAAGTTGCCGCTGTGCTGACCAGATTCAGGGAATCACCAAGAAAATGGCCGCTGAATAATCGCTGGAGGCCCAAGCACGAAGCAGACTAGGCCGCAACTACGGCAAAGTGGCCGCCAAGTGGTCACAAGCAAACAGCACACCCGCGGCTACGGCAACGAACGATTGTGGCTACGGCAACGAACGATCGTGGCTACGGCAACGAATGATCGCTAGAAAACGATTGCTAGCAAAAATGGTGGCGATCCGCCGCAAAATGGCGGCTGCGAGCGCGGGAATGCGGTGCGGCGGGGGGAGGGAGTAGGGAGGGCTAGCCCAGGCAGGATCCAATAAAAATGTGGCCCTGAAACCCTCCACTGGACCTGGTACCGCAATTCGTCCCCCCCACCCTCCGCACCCCTGGAAGGGGGGGAGGGGGGTCACTCACCAATCCGACGGGCTCAGTGGGTAGCCACCCTGTAGCAGATTCTTCTCCCCTCAGAGGGGAGGGATGCTGCAGGCCAAAACAGCGTCCCTGGACGTGAGCGCAACCCAGTCTCTCTGACGCAAGTGGAGTTTACCCACTGGCCCACCCGCACAGAACGGGTACAATGCGCCGGACCCTGCCAAAGCTAAGGGTTCGCATTGGTTGGCCGCGCTGGGGAAAGTGCAGGATTCTAGATATCCTCTATGCCCCAGCCGGCTTCTTGATAGCAGTCTTCATCAGATAACTTGAGAAAAAATAAAAAAGCGGTAGCAAAAAAAGTGAACCGCAGGTCCCATAAGGGAGCCAGGTCTAACTCCTTGCACTAGGCATAATAAAACTGATATTCTAAGCAGAGCAGGGGGGTTATATGAAAGAGAGGAAGGCCCCCTGGGAGGGGCCAGCTTGCTTTCTTTCTATTTGCCTAGTTAACTCCTAGTAGGATATGCATATAACCCCCTTTCTAATGAAGGGCTGCGTCTGTCAGTGAACGTAAGAGAAAGTAGAGTGTCTGCAGAATCTGTAACAAACATAACCTGTCGCTAGTGAATAACATAAGTGATAGTGCTATAAAGCTTAAGCGGATCACCAGTGCTACCAACACCCTTGCTCTCTCTCTTACTCTTTCTTATTCTTTCTCTATTATCCCTTTACTTTTAAATTGCATAAGTACACTCAATGTTTGCAGCTCTAGAAGAGCTTTAGCATAGGACCATAAATGCTAATGAAGAAAATCTAACTACCAGACATTTCCTGTCTAATAATTCACTTATGAGCTTCTGGAAAGTGTTTCCCTACCATACACTGAATCACAGATGATATATGCTGAAGCTGGTATCGATTTGGAGATGTACCTTAATACCTATTGCAATTGTTTGTATACTACTGTAAACGTTCATATGATGTTATTGCTTACTGAAACTTCAATAAAACATTGAATGAGAAACAATTAAGTATAGATCCTGAATTGCTTTTTCACTATAGAAAAAGGGATTTTTTACTTACCTTAAAATCCCTTTCTCTGAGTTCATTGACGGGCACAGCAGCTCATGGACAAGTGGGTATGCTGCCCTCTTCAGAAATGATTAGAACATGCAGAACATGCAGTTCTAACAGCAAAAAAACAACAGACAAATACAGCCCCTCCTAGGGGGCAGTCCCCACCGGCAGCAACCCTCCACCCTGCTACAGCTAGCTCAGTTCGTAACAAGCAGTACAAAGGTGGACGAGAGGGGTGGGTGCTGTGCCCGTCAATGAACTCAGAGAAAGGGATTTTACGGTAAGTAAAAAATCCCATTTTCTCTTTCGTTCATTGATGGGCACAGCAGCTCGTGGAAAAGTGGGACGTCCAAAAGCAGTGCCAAAACAATGAGGTTGTGGGTAATGGAACAGCAAAAGTACTTCACCCAACAGAACCCTCTGTGAGGAAACCAGAAATGTGTCTCACACAGCCGCTTGCAAAACTTTGCGGCCAAATGCAGCATCCGAGGATGCTAAAACATCAACTTTGTAAAACTTTGAGAAGGTGGGCACGGAGAACCAAGTAGCCGCCTTGCACACTTGAGACACAGACACCTGGTATAGAAAGGCCCAGGAAGTGCTAATCGCCCTGGTAGAGTGAGCCTTGACCGGGAACAGAGGCTCTAAACCCCGAAGAACATAGGCTCGGGTCACCTTTTGTCTAATCCAACATGAAATAGTGGCCGACGAGGCCGCTAAGCTTTTGCGCGGACCATCCACCACCACAAAGAGTGCATCTGACCTCCGAAAGGAGGCCATGGTCACCAGATACGCCCACAGGGCCAGAACAACATCCAGGGAATGCAAAGCAACCTCCTTAGGGTGAGACGGGGCGGGCAAAGCAAAGGAAGGACAATGTCCTCATTGATGTGGAAGATGACACCACCTTCAGCAAGAAGGAAGGTGACGGGCGTAAAACCGCCTTATCCTTATGTAGTGCCAAATATGGAGACCTACAGGACAGAGCCGCCAACTCGGACACCCGCCGAGCGGATGTGATAACAACCAGGAAAGACACTTTTTGCGAAAGCAATTGTAGCGATATCTCCCTGATATTCTCAAAAGGCAGCTTCTGAAGTATTGAGAGGACCAAATTGAGGTCCCATGGTGCCAGAGGCGACCGTACTTGGGGAGCAACATGTTGAACCCCCTGCACGAAAGTAAGGATCAAAGAGTGCATCGCAAAAGGACACTGAAAAAAGATAGCCAGGGCAGAAATCTGACCCTTGATCGTACTCAACGCCAGCTTCTGGTCGAGACCCCTCTGTAGAAAAGCCAAACCTGAGAAACCGAGAAGGAGCAGGGATTCCACCCCCCATTCTCGCACCAGGCGATGTAAGCCCTCCAAGTGCGGTGGTAAATCGTTCGGGAAGTGGCCTTATGTGCCTTAAGCATGGCGGGGATCACTGAGTCCGAAACACCTCGATCACTCAACACTTGTCATTCAATAGCCAGGCCGTTAAGGCCAGAGAGGGTAAAGCAGGATGTAAGATGGGCCCCTGGGACAGTAGATCCTCGCGAAGCGGGAGTCACCATGGGACGTCCATCACCATTCGTACTACGTTGGCGTACTAAGGATGCCTCGGATAATCTGGAGCTACTAGAATGGTCGGTGTGCCCTCCGCTTCTATTCTGCGCAGAAGGCGAGGAAGCAACTTGAGAGGGGGAAAGGCATAGATGAGCCGATACCGAGCCCATGGAGCTACTAGAGCATCTGCCGCATCCGCCAAGGGATCCCTTGTCCTGCTCACGAAGGTCTGTGCCTTCCGATTGAGACGAGACGCTAGCAGGTCCACGTCTGATGTACCCCACCTCAGACAAATCTGATGGAACATGTCCGGGTACAGGGACCACTCTCCTTGGTCCAACCCCTGACGACTGAGGTAGTCCACCTGCCAATTTTCTATGCCCAGAATGTGGATGGCAGAGATTGCCGGCACGTCGAGTTCTGCCCACTGCAGAATGTGAGCCACCTCCGAGGCCACAGCCAAGCTTCTTGTCCTGCCCTGGTGATTCACCTATGCCACGGCCATGGCATTGTCCGACTGAATCTGGACAGGGCACCTGTGCAGCCTCCTTGTTCAGTGAGAGAGGCAGCACCTAATGGCCCGCAGTTCCAGGACTTTGATCGGAAGAAGAGACTCCTCCGGGGACCACCGGCCTTGGGCCGACAACAGCCCTAGGACTCCTCCTCAGCCAATCAGGCTGGCGTCCGTCGCAACCACCGTCCAATGAAGGGGGAGGAACGACTTTCCCAGGCGCAGGGCCAGAGCCCGCAGCCACCAGAGCAGTGAACTCCTGGTCTGGTGGTCCACCCTGATCAACCGATCCAGGGATGAGGGGGACTTGTCCCACTTCAGAAGAATCTCCCGCTGCAGAGCACGGGTGTGACACTGGGCGTATGGAACCGCCTCGAAGGTGGACACCATAAGCCCCAGGACCCGCATGCAAAAGTGCAGGGAGGATAATTTCTGGGACAGCAGGGACCAAACCGCCTGACTGAAGCGCCTGAAGCTTGGTCGGGGGAAGGAAAACCTTCGACTGGGCCGCATCTAGGATCAGGCCCAAATACTCCAACCGGTGAGACGTAGTCAACACCGATTTTGGGCGACTGATCACCCAGCCGAACTCCTGCAGAGTGCGCATGGCGATTGTCACATTGTCCCTGAGAGCTGGAGCAGACTCTGCTCGCAAGAGTAGGTCGTCCAGATCAGCGACGGCTGGTGCATAAGGGGAGCTTGGACGCCGCCTCCCCGCCGCTGAGAAGGAAAAAAAAAAGTCAGTCCGGCCCCCCTGCAGGAGGTGTCGGTACATTGACTTTTCTTTTTTTCCTCGGCTCCTTGCTGTCAGCAAGTAGTGAGCCGATTGGTCAGTCAAAAAGTCTATGTGTGTGCGCTTAACAGAAGCACACACAGACTGATTGGCTGGCCCCTGAGCCATCAGAGCCAATGACTGATAGTGATGCTCCCCGACCGTAAAGCGCAGGAAGCGCTGGTTCTGGGTGCATATGGGAACATGCAGGTACGCATCTTTGATATCGAGGGAAGCCAGGAAATCACCCTGGTGCTGGGCCGCCACCACAGAGTGGACAGACTCCATCCTGAACTTTCATACATGTACGAAGCAGTTGAGGCCTTTCAGGTCCAGGATAGGCCGGACCCCATCCTTCTTCCAACACTAAAAGGAATGCAATAGGAAGTGTAAAAACGCAATCAGGGTGGCTAAAAAAGATTACAAGAAACACATAGCGGAGGACAGTAAAAAAAAAAAAAAAAAAAATGTTTTAATATACAGTGGGGCAAAAAAGTATTTAGTCAGCCACCAATTGTGCAAGTTCTCCCAATTAAATAGATGAGAGAGGCCTGTAATTTTCATCATAGGTACACTTCAACTATGAGAGACAGGATGAGAAAAAGAAAATCCAGAAAAAAGGGATTTTATTATAACTTACCGTAAAATCCTTTTTCACTGACAGATGCAGCCCTTCATTAGACATGTGGGGTTATGCTCATATCACTAGGAGTAGACTAGGCAAAATAAAACAAAAGCATAGAGAGGCCTGTAATTTTTATCATAGGTACACTTCAACTATGAGAGACAGGATGAGAAAAAGAAAATCCAGAAAAAGGGGATTTTATTATAACTTACCGTAAAATCCTTTTTCACTGACAGACGCAGCCCTTCATTAGACAAGTGGGGTTATGCTCATATCACTAGGAGTAGACTAGGCAAAATAAAACAAAACCATAGGTTGGCCCCTCCCAGGGGGCTGTCCTCACCTTAGCATATAACCCCCTGCTAGACAATAGCATTTCAGTTCGTAACAAGCCGTACAAACTCAACAGAGGGGTGGGTGCTGCGTCTGTCAGTGAACTCAGAGAAAAGGATTTTACGGTAAGTTATAATAAAATCCCTTTTACTCTTACGTTCACTGACAGACGCAGCCCTTCATTAGACAAGTGGGGATGTCCCAAAGCTGTGTCAATCAAGAGGGGCGGGCAGACTATAACAACTGTACCCAACAAAAAAAGCCCTCTCAGGCGGCGCCAGTCGAGCCTACACTGCCGCTTGCAAAACTTTGCAGCCAAAAGCAGCATCCGCCGATGCTAAAACATCAACTTTGTAAAACTTAGTAAACGTGTGCACTGAGGCCCAAGTAGCCGCTTTGCACACCTTAGACACCGAGGCCTGGTGTCTAAAAGCCCAGGAAGTACTAACTGCTCTGGTGGAATGAGCCGTGACTGGAAAAGGGGGAACCTTGCCCCGAACCTCATATGCATGAGTCACGGTCTTCCTAATCCAACGAGAAATGGTAGCTGATGAGGCCGCCATGCCTTTGCGCGAACCTTCCGTCAGCACAAATAAAGAATCAGACTTCCGAAAGGAAGCTGTAGAAATCAAATACACCCGCAAGGCCCTCACCACATCCAAAGAATGTAGTTCAAATTCTTTGGGATGCGACGGGTGCGGGCACAATGAGGGAAGAACAATATCCTCATTCAAATGAAAAGAAGAAACCACCTTCGGAAGGAAAGAAGGGGAAGGTCGCAAAACCGCCTTGTCCTTATGAAGGACCAAGTAAGGTGGCTTGCAGGATAACGCTGCCAACTCAGACACCCGCCTAGCGGATGTAACAGCCACCAAGAAAGCCACCTTCTGCGACAACAATTGCAAGGGAATGTCCCTAATCTTCTCATATGGTGGCTTCTGAAGCACAGAAAGCACCAGATTCAAAGGCGACCGTATCCGAGGAGCCACATGACGTACACCCTGTACAAATGTACGGATCAACGAATGTGATGCCAAGGGTCGTTGAAAAAGAACCGTCAGAGCTGAAATCTGACCCTTAAGCGTACTTAATGCCAGGTTCTTGTCCAGTCCCTGCTGCAAAAAAGTCAGCATCCTGGACACTACATAAGAGCGGGGATTCCAACCACCCGCCTCACACCAGGCAATATAGGCCTTCCAGGCCCTATGATAAATCTTACGTGAAGTACACTTGCGTGCTTCAATCATAGTAGGGATCACGGAGTCAGAGACACCCCTATCCCTCAACACCTGGGACTCAATAGCCAAGCCGTCACAGCCAGCGAGGGTAAAGCAGGGTGCAAAATGGGTCCCTGAGACAGTAGGTCTTCGCGAAGTGGAAGACGCCACGGGACATCTGCCACCATCCATACCACATTGGCGTACCAAGGACGCCGAGGCCAATCCAGAGCTACCAGGATTGTCGGGATTCCCTCTGCTTCTATCCTGCACAGAACCCGTGGCAGAAGCTTTAGAGGAGGGAAGACGTACAGCAGCCGATACTGACCCTAGGGTGCTACCAGTGCGTCTGTGGCGACCGCCAATGGATCTCTTGATCTGCACACAAAGGTCTGTACCTTGTGATTGAATCTGGAGGCCATGAGGTCCACCTCTGGCGTGCCCCACTTGAGGCAAATCTGGCGGAACACTTCTGGATGTAGGGACCATTCCCCTTGCCAGTTTTCCACGCCTGGAATGTAGATTGCGGAGAGTGCTGGCACATGAAGTTCTGCTCATCGCAGGATGAGAGCCGCATCCGCAGCTGCTGCCGAGCTTCTTGTTCCGCCCTGATGGTTCACATATGCCACAGCCGTGGCGTTGTCCGACTGAACCCGGACAGGGAGGCCTCGCAGCCTTGTTGACCAACGGGATAGACAAAGTCTGATCGCTCTCAGCTTCAGTACATTTATCGGAAGACAAGCTTCCTGAGTTGACCAACGGCCCTGGGCAGAAACCTGACCCAGGACCCCTCCCCAGCCTGATAGGCTGGCATCCGTTGTTACTATCGACCAATTAAGGGGGAGGAAACATTTTCCTAATTTTAGGGCTGGAGCCCGAATCCACCAAACCAAGGATCCCCGGGACTTATGATCCAACCTGATCAGTCTGTCTAGGGATAGGGGAGATTTGTCCCATTGCGACAAAATCGCCTTCTGCAGGAGCCGAGTGTGACTCTGGGCGTAAGGTATCGCTTCGAAAGCCGACACCATGAGCCCCAACACTCGCATACAGAACCGTAAGGAGGACCACTGGCGTGATAACAGGGTTCGCACTGCTGCCTGAAGTGTCAGGAGCTTGTTTGGCGGTAAAAACACCCTTGCCTGCACCGTGTCCAGAATCAGACACAGGTATTCCAGACGGCAGGATGGAGTCAATGACGACTTCTGCAGGTTGATCAGCCAACCGAAACCTTTTAACGTGGACACCGTGATTATCACGTTCTCCTCCAGAGCTGCGGCCGACTCTTCTCTCAGGAGTAAATCGTCGAGGTATGCTACCACCGCGATACCTCTCTGCCTCAACAGCGCCAACATCAGGGCCACCACCTTGGTGAACACTCGGGGAGCCGAAGACAGACCGAAGGGGAGAACCACAAACTGGTAATGCAGATCCCCCACTGCGAAACGCAGGAAACGCTGGTGCCTTTGACAAACTGGAACGTGGAGATACGCGTCCTTGATATCCAGGGACGCCATGAATTCCCCTTGGTGCAGGGCGGCCACGATCGAGCGGATGGACTCCATCCTGAATCTTTTTGTCTTTACAAAGCAGTTTAGTGCCTTCAGGTCCAGAACTGGCCTCACACCGCCCTTTTTGGGCACCACAAAGAGGTTTGAGTAAAACCCGTGAAATCCTTCCACCGTTGGTACCGGTACAATCACCCCCTGTTCGGCAAGCGCCTCCCACCGCCCCTAAGGGAGTCTTAAGTTCGAAGGGAAGAACCTTTCTGGGGGTAGAGAGATGAGATCTATCCTGTACCTGGAGGACACCACCTCCAGCACCCACCGATCGGTGATGCAGGCAGTCCATCTGTCTGCGAACCCCAGTAACCGGCCCCCCACCCAAGAGTCGGGCGGGGGCAACCCATCATGCGGAGGTTGACTTATCCTTTGTTTTTTCAGACTTACGTTGCCAGGGCCTTTTACTGGGCCCAGCGGAAGCCTTACCGGACTTGAAGCCCTTACCCACTGAGCCGGGCGCACAAAAAAACTTCTTCTGGCCTGAAGAAACAGGGCCCTGCCTACGGCAAAAATCCCACCGTTTTGGCTCTAGAAGGAAAGTACTCTTCCCTCCCGTGAAATCCTTAATGATTTCATCCAATTGTGGGCCAAACAGACGCCCTCCCTGAAAGGGAAGATCCGTAAGAGCTTTCTTCGACGCCTGGTCACCTGACCAAGAGCGGAGCCACAGCACCCGCCTGATAACAATTGCAAAAACAGACATTTTTGACGGTATGGGAAGCAGGTCCAATGCAGTATCGCATAGGTAGCGGAGACCGTCTTCCAAGTGTTGTGTCGTTGCACCTCAGCCTGCGCACACTCACAAGTCAAACCGGAGTGTAATGTGGTCACGCACTTGAAAAGAGATTGCGCCACCATTGGAGCCGCCAGAGCTGGCCGCATGGCTGACCCAGCCAACAAGAACAGTGCCTTAGACACTGTCTCAGTGCGGCAATCGGCCACCTCTTTAAAAGACGGAGACCCCTCCAAGGGAATGGTCGTTGCCTTATTCAGACGGGCCACCGGTGGGTCCACTGCTGGGGAAGCCCATCTGTTAGTAAAACTATCCTCAGAGGGGTAGGGAACAGCAAAGCCTTTGGGTAAAGCAAAGGAATTTTGCGGCCGCAGCCATTCCTTGAACACCGCCTGTTCAAAAACCTGATCATAAGGGTAGGCCCTGGAGGACCTAGGGGGCTTAAGCGACCCACAAATATATGCGGACTCATGCGACTCCCCTGCTTGGTCAAGCCGCATGGACTCGCGAATATCAGTGATCAGGGCAGCCACTATAACTTTGTTGCGCGAAGATGAAGCCCCCTGATCATCTTCACCGTCTGAGGGTATCAGTTCACCCTCTGATAGCTCCACGGGGGTCCCCGTGACCACCGAGGTGCTCTCTGGTTCTGAATCCTCCCCCGAAGAATGACGGGGGCGGGCGTTTTTTGGGGCCCCCCCGGAGTCGGGTCCCCCGCCCGGGGAATGAATTCACCAAATACTGCCCTCAGCTGTTCCAAGGATACCAGGGACCCCGGCGTGGATTGTTGCTCCGCAGGTACCCCTGATATAGCACTGCCGGCCTCTGACATCCCAGACTTACGGCACCCCCACCTCTACCCCACCAATCAGCCTGGGAGACCCGGAAGGATTGCACCCACCGCCACCAGCACCCAGGGAGAGCCAGCTATACTTGCTGTTTTTTGATGCCTCAGCGCTGTGACCGGAATGAGCAATGAAAAAACACTCCACTTCAAGAGCCTGCACCGCCGCGGATGTCAGCCATGCTGTCCAAGCGAAAACGGAAGTGCCTCTGCCGTTTTTATCACTTCCCCGTAATACAGAGAAAAGCCACTGGGGGCCGCCAGGGACAGGCTGAAAACCGCATGGGCTACAGAAAAATGGCCGCTGCCATCAAAACATGCCGAGCTACGGCAAAAATGGCGGTGAACGAACGGTGATCCACCACGAAATGGCGGTGAATCGCCTGAATACAGTGCTCAAAACGGTCAGTGCGGTACCGCGGGGGGGAGGGGGGGGGAGGGGAGATTACAACCCCAGATGCGTCCCCACCGGCAAGCTGCCTCAGGAGCTGCCCAGGTGCTCCTCTCCGCGCCCCTAGGAGGGAAGAGGGGTCCACTCACCGATCCGATGGGCGCAGCTGGTAGCCACCCGGAGCAGACTTTCCTCCCCATGGAGAGGGATGCTGCTGGCCAGGCCACTGGACAGGAACAAACCAGTCACTGGGCACAAGTGGGATCAGCCACTGGCAGCCCGCACGGGGCGGGCCCTATGCGGCGTGTCCCCGCCAAGGCTAAGGGTAGCTCGCACAAACATTGGCCGGACTGGGGACAGTTTTTGGATTCTAGATATCCTCTATACCACCAGCCGGCTTCTTGCTAGCAGTCTTCATCAGAAAAAACCTCAGAAGAACGCAGATCCCATAGGGAACCAGGTCTGACTCCTTGCACTAGGCAATAAAAACTGATATGCTATTGTCTAGCAGGGGGTTATATGCTAAGGTGAGGACGGCCCCCTGGGAGGGGCCAACCTATGTTTTTGTTTTATTTTGCCTAGTCTACTCCTAGTGATATGAGCATAACTCCACTTGTCTAATGAAGGGCTGCGTCTGTCAGTGAACGTAAGAGTAATCACATTGTCTGATTTTTAAAGAATTTATTTACAAATTATGGTGCAAAATAAGTATTTGGTCAAAATCAAAAGTTCATCTCAATACTTTGTTATATACCCTTTGTTGGCAATGACAGAGGTCAAACGTTTTCTGTAAGTCTCCACAAGGTTTTTACACACTGTTGCTGGTAGTTTGGCCCATTCCTCCATGCAGATCTTCTCTAGAGCAGTGATGTTTTGGGGCTGTCGCTGGGCAACACGGATTTTCAACTCCCTCCAAAGATTTTCTATGGGGTTGGGATCTGGAGACTGGCTAGGCCACTCCAGGACCTTGAAATGCTTGTTACGAAGCCACTCCTTTGTTGCCCGGGCGGTGTGTTTGGGATCATTGTCATGCTGAAAGATCCAGCCACGTTTCATCTTCAATGCGCTTGCTTATGGAAGGAGGTTTTTTACTCAAAATCTCATGATACATGGCCCCATTCATTCTTTCCTTTACACGGATCAGTTGTCCAGCCCCAAAGCATGATGTTTCCACCCCCATGCTTCACAGTAGGTATGGTGTTCTTTGGATGCAACTTAGAATTCTTTCTCCTCCAAACACGACAAGTTGAGTTTTTACCAAAACATTCTATTTTGGTTTCATCTGACCATATGACATTCTCCCAATCCTCTTCTGGATCATCCAAATGCTCTCTAGCAAACTTCAGGCGGGCCGGGGCATGTACTGGCTTAAGCAGGGGGACACGTCTGGCACTGCAGGATTTGAGTCCCTGGCGGCGTAGTGTGTTACTGATGGTAGCCTTTGTTACTTTGGTCCCAGCTCTCTGCAGGTCATTCACTAGGTCCCCCCGTGTGGTTCTGGGATTTTTTCTCACCGTTCTTGTGATCATTTTGACCCCACAGGGTGAGATCTTGCGTGGAGCCCCAGATCGAGGGAGACTATCAGTGGTCTTGTATGTCTTCCATGTTCTAATAATTGCTCCCACAGTTGATTTCTTCACACTAAGCTGCTTACCTATTGCAGATTCAGTCTTCCCAGCCTGGTGCAGGTCTAAAATTTTGTTTCTGGTGTCCTTTGACAGCTCTTTGGTGTTGGCCATAGTGGACTTTGGAGTCTGACTGTATGAGGTTGTGGACAGGTGTCTTTTATACTGATAATGAGTTCAAACAGGTGCCATTAATACAGGTAACAAGTGGAGGACAGAGGAGCCTCTTAAAGAAGAAGTTACAGGTCTGTGAGAGCCAGAAATCTTGCTTTTTTTGTAGGTGACCAAATACTTATTTTCCACCATAATTTGCAAACAAATTCTTTAAAAATCAGACAATGTGATTTTCTGGATTTTTTTTTCTCATTCTGTCTCTCATAGTTGAATTGTACCTATGATGAAAATTACAGGCCTCTCTCATCTTTTTAAGTGGGAGAACTTGCACAATTGGTGGCTGACTAAATACTCTTTTGCCCCACTGTATTAACCACTTCCTTAACCACTTCACCCCCGGAAGAATTTCCCAGGTTAGGACCAGAGCACTTTTTGCGATTCGGCACTGCGTCGCTTTAACTGACAATTGCGCGGTTGTGCGACGTTGTACCCAAACGGAATTTGCGTCCTTTTTTTTTCCCACAAATAGAGCTTTCTTTTGGTGGTATTTGATCCCCTCTGCGTCATTTCTGATCACCGCTATAAACAAAAGAAGAGCGACCATTTTGCAGAAAAAAACAAATTTCTTACTTTTTGCTAAAATACAAATCCAAAAAAAAAATTAAAAAAAACCTTTTTTTTCACAGATTTTAACCGATTTATATTCTTCCTCATATTTGTGATAAAAAAAATCACAATCTGCGTTTATTGATTGGTTTGCGCAAAAGTGGCCGCGTTTACGGATGGTGAGAATTAATTTCTGGGGTTTTTATTTATTTTTACTAGTAATGGCGGCAATCTGTGATTTTTAGCGGTACTGCGATATTGGGGCGGACATGTCGGACATTTTTGACACTTTTTTGGGACCATTGACATTCATACAGCGATCAGAAATTTAAATGTACACTGATTACTGTGTAAATTTCATTGGCAGTGAAGGGGTTAACCTACAGGGTGTAGTGAAGGGGTTAACTATGTTCCCTGGGTGTGTTCTAACTGTGGGGGGGTTGGGCTACCATGGGCATGAGGGATCTAACTGATCCCAGTGACAGGGATCAGTAGATTGCCCATGTCCGCACTGTCAGAATGGGGAACCGCTGTGTTTACATCGGCGGTTCCCCGTTCTTTGCCTGTGGCCGCTCATCGCGGCGGACATCGGGTACACTCCTCAGGAGTGCGGCGGGCGCGCGCGCGCCCCCTAGCGGCCATTCACAGATCGCCGTCTTTTTACGGCGATTTGCGCACAGCATCCACACTGCTGCCGTGAATACACAGCAGGCGGTGGGGAACTGGACATATAGGACACTTACACCCCCTTCCTTCCCAGAGCAATTTTCAGCTTTCAGCGCTCTCACACTTTAAATGACAATTTTACCATTTTTTTCTCACAAATAGAGCTTTCTTTTGGTGGTATATAATCACTGCTGGGTTTTTAATTTTTTTCAATATAAGCGAAAAAGTAGCGAAAATTTTGAAAAAAAAAAACCCACTTTTTTTTAGTTTGTATTGAAAAATTTTGCAAAAAAAAGGGATTTTATTAAAACTTACTGTAAAATCCTTTTCTCTGAGTTCACTGACAGACGCAACACTTCATGACATGTGGGGTTATATGCTTGTCCTATTAGGAGTTAACTAGGCAGAGAAAGAAAGCAAGCTGGCCCCTCCCACGGGGCTGTCCTCTCTTTCCATATAATCCCCCTACTCTGCTCAGCCCATCAGTTCGTAACAAGCCGTACCGAAAACAGAGAGCAGAGGGGTGGGTGCTGCGTCTGTCAGTGAACTCGGAGAAAAGGATTTTACGGTAAGTTTTAATAAAATCCCTTTTTCTCCTACGTTCACTGACAGATGCAGCACTTCATGACATGTGGGTATGTCCCAAAGCTGTGTCAAAAAGAGGGGTGGCTAAACAATAACTGTACCTAACAGAAACCTCTAAGGAGGCGCCAGACACGCCTACACTGCCGGCTGTAAAACTTTATGGCCAAAAGCAGCATCCGAGGATGCTGACACATCAATCTTATAAAACTTAGTGAAGGTGTGCACCGGGGCCCAAGTAGCCACCTTGCACACTTGTGACACCGAAAGCCCAGGAAGTGCTAACAGCCCTGGTAGAATGAGCCGTGACTGGAAAAGGGGGTACCTTGCCCCGAACAGAATACGCATGGGTCACGGTCTGCCTGATCCAACGGGAAACAGTAGCCGACGAGGCCGCCAAACCTTTGCTCGGACCATCCGTTAGTACAAAGAGTCAGACTTCCGGAAAGAAGCTGTAGTATTCAAATACACTCGCAAGGCCCTTACGACATCCAAGGAATGCAACTCAAATTCCTTAGGATGCGAGGGACGCGCGCACAACGAAGGAAGAACAATATCTTCATTAATGTGAAAAGATGAAACCACCTTCGGAAGAAACGAAGGAGGCGGACGCAAGACCGCCTTGTCCTTGTGCAGGACCAGATAGGGAGACTTGCAGGACAACGCAGCCAACTCAGACACCCGCCTAGCGGATGTAATGGCCACCAAGAAGGCCACCTTCTGCGACAGCAGTTGTAAAGGAATCTCCCTGATCTTCTCATATGGCGGTTTCTGAAGCACAGAAAGCACCAAATTCAAATCTCATGGTGCCATAGGCGACCGCACCCAAGGCGCCACATGGCGCACACCTTGTACAAAGGTACGAATCAACGAATGTGACGCCAGAGGTCTTTGAAAAAGAATCGCTAGAGCCGATATCTGGCCCTTGAGAGTACTCAAGGCCAGCTCCTTGTTCAGACCTTGCTGTAAAAAGGTCAAGACCCTGGACACCACGTAAGAGCGAGGGTTGTAACCCTCTGCCTCACACCATGCGATGTAAGCCTTCCAGGTGCGGTGATAAATCTTGCGAGAAGTACACTTGCGCGGTTTTAGCATGGTAGGGATCACGGAGTCAGCGACACCCCTGTCCCTCAGCACTTGGGACTCAATAGCCAGGCCGTCAGGCGTACAGTAGATGATACCGGCCCCAAGGGGCCACGAGAGCATCCGTGGCGACTGCCAATGGGTCTCTCGCCCTGCACACCAAGGTCTGCACTTTGTCATTGAACCAAGACGCCATGAAGTCCACATCTGGCGTCCCCCACATGTGGCAAATCTGGCTGAACACCTCTGGATGGAGAGACCACTCTCCCTGATCCAGCGTCTGGCGACTGAGAAAGTCCGCCTGCCAGTTTTCCACGCCTGGAATGTAAACGGCAGAGATTGCCGGTACGTGAAGTTCTGCCCAATGCAGAATCAGAGCTGCTTCCACAGCAGCTGCTGAGCTTCTCATTCCGCGCTGATGGTTCACATACGCCACTGCTGTGGCATTGTCCGACTGAACCCGAACCGGGCGTCCTCGTAACTTCACCGTTCAGTGAGATAGGCATAGTCTGATCGCCCTTAGCTCCAACACATTGATCGGGAGGCGCGCTTCCTGCACAGAACAACGGCCCTGGGCAGACAACTGCCCCAGGACCCCTCCCCAGCCCGACATGCTGGCATCCGTTGTAATTTTCGACCAATGAAGGGGCAGGAATGACTTGCCCTGAGTCAGGGCCGGGTCCCGAAGCCACCAAGCCAGAGAAGACCTTTCCTGAGGATTCAAGTGGATCGGTAGATTCAAGGACCGTGGTGACCTGTCCCACCGAGACAGAATCGCTCGCTGGAGAAGACAAGTGGGGCTCTGGGCTTAAGGTACCGCCTCAAAGGTTGAGACCATAAGCCCCAGCACCCGCATACAGAACCGTAATGATGACTGCCGGTGTGACAGTAAGGTTCGCACCGCTGTCTGCAGCGACAGCAACTTGGCCGGAGGTAAGAACACCTTCGCCTGCTCCGAGTCCAGAATCAGACCCAGGTATTCCAGGCGACGGGACGGAGACACCAATGACTTCTGCAGATTGATCAACCAGCCGAAGTCCTCCAACGAAGCCATGGTGATCCTCACGTCCTCCTCCAGAGCCGAGGTGGACTCCGCTCTCAAGAGCAGGTCGTCGAGGTATGCTACCACTGCAATGCCTCTCTGTCTCAGTAACGCTAGTACTGGGGCCACCAGCTTGGTGAAAACCCGAGGAGCTGAAGCTAGACCGAAGGGGAGTGCCACGAATTGGTAATGGAGGTCCCCCACCGCAAAGCGAAGAAAACACTGATGCCGGGGGCAAATGGGAACATGGAGATACGCGTCCCTGATATCCAGAGACGCCAGGAAGTCCCCCTGATGGAGGACGACCATTATCGAGCGAACAGATTCCATCCGGAATTTACGCGCTTTTACATAGCGGTTCAGGGCCTTCAGGTCCAGAACTGGCCAGACCCCCCCTCCCTTTTTGGAGACCACAAATAGGTTTGAGTAGAAACCTCGAAACCTCTCCACTTGAGGCACTGGCACGATCACCCCCTGGTCGGAGAGTGCCTGAACAGCCCAAAAGAGGGCCTCCCGACGCCCCTGCGGGAATCTCAAGTTCGATGGGAAGTACCTGTCTGGGGGTAGAGTGCTGAACTCTATCCTGTACCCGGTGGACACCACTTCCTGCACCCACCGGTTGGAAGACGTCCCCCCGAGCCGAAGCTCGGGTGGGGGCAACCCATCATGCAGAGGAGGGCTTGCCCTCTGTCTTTTCAATTTTGTGCTGCAATGGCCGCTTACCGGCCCCTGAAGCGGCCTTGCCGGATTGCGCCCCCTTTCCCGCTGCGCCAGAGGCGCGAAAAAATTTCTTCTGACCCAAAGAAACAGGCCCCTGCCTACGACGAAACTCTAGCCTCCGGGAGGAAGGTGCTCTTCCCACCAGTGAAATCTTTGATGATTTCATCCAATTGTGGCCCAAAAAGACGGCCACCCTGAAAGGGGAGATCCGCAAGACCTTTTTTGGAAGCGTGGTCACCCGACCATGAGCGCAACCAAAGGACTCGTCTGAGAATGACGGCAAATACAGCCATTTTGGATAACATAGGGAGCAGATCCAGGGCTGCATCACACAGGTACTTGATACCCTGAAACAAAAATTCAGCCCTCTGAGGCGCATCAAGCAGACGGCCGCAGTCCAGATCATTCTGAAGCTCTGCCATACGCTCAGAGAAGTATTGCGCTGCCATGGCTGACGCCAGGGCCGGTCTCAGAGCTGACCCCTCTAACAGAAAAAGTGTTTTTGACACCGCCTCTGTCTGCCTATCGGCGGGTCCTTAAAAGAGGGGGACACTTCCAGGGGAATAGTCGTCGCCTTATTCAGACGAGCTATCAGTGGGTCCACCGCGGGGGACGCCCACTTCTTCAAAAAGCTATCCTCAAATGGATAACGAATGGCAAAGCGTTTTGACAATGAGAAAGAATGCTGCGGTCGCTGCCATTCATGGTAGATCAGATGATCAAAGAACTGATCATAAGGGTAGGCCCTAGGAGCCCTTTCAGACCCACAAACATATGCAGTCTTGGTCCAGTCACAGAGTAGTGCGAATCCCAGAAATAATGGCGACACCAGCGCTTTTTCGCACGCTGCCGACGCCTCCTGGTCCTCCTCTCCGTCTGAGGGGGCCAGTTCACCTTCAGAAAGCTCTACTGGGGTCCCCGTGACCCCCGAAGCCATCTCTGGTTCAGAGTCCTCCCCTGAGGAACAAGGGGGAGAAGGGCGCTTCTTAGAGACCCCTGGAGCGTTGCTCGGCTCCATCCGGGGAAGAAATTCACCAAATACCGCCCTCAGCTGGTCCAGAAATACCCCCTGCGCAGATTGCGCTGTTGCTGATTCCTCCTCAGCAGGCCCAGCAGGGTAGTCTGCCATCGCTTTCCCTGAATGAGAGCTAAATGCGGTAAGAAACCTATTTGAGGCACCCCCACAATGCCACACACCACCGCCCCACAGAACGCCAGGGAGACCCAGGAGGACTGTACCCGCCACTACCAGCACCCAACTATACTTGCTGTTTTGCCAGAAAAACTGTCCTGAGGACCGCCAAGAAGAGCTGCGCCGTCAGAGCCACACTGTTCCAAAGTGAAAGTAAAAACGGCTGTAGCACGTTTTTACAGCATGCAGGGACTCCAATATGGCCGCCGTGAGCATGCACTAGAGGCTAAAACCCAGCCTGGGGAAAGTGGCTACAGGTAAATGGACACTAGAGGGAAGACTCCCTTGGCGAAAATGTCCGCGGCTATGGCAAAATGGCGGCGGATCGTCGCATGGCGGCCCAAGTCCCCAAAAGGGGGCATAGCGACACGGGTGCGGTGCGGGGGGTGGAAGGGAGGACCCCCAACCAGTGGCTACATCAAAACAGCGTGTGCGTTAGGAAACCCGTCGACCCGTCTCCCCTTTCAGGCAGAGGGGGGCATCACTCACCACTCCTGTCGGGCGTAGCGGGTAGCCACCCGGTCGCAGACCTTCCACCCCTGCCGGGGCGGGATGCTGCCGGCCAATCGCCTCCGAACCAGACCGCAGTCCGGATCCTGGGCACAAGTGGGGTACACCCACAGGCCACCCGCACGCAATGGGCACGATGCGGCGGGACCCCCATACGCAGGGACTAGCTTGCATCAGTCGGCCACGCTGGAGAAAGTACAGGATCCTGAGAATGATCCTGTATGCCCCAGCCGGCTTCTTGATAGCAGATTCAGATAGCTTGATAGAGCAAACAAAATAAAAAAAGCGATTCCCAGTCCGGACCGCAGGTCCCATAAGGGAGCCAGGTCAACTCCTTGCGACTAGGCATGTTAAAACTGATGGGCTGAGCAGAGCAAGGGGATTATATGGAAAGAGAGGACAGCCCCGTGGGAGGGGCCAGCTTGCTTTCTTTCTCTGCCTAGTTAACTCCTAATAGGACAAGCATATAACCCCACATGTCATAAAGTGCTGCGTCTGTCAGTGAACGTAGGAGAAAGTAATTTTTCGTCATAAATTTGGGCCATAATTTATACTGCTACATATCTTTGGTAAAAATAACCCAAATTAGTGGATATTATTTATTCTCTGTGAAAGTTATAGAGTCTACAAGCTATGGTGCAAATCATTGAAAATTGATCAAACCTGATGTACTGACCACCTATCTCATTTCTTGAGACCCTAACAAGCCAGGAAAGTACAAATACCCCCCAAATGACCCCTTTTTGGAAAGTAGACATTCCAAGGTACTTAGTAAGGGGCATGGTGAGTTTTGTGAAGTTGTAATTTTTTCCCCTCAATTCTTTGCAAAATGAAGAATTTTTTTTTACACAAAATTATTAAACAAGTTATTTCTCACACACAGCATATGCATACTTGCAATGACACCCCAAAATACATTCAGCTACTCCTCCTGAGTATGGCGATACCCCATGTGTGAGGCTTTTACACAGCCTGGCCACATACAAAGGCCTAACATTGAAGTAGCACCTTCAGGCGTTCTACGAGCATAAATTACACATCTCATTTCTCAGCCACCAATTACACTTTTGAAGGCTCTGGAACACCAGGACAATGGAATTGCCCACAAAATGACCCCGTTTTGGAAAGCAAACACCCTAACGTATAATCTATGATGCATAATGAGTCTTTTGAACGGTTCATTATTTTCCAGATGTTGTTGGAAAATGTGGGGAAAAAAAATGAAAATGCATTTTTTTTAACACAAAGTTGACCATTTATAAGATATTTTCAACACTTAGCATGTACATAGCAAAAATGACACCCCAAAATACATTCTGCTACTCCTCCTGAGTATGGCGATGCCACATGTGTGAGACTTTTACAGCCTGGCCACACACACACAAGCCCAACATTGAAGTAGCACCTTTAGGCGTTCTACTAGCATAAATTACACATCTCATTTCTCAACCACCTATTACATTTTTGAAGGCCCTGGAGCAACAGGACAATGGAATTTCCCACAAAATGACCCCATTTTGGAAAGCAAACACCCCAACGTATGATCTATGAGGCATAATGAGTCTTTTGAACATGTAATTTTTTTCCAGAAGTTTTCTTCTGGAAAAAAATTACATGTTCAAAAGACTCATTATGCCTCATAGATCATACGTGAAATGTGGAAAAAAATGAAAACGCATTTTTTTACTCAAAGCTGTCCATTTATAAATTATTTCCAACACATAGCATGTACATAGCAAAAATTACACCCCAAAACACATTCTGCTACTCCTCCTGAGTATGACGATACCACATGTGTGAGACTTTTACACAGCCTGGCCACATACAGAGGCCCAACATAGAAGTAGCACCTTTAGGCGTTCTACGAGCATAAATTACACATTTCATTTCTCAACCACCTATTACACTTTTGAAGGCCCTGGAGCACCAGGACAACGGAATTGCCCACAAAATGACCCCATTTTGGAAAGCAAACACCCCAACGTATATTCTATGAGGCATTATGAGTCTTTTGTATGGTTAAGTCTTTGAAAAATGCGGAAAGAAGATAAAACTCTTATTTTTTTACACAAAGTGGTCAATTTATAAGATATTTATAAGATATTTCTAACACATAGCATGTACATAGCAAAAATTACACCCCAAATTACATTCTGCTGTTCGTCCCGAGTATGGCGATACCACATGTGAGACTTTTACACAGCCTGGCCACATAGTGAGGTCCAACATGCAGAGAGCACCATCATGCGTTCTAGGAGCATAAATTACACATAAAATATCCTAATGACCTATTACACTTTTGAAGGTTCTGGAGCACCAGGACAGTGGAATTACCCACAAAATGACCCCATTTTGAAAAGCAAACACCCCAACGTATATATTCCATGAGGTATTATGAGTCTTTTGTACGGTTCATTTTTTTGCACAAGTCTTCGGAAAACGTGGAAATAAAATGAAATAATTTTTTACACAAAGTTGTCAATTTATATGATACTTCTAACACATAGCATGTACACAGCAAAAATGACCCCCCAAAATATATTCTGCTAATCGTCCCGAGTATGGCGATACCACGTGTGAGACTTTTACACAGCCTGGCCACATAGAGAGGTCCAGCATTGAAGTAGTACCTTCAGGCGTTCTAGGAGCATAAATTACACATCTAATTTCATTCCTACCTATCACACTTTTGAAGGTCCGGGAGCACCAGGACAGTGGAATTAGCCACAAAATGACCCCATTTTGGAAAGCAAACACCCCAATGTATATTTTATGAGGTATGGGCTGCAGATACGTACTCGGGTACTCTGATGGGCTGTTAAAAAGTTCTTGGGTACTCTGATGGGCTGGTGACAGGTACTCGGGTACTCAGATGGTCTGGTGCCAGGTACTTGGATACTCAGATGGGCTAATGACAGGCAGTCAGGTACTCAGATGGGCTAGTGACAGGTACTCGGGTACTCAGATGGGCTAGTACCAGGTACTAGGGTACTCAGATGGTCTAATGCCAGGTACTTGGGTACTCAGATGGGCTAGTGACAGGCAGTCAGGTACTCAGATGGGCTAGTGACAGGTACTAGGGTACTCAGATAGGCTAGTGACAGGTACTCGGGTACTCAGATGGGCTAGTGACAGGTACTAGGGTACTCAGATGGGCTAGTGACAGGTACTAGGGTACTCAGATGGGCTAGTGACAGGTACTCGGGTACTCTGATGGGCTGGTGACAGGTACTCTAATGGGCTGGTGACAGGGACGTCGGGT
>BLSH010415170.1:2799328-2815278 GCA_018402905.1 Glandirana rugosa | reverse complement strand
TGGACAGTGGTCGGGTAGTGTCATGGGTTCATGGACAGTGGTTAGCTACTCACATGGGCTCGACAGGTACTCGGGTACTGTGATGGGCTGGTGACAGTTACTCAGGTACTGTGATGGGCTTGTGACAGGTACTCGGGTACTCATATGGGTTGGTGACAGGTACTCGGGTACTCTGATGGGCTGGTGACAGGTACTCGGGTACTTTGATGGGCTGGTGACAGGTACTTGAGTACTCTGATGGGCTGGTGACAAGTACTCAGGTACTCTCATGGGCTGGTGACAGGTACTCGGATGGGTTGATGACAGGTACTCGGGTACTGTGATGGGCTGGTGACAGGTACTTGGGTACTCAGATGGGTTGGTGACAGGTACTCAGATGGGTTGGTGACAGGTACTCAGATGGGTTGATGACAGGTACTCGGGTACTCTGATGGGCAGGTGACAGGTACTCGGGTACTTTGATGGGCTGGTGACAGGTACTCTGATGGACTGGTGACAGGTACTCGGGTACTTTGATGGGCAGGTGACAGGTACTCGGGTACTTTGATGTGCAGGTGACAGGTACTCTGATAGGCTGGTGACAGATACTCGGGTACTTTGATGGGCAGGTGACAGGTACTCGGGTACTCTGATGGGCTGTGACAGGTACTTTGATGGGGTGGTGACAGGTACTCTTTATTGGGGAGGCAATCAGTGTGATTGGTGCACACAGTAAGCGGTAATGAGCTGTTACCGCTATCTCCTCCTCATATACGATTGATTTGTGAAGAGGACGGTTTCTTTGTACGGCTTGTGTACGAACTGATGAGCTATACTATGGAGGGGGTTTATGTGGGAAGAGAGGATGGCCCCATGGGAGGGGCCAGCTGTTCCTTTTCCCTGTCTAGTTAACTCCTGGTGAGACAAGCATAAAACCCCACACGTAATGGAGAGCTGCGTCTGTCAGTGAACTTGGAGAAAAGGATTTTACGGTAAGTTTTAATAAAATCCCTTTTTCTCCTATTGTTCACTGACAGACGCAGCTCTCCATTACGTGTGGGGATGTCCCCAAGCTGTGTCAAAAAGAGGGGTGGGCAAACGCTAACAACAGTACCCAACAGAACCTCTAAGAAGGCACCAGACGCGCTTACACTGCTGCCTGTAAAAATTTGCGGCCAAAAGCAGCATACGAAGATGCAAACACATCAACGTTATAAAACTTAGTGAAAGTGTGAACCGAGGCCCAAGTGGCCGCCTTGTACACCTGTGACACCTAGGCCTGGTGTCTAAAAGCCCAGGAAGTGCTAACAGCCCGGGTAGAATGAGCTGTGACCGGAAAAGGAGGAACCTTCCCCCGAACAGAATACGCATGGGTCACAATCTGTCTGATCCAATGAGAGATCGTAGCCGAGGAAGCTGCCAAACCTTTGCGCGGACCCACAGTCAGCACAAACAAGGCATCAGCTTTTTCGAAAAGAAGCTGTAGCAGACAAATACACTCTTAAGGCCCTCACTACGTCCAAAGCATGCAATTCAATTTCTTTTGGGTGTGATGGACGAGGGCACAATGAAGGAAGGACGATATCTTCATTAATGTGAAAGGAAGAAACCACCTTCGGAAGAAAGGAAGGAGAAGGTCGCAAGACCGCCTTATCCTTATCTAGGACTAGGTAGGGAGACTTGCACGAGAGTGCTGCTAATTCAGTCACCTGTCTGGTGGAAGTGATGGCTACTAAGAAAGCCACCTTCTGTGAGAGCAGTTGTAAGGAAATCTCCCTGGTATTCTCATAAGGCGGTTTCTGAAGTACAGAAAGCACCAAATTTAGATCCCACGGAGCCATCTGAACCTTCCCCCGAGGTGCCACATGTCGTACACCTTGAACAAAGGTACGAATCAACGAGTGCGAAGCCAAAGGTCTCTGGAAAAGAACTGCCAGAGCCGATATCTGACCCTTGAGAGTACTCAAAGCCAGTTTTTTGTTCAGGCCCTGCTGCAAAAAAGTCAGGACCCTGGATACAACATAAGAGCGAGGGTTATGAACCTCCGCCTCGCACCAAGCTATATAAGCCTTCCAGGTGCGGTGGGAAATCTTGCGGGAAGTAGACTTGCGAGCCTTCAACAATGTAGGGATCACTAAGTCAGCAACTACCCTGTCTCTTAGCACCTGGGACTCAATAGCCAAGCCGTCAAAGCCAGCGAGGGTAAAGCAGGGTGCAAGATGGGCCCCTGAGACAGAAGATCGTCTCTCAGTGGGAGCCGCCAGGGGGTGTCTGCCACCATTTGCACCACATCGGCGTATCAAGTGCGCTGAGGCCAATCTGGAGCCACCAGGATTATTGGTATTCCCTCTGCCACTATCCTGCGGATCAATCGCGGTAACAGTTTTATCGGAGGGAAGGCGTACAGGAGTTGGTAACGGCCCCAGGGGGCCCCCAGAGCGTCCGTGGCCACTGCCAACGGATCCTTCGTTCTGGACACAAAGATCTCCACCTTGTGATTGAACCGAGACGCCATGAGATCCACGTCCGGCGTCCCCATCTGTGGCAAATCTGGTTGAACACCTCCGGGTGGAGGGACCACTCTCCCTGGTCCAGCGTCTGGCGACTGAGAAAATCCGCCTGCCAGTTCTCCACACCTGAAATGTAAATGGCGGAGATTGCCGGAACGTGACGTTCCGCCCAACGCAGTATCAGAGCTGCCTCTGCCGCAGCTGCTGGACTTCTTGTGCCGCCCTGATGGTTCACATACGCCACTGCTGTAGCATTGTCTTACTGAATTCGGACCGGACGGCTCTGCAATCTCACTGTCCAGTGAGATAGGCACAATCTGACCAACGGCCCTGGGCCGCCAGCTGACCCAGGATTCCTCCCCAGCCTGAAAGACTGGCATCCGTGGTGATGATTACCCACTGGAGGGGCAGGAACGACTTCCCCTGAGTCAGGGCCGAGTCCCAAAGCCACCAGGTCAGAGACGCCCTGGTCTGTGAGCTCAGACGAATCAGAAGGTCCAAGGACCAAGGTGATCTGTTCCACCGAGCCAGAATTGCTCGCCTAGGAGATGAGTGTGAAAGATGAGACCATGAGCCCCAGCACCCGCATACAGAATCATAACGAAGACCGACGGTGCGACAGAAGGGTTTGCACTGCCGAGACAGCAACTTGGCTGGAGGGAGGAACACCTTCGCCTGCACTGTGTCCAATATAAGACCCCGGTACTCCAGGCGACTGGTTGGCGACACCGACGATTTCTGCAGGTTGAGTAACCAGCCGAAATCCTGCAGCGAGGTCATTGTGATCCTCACATTCTCCTCCAGAGCCGAGGCGGACTCCGCTCGCAGGAGCAGGTCGTCTAGGTAGGCTACCGCAATGCCTCTCTGTCGCAGTAACGACAACACCGGGGCTAGCAGTTTTGAGAAAACTCAGGGTGCTGAGGCCAGACCGAAGGGGAGTGCCACGAATTGAAAATGGATGTCTCCCACTGCAAAGCGCAGGAAGCGCTGATGCCGTGGACTGATGGGTACATGGAGGTACGCATCCCTGATGTCCAGAAATTCCCCCTGATTGAGGGCGGCCACAACCGAGCGGATAGATTCCATCCAGAATTTCCACACCCTGACATACCGGTTCAGGGTCTTTAGGTCCAGTATTGGCCGAACCCCCCCCCCCTTGTCTTGGGAACTACGAATAGATTCGAGTAGAAACCTCTGTTCTGGAGGCACTGGCAAAATCACTCCTTGGTCTGAAAGTGCTTGAACAGCCCTTAAAAGGCCTCCCGGCGATCCTGCGGGAGCCCTAAGTTTGATGGGAAGAACCTGTCTGGGGGTAGAGTGTTGAACTCTATCCTGTACCTGGCGGACACCACTTCCCGGACCCAACGATTGGGAATGTGAGCCAGCCACCGGTCTGCGAACCCCAGAAGACGTCCCCCCACCCGAAACCCGGGTGGGGGCAACCCATCAGGCTGAGGACTTGTCTTCCGCCTTTCCGGTTTTGCGCTGCCACTGGCGCTTTCCGGCCCCTGCAGCGACCTTACCGGGACGGGTCCCCTTACCTGTTGCGCTCGAGGCGCGAAAAAACCTCTTCTGACCCGAGGGAGGGGGCCCCTGTCTACAGCGAAACTCGCGCCTCCGGGGCTCTGGAAGGAAGGTACTCTTACCTCCCGTAAAGTCTTTAATGATCTCATCCAAATGTGAACCAAATAGACGTCCACCCTGAAAAGGGAGGTCAGCAAGACATTTTTTGGAAGCATGGTCGCCGGACCAAGAACGCAACCAAAGTATCCGTCTGAGGATAACGGCAAAAATCGATATCCTGGATAACATCGGCAATAAATCAACGGCCGCATCACAAAGGTACTTGAACCCTTGGAGCAAAAACTCAGCCCTCTGCAGTGCATCCATCAGGCGGCCGCATTCCAGATCAGACTGGAGCTCCACCATACGCTCAGACAGATGTTGAGCCGCCATGGCGGACGCCAGGGCTGGCCGCACGGCAGAACCTGCTACCAGGAAAAGCGACTTTAAAAGCGCCTCTATTTTTCTATCAGCAGGGTCCTTGAAAGAAGGAGACCCTTCCAGAGGAATAGTCGTCGCCTTACTAAGGCGGGCTATCGGTGGGTCCACCACAGGCGATTCCCATTTTTTCAAAAAGCTTTCCTCAAAGGGATAGCAAGCAGCGAACAGTCTTGACAGCGAAAAGGAAAGTTGTGGACGTTGCCATTCACGGTAAAGAAAACGATCAATAAATTGATTGTAGGGGTAACCTTGGGGGCCCTAGGGGGCCTAGAGGACCCACACACATACGCAGTAGACTGCGATTCACCATCCTGGCTCAATCGCAGCGTAGTGCGAATGCCAGTGATAATGGCGGCGACCAACGCTTTTTTGCGCACAGCCGCCGCCCCTTGATCCTCTTGACCATCCGATGGGCCCAGTTCCCCATCAGATAGGTCCACTGGGGTCCCTGAGACCCCTGAGGCCACTTCTGGATCAGAATCCTCCCCGATGAATAAGGGGGAGGAAGGGGACGCTTCTTGGGGGCCTGTTGGGCGACCTCCGCCCGGGGAAGAAATTCACTAAAGACCGCCCACAGCTGGTCCAAAAATGCCCCTTGCGCAGATTGCGCCGCCACTGATGCCTCCTCAGCAGGTTCAGCAGTGTAATCTGCCATTGCTTTGCCCCCAGACCCCTCTCAGTGACACACACGTGGTACTAAAGAGGATGAGGCACCCCCACACTGCCGCACACCACCGCCCCACAGCGCACCAGGGAACCCAGGAAGACTATACCTGCCACCACCAGCACCCACAGGGGAGCCCAGCTGTTACATGCTGTTTCTTTGCTGCCAGTAACCCCGGAGGACCATCAGAAGAGCCGCACCGTCCGATCACCACCGCTCCACAGAGAAAAGAAAATGCTGCACACACCTTTTTGCAGAGACATGAGGTCAAAATGGCTGCCGTTAGACACTAGAGGCCGAAACCCCCTGTACACAGATGTGCAGTACTGATGAGCTATACTATGGAGGGGGTTTATGTGGGAAGAGAGGACGGCCCCATGGGAGGGGCCAGCTGTTTCTTTTCCCTGCCTAGTTAACTACTGGTGAGACAAGCATAAACCCCACACGTAATGGAGAGCTGCGTCTGTCAGTGAACGATAGGAGAAAGGATGTTTTCACTACACGTTGCATATCGCTGTGCATGTGAGACTGAGAGAAACATTACTAATGCAATGATTCATGGCTAACTCTAAACTGATGACCTGTAAAGGCTTTTAAAGCATTGCAAGTTTTGGTGCCAACATTTGATTTAAATCAGACTCCATGGAATGGTGCATTACATTACATAAAAATATATAAAATGTAAAAATTATTTAAAAATATTTTTATTACTTGGTTAATTATAGCCTGGACAAGGATGACTTCACAAGCCCCCGCTCATGCACACAACAGGTCTCTGGTGAACCCCTGCAGCCTGAACTATACAAGATCTCGCCAGCTGCCTCATTGGATGTTCAATGTAGACATCCCAGGTTGCAGTTGATATCACACATGCACACACAGGCTGCTGGGTCTCTGAAGGGGATTGGCAGAGAACTGTGGGGTGTGTGCATGTGTTGGGATCTGACGTATGCACAGAAATGCAATGGAGATCTCTGGGGGTCCCCTTGACCTGGCAGAGAATTACAGTGTCTGCATTCAGTGGATCTCTTGTGACGATTGAGAAGCTTGGAGCGCTCTAGAGAGGAGCAGCCAAGGAAGAACTTCTGCTTCAATCAAGACAACACCTGACTTCATGGTGTAGCTTCTCTTTAACCACTTCAGCCCCGAAAGGATTTACCCCCTTCTTGACCACAGCACTTTTTGCAATTCGGCACTGCGTTGCTTTAACTAACATTTGAGCGGTTGTGTGACGCTGTACCCAAACTAAATTGATGTCCTTTTTTCCCCACAAATACAGCTTTCTTTTGGTGGTATTTGATCACTTCTGCGGTTTTTATTTTTTGCACTATAAACAAAGAGCGACAATTTTGGGGAAAAAAAACAATATTTCTTACTTTTTTCTATAATATATATCCAAAAATATATATATAAAAAAAAATGTATTCATCAGTTTAGGCCAATATATATTCTTCCTTATATTTTTGGTTAAAAAAAAAATCGCAATAGGCGTATATTGATTGGTTAGAGCAAAAGTTGACACGTTTACAAACCATAAGAATTAATTTATGTTTTTTTTTTATTAGTAATGGTGGCGATCTGCAATTTTTAGTGGGACTGTGACATTGCAGCAGTCATGTCAGACACTTTTAAGGGAACAATGGCATTTATACAGCGATCAGTGCTATGAAAATGCACTATTTACTGGGTGTATGCTACTGGCAGGGAAGGGGTTAACATTAGGGGGTGATCAAAGGGTTAAGTGTGTTCCCTGCTTTGTGTTTCTAACTGTATGGGGGCTGGGCTGACTGGGGGAGGAGAGTGATTGCTGCTCCCATATACAGGGAGCATATGATCACACTCCTTCTCCCCTTTCAGAACGGGGATCCGCTTGTTTACATTAGCGGTCCCCGTTCTGTCACTGCAGGGGAGCAATCGCGGGTAGCCGGGGGACATACAGTCCGCCCTACCCGCTCCCCCGATACACAGTGAGCGTGCGAGAGCACCTCTGGTGGCGCGTGCCCACGATCCTCGCTTCTGCGGCCGCCGTCAGGTGACGCCGGTTCGCACAGGAAAGCCAGACTGCCGGCGGGTGGTCATTAAGTGGTTAAAGAGGAACTTCATTCTGCCTAACCATCCCCAAAAAGCTCTCTCAGAATAAAGATGCTACACTATGAAGTGCAGCCTTGTCTTGGTTGAACTAGAATTCCTCCCTTAGTAGAATTCCAAATGCAGGAGCCCAACCCCTTCAGATGCTTTTCATTGAACCATAATATCAAATCTTAAAAGAGGAAGCTTACCACCCCACATAGAATGGATCAAAGCTGTCTGTAGATGCACAAAGAAAGTCCAATATATGAAAACAGGGGCCATTTGAAACAATAAAAAAAAGAGGCAGGATGGACATACTAAGAGAAGCCATTCGGCCAAATTGAGACTGACGTAAACTGATCCAAGTTCTGGTTTGAACTACAGTGTTTTCTACAAGCAGTAATTCAGGCTGTACAATTAAGTAAGAGCTCTCAGAATCTGAACATCCGGGTACTTAAGGGACTGGTTCTGCTAATGAAAGCCAACATTCTGCTGGAGCATGTGAATATCCTCCACCAAGACATTTAACACTTCTGACTTTGGGGTTTATTTACTAAAGATGGAGAGTGAAAAATCAGGCAGGGTTTTGTAGTTTACCTTACAATGTCTCAATCCCCCAAATCTGTCAAATTCAAGTAAAAGTTGGGGAAAGGCAATACAGGGATTGGAAACATAAAACAGCATGCATATAGACCCCAATTATCAAGTGTTGACCCAAGCATGATTTTATGGATGTCAGGGTTTTTATGTATGGGCACTGCCAGATGCTCCATCGCAAAACTACATAAATACAGAGAGGGGGCAGCCTTGATGAGTTCCATTGTAAATAAGTATACAAGGTGACAAAGTCCCACTTGCCATAATCCTGGCTGTGGGATGATGAAAAAGAGCCTGAATTAGTGAAATCATAATTGGGTAAGCTATTTGTGTTAAGGTGGAGAATAAGAAGAACCAAATAAGGTGATTGAATGCCTTTTATGGAAAGTAAATATCAAGGAAGTTTTTTACAATAAGAGAAATGGGTATAACTTGAACGTTGGGCAGGGTCTTTATTTGTAAAAAGTAGGGTAACATGATCTGCTTGAGTTTCATCAGTGAACTGGCAGTTCACCAAAATGGCATTGAAAGTGGTTTCTAATATTGGGGCAGACGAAGTATTAAACTTCTTATAGAAACAAACTGATAACCAGTCAGGTCCGGGACTCCTACCTGTGGGAAATGCTTTGATAGTATGAAAAAATCTCTTGGATGGTAAAAAAGTGTTGCCAGATATGCCACAGCAAAGGGATCTAGGGTTGGAAGAGCGGTATCTGCAATGTAAGAGGAAAAATCAGGGGTAATAGTGTTGTAGGATTAATCAGTGATTGCGTGAGATAGGTTATATGAGTAAATATAATAAGCATTTTGGCTGCGATATTTTATCAGATTAATATACAATATGATTTGTATTCATTCTAATTTTAGGTATGTAAGTGCATGAACGTTTTGCCCTAAGAGATCTCACTATGGCCGCCCCACATTTATCACCATATTCATAAAGGTGTTTTTGCGGTGCTTCTTTGCGTCGTAAAGTGCTATGATCAAACAATGGCAATAGATCTGTACGTTTAAGCAATAATTCCTGCAAAACTGTTTTCTTCATAATCAAATTATATGTACGTTTCAAAATGTGGATGTCACATAGTAATTTAGTAATTCCCCGAAGGATTTCTTTTTTTTAATGCATGACCCATGATCTATCAGCACACCCTGTAACATGCACTTGAGCAACCCCCACTTGACTCAAGCTGGATTTCCAATATCAGTAGTAATTGCTGCTTGGACAGTGGGGTCAGTGAGTTGAGTTTCATTGACACGTTAACAGGAAGTAGTCACAGGTCTATGGAGTATCTTCTACTATAGGTACCATAAGACGGAAGGGTGTAGTTCCTTGCCGTTGGTTGTAGTTTCCACTAAAGATCAACTAATTGAAAGTGATTAAATCATTTATGTAATAGGTTAATTTGAGACAAGAAAGAAATACAAGATTTGCAAAAGGTATGATCGTTACTTTGGTCAAAAGACTAATTTAAGATCTCCTTCAAAGATGATGAAACCTTCTACAAACTATTCAAGTTTCTTAAAACCGATAGCGCTGTAAGTAAAGGGTAAAGGTTAGGAAAAGAAACATTTAAAAGAGTAAATAAATGGTCATAGATTTAGTCCTTAAGAAAAATGTAACGGCCTTCTAAATCTTTCAATTCCTGCAGGAACCTAAAGACCAGAGTAAAAAGGAGAAAAGAGCAAGAAAAAACACAAACTTAAACCACTGGGTAATGATACTACCACAAGAAAATTCACACAGTTCCCTAGAAAAATGAACCAAGGTTTCTAGTGTGAGTGATGGGGCATCAAAAACCTCAAACTGCCATGTCGGATACCTATTGGGGGGAGAAAACAAAAGTTCAGACAACCGAACAATAGCCATAGGGCCCATAAAGGCATCATTCTCATGGGAGAATGGAAACATTTTTGGCAAAAAGCATGTCAAGCAAAATGTATTCCCAACTTCCTAAGTAAAAAAAGACAAATATAAAAGGTGATTGCCACAGGGACCTGGGAGTCAGTAAAGAAAGAGGGGTATAGATCCCCACCCTAATAAGACCCACAAGAACTCTATTGAATCAAAAAAAATTCAAGCCCACCAAAATGCATAAGGCCTCCCATTAATTATCAATGTCCATTAAACAATGCCCCTGGAGGCTGTCCAAGCAGCCAAGAAGAGGGAATGTCAGAACAGAAAAAAAAAACAAGGAGGTTCTTAAACTTTGGAAAAGCATGCAATGTAGGCTCATGTGGCTGCCATAGTAGAGGCCTTTTTACACCTGGACAGAGTGACAGGAGACCATTGGTCCAGAATGGAGAGTACTTGAAATCGAGTAACAGGTGGATCTGACACAGGTTCCAACTTCAAAGATCCCAATTGTAAAGCATTGGTGAAGGAAAGCAAGTCCTTGGGTTTACGGAAAAAATTTGCCTTGTCACTCTAGATGGAAGAGATATCCCCAACTATAAGGATAATCTTTTTCTCTCAGTGACCAAGTGAGAGGGTGCAGGGCTCTGCGTCTAGCTAGTGTCTTCCGAGATAAGTCAGATTAGTGATGGTGGCACTGTCAAAATACATGGAGCCTTTTCCCCTTGCTTTCTGCAGGAGTTGATGCTTCTTTCTGTAAAAATGTACTCTGCAAAGAATTTTATGAGGCTTCGTGAGAACAGGGCTGGGTGGTCCCAGCACTGTATGTATTGTGTCGGAATCTGGAGGGGAACCATGAGGATCATCCAAGAAGAGTTGGAAATTGACTGAGCTGCGACCTCCATATCTGTCGAACCGATGGCCTCGGGTATGCCGTGAAGCCCAACATTATTTCACCGGTTGTGATCTTCAATGTCATCCATGTGAGCCCACAGTCCCTGAAATAATTGATGTTGAACAGCCATGTGAGCGCGGTTTCCACTAAGTCAAGGCGGTAATGAAAGCCTTACAAATTAGAACTGAGCTCAGCCATGTGTTGTGCATGCTAATTTTCCATGTTTTGAAAGATATCATTAACGTCCTTTTTAGGATATTTTCACATCTTGAAAATCCTGTGAGGACATATCTTCATCTGAAGCATGGTACTGCCAGTCTCCCTGTGATGGTGCATGCTGGAGAGAGCAGAGAGAAAAGGAGATGGAGGATTCATCTTGGAATCTCTGGCTGCAGCAGCAGTCTCTGAATGACAATGAAAGAAGTAGTGAAAGACTGATTTCCTGGATGAGGATTAAGCCAAGCGGGACCACTGTGGCTCAGGCTTGCTGCTTAAGAACATGTCAGAGCTGAGGGGCACTGTGTGTGGGCTCTGGGAGACAGTATAAGCCAGCGGTGCAGAAGCTCCTACTTCACATGCCCACTTTATCATTAGCTAGGATTTGTTTCATATGAATTTATTAATTTATTAGGGGACTGCGAGCGCTGTGTTATTTTTCTTATTTTAAAACAGCAGGAGCTTGGAGACAGCCAACTAAAGCCTTGGTTAGTACCTGTGCAATGATTGTTTGACATTTGTTTTTTGTGGTACTTTTTTGGAAGCTGGGATGCTGTCCTTTTGTATGCAGATTACAAGTCTCTGAGATGACATTGCTCTCCTAAATTCCTTGTTTTTTGCCATGCAGTATGAGATTAGGAGGCTGTCTAAGCCAATTTGTTCTGTTGAGCTGTCCTTCAAAAAGCCACTTCTTCCTCAAAGACTGTGCAGGAGAAGGGCAGTGTGGATAACTGTTGGGTCAGAAGAATGAGGCCTGTGGACCATAAACATGTAGCTTTTGTAGCTAGAATCAGATACAAAAGTTGCAAATAAAGCTGCTTGTGAGATTGGACCCTAAGAAAAAAATTGCAATGCCAAAACTGTTTTATCTGAGGTAGCAAACCAGGCAAGTGTTGTTCTCATGGCTCAGGCTCATAAAGTAGGAGTCATCTTGTTGGTGATTCAATTGTAAGAGGTGTTTCTTTTGTAATTCAAGTGGAAGTGTCAAAGTAAGTTAGGTGTTTGCCTGGTGCTACTGTTAGGAGAGATAAAAAGACATATTTTAAAAATTGTCAAAAAAGCAAGTGCAATGTGGTTGTTGTTGTGCACCTTGGTACAAATGATTTGTCCCAAAATAATGTGCATTCTGTACAGAAAGATTTTCAGAATTTGGGCCAGGATCTTAAACAGTCAGGGTGTACTGTTACATTTTTAGAGGTCTTACCTATGTATAGTGGACAACAAGAAAAAGTACTTTGTATAGAGGAGTTCAATGTTTGGTTAAAGGATTGGTGCAAAGCTGAAGGTTTTGGTTTTGTTAGACGTGATACTATCAGGTGGTCTAACATTGAGCTATACAAGAGAGATGGTCTGCATCCCTCACACAGGGGAACTGAGCTTCTCAGTATGGAATTTAGTTTTTTGGACATGCATTTAAACTGAGAAATGGGGGCAGAGATGTAATTGATATGGAGCATTTGTGTCCCTAGAAGGTTGAAACAAACATCAGGGTTTGTGTTGTGAAGGACTGGGCTGATGGGTTAGTCAGTTCAGTTAGTTTCTGATGGTAAAAATAAAGCAGTAGATAGCAGTGTTTGTCATGTCATCTGCACTTATGTTAGTAGTTTAGGCAACAAGCTTTGTGAACTGACAGTTCTTATGTTTAAGGACAGGTTGAACCTTGCTGCAATTACACAGATATGGGTCAAAGATTCAAATGACTGGGAAATAACTATTCCAGCGTACACACTATACAGGAATAGCAGAGTAGAGAAGAGGGGAGGTAGAGTTGACATATTTGTCAAAATCGCATAAAGCTAACATTAAAACAGAACTACAGGTGATTTGGATCCGATCAAGATGTGACCGGGTATAGTGATCTGCCGGTGAGCCTTATTTATGTGGATGAGTGCATGCATAAGAAACACACTGACACATTGCACAGTTCAAGTGCTTCCTACTTCTGCCTTTATTGGGCATGACAGCCTCTTTTATGTTGCATCAAATAGGGTGTTTAGAAACAGTGAGTCATAGGAGTTAGTAGTTCATGATTGGTTAATTTTCAGCATGATTTTCTTCCGTTCGTAATGTCTGTTCTACGTCAGCAAGGTGTGGTCCCGGATGGAGGCGCAATCTTGCACACAGACGGAGGGGGAGCAGCTAGCAACCATTTTGAGTAAGGAAATGAGGAATGTTCATTTGTATGTATAATACAGTAAAATGGTCATTTTACTCGATTCCATTGCAGTCCCCCCTAAACATGACTATTTTAATCTGTCCCTAAGAGAACGAGAGAGAAGACCTACCACATCTGTCTTTATGCACCTTGGAACTCTTTTGTGCTGCGCGTTAGACGAGTGATGGCTATTCCATCACCCCCCTTGCCACAGACTTTGCCCATAGAGAAGTCAGATGTCTGTCCCTACAGCTTCAGAGTTTTGTAATTAGGAGGCATGGACTGTAAGGGGGTATAAGACATGTCTTTGTCTGTCACAGTTTCCCCATTGTCATAATTTAGATAAGTAGGCGTAATCCCTTCCACCACCTTTCCCATCATCCTTTTTACACAGGGCAAGAAAAAGCAGACAATGGCCGCTAGAATAATTAGCACCACCAGTATGGCAATCCCTATCTGAACTAAGATCTTTTTCCACCCGCTCATCCAACTGAAATACTGGTCCCCATGGGTCTGTGGTGCCCAAATTCTTTTTCAATTCCACTGACAGGTCCTCTAACTTTTTGATGGCTAATGTGACTTTACCATTTGGGCCAGTGTTGTCTGGAATGTAGGTACAACATGTCCCTGTTCCTTCTATCATTTTACAAACACCTCCCTTCTCTGCTAGAACCATATCCAGGGCCATTCTATTCTGAAAGGTCATGTAAGATGTAGGGGCCAGCTGGTCAGCAGTTCCTTGGAGGGTGTCCCTGGTGTAATTCACAAATCTCTGATGGTTGTAGTATATGTAATTTATCCAATCTACATTTTTATTAACCGTTATTATGGGGATTAGGGACTCGATGCCTGCTTTTACCTGATCCCTGGCTCTGAATTCATCAGGCACCCCCTTTGGGACTCCAATGGCATCTATATATACATGAGGGTCAAAGCTTCCAGGAAGAGCCCCCTTTCCTTCTCCGGCTGGGTGCTGGGTCAGGGTATGCGTTAGGAGTATTTTCTGCTAAGATATGGAGAGGCATGATAACCTTTGCAAGGGCACATTCACCAGTCCAAGTTCCCTCTAACCTTGTACTAATTTCTTGGTCTCCACAGATCCAGTAAATGTCACCAAGAGACGGGGTTTGGTCTTGTACTAACTGCCCTGAAACACTACTATAAGTGGAACAGTAACCTTCAGTGAAATTACCCAGGAACTTTCCTCTGCCCTTATAATTAGAATAACAGGTTTAGTTCCCTGGGTAGATAGTGATGCCCTCACCTGGCTTTGGAGTTTTGGTAACTATGGGGTATTCCTTTTTCCATTCTTCACATGTGGAATGGTTGGTAGTAGCATTAGTGAACAAACTTGGGAAGCATTCTTCACTCTCTTCTGGGATCTGCAGGGGAACAGTACCTACGTGTGGCCTAGCACTCCCACAAACATAGCAGTTGGTCTTATTGTGTTTGTCTGTGCTATACTTCATCCACTCTAGCCACAAATTGATATCAGGGAAACCAGTTTCTGCTGCCATGGTGTCCTCAAAGGTAGGGTTTGCAATAGCTACCATGTTGCCAAGGGTGTGCATATGAGGTCTAAGGGGGTTAACTGCTTGTTGGAGAGGGCTCTCAAGGGTTTTCCAATCAGGTGACTCGTACATGTCCTTTAGCTGAAACTTACCTAACTTGTGGTCTGACCCTCCCCTCATCCAAAGACCCATCCAATAGGTGTTGGCATCACCAGGGCTGGGGTTTTCTATGGTTAGAGTGAGTTTCATTTGATGTCCCATTCTTCTCCCCCTTCTTGAGCAGGTACCTGACTTCAATAGGGTCATCCTGCTGATTAGGGACTTTCCATTCTTATCTTTCCTATCTAATGCACTTTGTGGTTTATATCCCCAGTCTGTTCCTGTATTCCATCCCACCGCCCCCAATAGTCACAATTCCGTCCCCAGTACTAAGTAACTATCTGTGACACATATATATGTGGATGCATACTGAGACCGGCGTCCAGGGGTATTCTACAAATTACATTGCCAGGCAACACCTGAGGGACAGGAGGCTATGTTGCAGTAATCAAAGGTGAAAGTGACCACATGTGTGTTGGATGAGTTTTACCAAAATTGTGTAATGTCCTCCTTTTTTTATGATGCCCACTTGTTGAGCTCCCACCAACCTCACCAGAAAAAGGATATACAATATGGACATCATGGTGCAGGCAGTGTCTTGTCCTCAGGGGTGGCGAGGATCCAAGTGTTCTTCCCAGCCAGCTTGACAGATGTGGTTGTGGTAAGCAGGACCTGGAAGGGACCATCATATCTGGGTTCAAGGGAATGTTTTCTCACAAAGTTCCTGTATCTAATTCAGGATCTGGAATGGAAGAAAACACTTGGACATGGGTTAATTCTCATGACAATGCAGTTACATAGTGTGTCAACACATCAGATTGCAACTGTAACTGTTGTGGAAAATAACAACCAAGTCTGTGAGCTGACCCAAACAAAATTTCATAAGGAGATAGGGAGTGTTCTCCCTTAGGTGTGTATCTGACACTGAATAGGGCAATGGGCAGGCTGTCCGGCCAATTCACGCCAGTCTTGTGGGCCATTTCCACCACCACGAGGGCGTATTCAAATCTGCCACACTTTGGCATTTGGATGTGGTCAATTTGTATTCTTTGAAAGGGGTACAGAGCTTTTGCCAAATGTCTTTGTGGTGTCTTCTCTGTGCAGCCTGGGTTACATTTGGCGCAGATAGTGCATGCAAAGTTGTTGGTCAGTAGAGTGATTCCTGGTGCTACATAGTACTTGTTGATGAGAGAGTTCATAAGAGTCTTTGACAAGTGGGCAGCTCCATGTGCCTATTGCACTACGGCCAGGTAAATGTGCCTGGATAAGCAAAGCTTTTTGTTGCACTCAGACCATCTTTTAGAGTTGCTCCTATCTATTGCCAGCTTTCCTTTTCTTCTGCATTTGCTACTTCTTAGAGTTCCTTGAGGTAGCTTCTGTAGGGGGAGTATTGGT
>BLSH010415170.1:2763435-2774029 GCA_018402905.1 Glandirana rugosa | reverse complement strand
GGTCCCTGTCCACAGAGCCGCCCAGTGAGTGGTGAAAAGACGAGACACTCCGACGTCCCCGGACCTCGACGACTCCCAGGAAAGGTACTCCGCCCGGCCGCGGTAGAACCTAGCGGTAACGCCGGACACTCCTTCTTCCTCCGACCTTTCACCCACGTCGCCCCGGGTATAACGGTTAAAAGTGGTAGAGCGGTCTGCGGATGAACTAGCCCCTCCGTCGCCCACCATACCACGACCCAATCCACAGAGACCCCGCTGTCCTAGTGTCGTCCTAATCCCGTACGCCCAACCTCGAGGCCGCTACACGTAGGAGTGTAGCAAATTTTATTTGGGTACAACGTCGCATGACCGCGCAATTGTCATTCAAAATGCGACAGCGCTGAAAGCCAAAAATTGGTCTGGGCAGGAGGGGGGTTTAAGTGTCCGGTAAGGAAGGGGTTAATAAGGGGCATGGCCAACTACCAGGATGTGAGGATGCACATCGCCGGAGCTCCAACCCGCATGCCCTAATCCTGCTGTGATCCTGTCGCCCCAGAGACACCTAACCCAGCACCATACCACCCGCTGCCTCCCCGATCAAGTAGGCGTCTGGCGAGATGGTGAAAATTGGCAATATGGGCCCCGCTGCACCCACTTTCCAGCCTCCTTCTTCCTCACAGGCCGCAATGGCGATCCAAGATGGCGCCGGCCCGCCTCATGGAAAGGACCCTCAGCAGCTCCAGGCCCCTGCAGCCTCACAGAGCAGAAAAGTGGTGAGTGACCCGCCGAGACACCTGTCCCTGGAGCTCAATGTGCTGTCAGCGCAGTCCTCCTCCCCAGGCTCATCCCCTGCTTTACCCGCCGCCTCAGACCACGGAGAGCCCGCAGAGCCCACGCTGTCACAGATCCTGGAGGCTATACAGCACTCCCATACCTCCCTGACCTCACAGATAGACTCTGTCCGAACAGACCCATCCTTCTTAAAGCAAGATGTGCACAATCTCCGCCATAGGGTTACAAACGCTGAATGGCGTATCAGTGACCTGGAAGATGAGACTCGTCCTATGCGAAGGGATGTGGCTGACCTACAGATATCCCAGGACGCCACTACTGACAAATTAACAGATTTGGAAGACCGGCTAAGATGGAACAATCTGCAGTTCTTGGGGTTCCCTGAGGGGTCCGAGGGAAGGACCCCCGAGGCCTTCATGGAACAATGGCTGCTGTCCACGTTTGGCGCCAAAACTTTCTCTTCACTATTTGCTATTGAGTGCGCCCATAGGGTACTTTTGTGCCCCTTGCCATCTGGGGCACCCCCTCGGGCCATCCTAATTAAACTATTGCATTTTCGTGACCATGAGGCCATCTTAAGAGCCGCTAGGGGAAAAGGGAGAGTTTCCTTTAATAGCAATGTGATTACTATCTTCCCGGACTTTTCGGCAGCGACGCAACGACAAAAGGCAACTTTCCTGTCTATCAAATGGAGGCTGAGAGATCTTCAACTGCCATATAGCATGCTTTACCCAGCGTGGCTGTGCATCATCTATCAAGGAAAGGGCAACTTCTTCAGGGATCTGAAGGAGGCGACACACTTGGTAGACTCCGTGGGACCTCCGGACCCACCTCGCCCTAATCGCCGTTCACCTCCATGTTAATCAGCCTGGATGCACTACAAACCCCTGAAGCACCACCATACCCTTGTGATGTCCTCTGACGGGCAAAGTTATCCTGACTGCGATAACAGGGGTAAATATATCTTGGGCTCAGATATGACCCTTATACCAAAACATAATGCATTGTTGTTCTCTATATCTTTTGCCTGCTAATACCGGGCTCTTCTGATCCTACTTTTCTCAAATTCCCTGGGTTATTCTACTCCATGTTCTGAAAGCTGCCGGGTTTGCAGTTACTTGCTGAGAAGGTTACATGGGGACTAATGCCTGGACATGATCTTACTCACATGGGCATATTCGGAACTTTGCCAAGTTCACCTTCCCTATATACATATTTAATGTTACGACCAGTTACAGGTCATAGTTGAGGGACTGAACTATGTCCCCCCTGCAAGTTTGGGGTTTAAGTTCCGGGTACAAAGCTCCCAAGAGTTGGGGTTTGGGGGCCGGGAGGGCTAGGGAGGTTTCTGGGGTCATTGGGAGGGGTTGTTTTTTGTCTCACAAACATGCTTATTATTTTGCTGCACAAACTTGTCCACCCAGGATTTATAATTCTGCAAGTCTATCCATGTCAAATATGATGGTCTTATTGATTCTTTACCCAGGTGTCCTATATAGGATGGGGGTCCGGCTGACGCAGGGAACCTTATGGTCGCTAGAGCCCTGTCCTATATTCCAGATAAGTATGATACGGCTATGGCTACATTGCACATAATCTCTTGGAATATTAGAGGACTAAATTCGAAAGTGAAAAAGTCTCTGATGTTTGAGTATTTGGCCAGACATGACCCACATGTAATCCTTCTCCAGGAAACCCATCTCCAAGGGTCTAGAATCATGGCATTGAAGCGGGCCAAAATAGCATATGCTATCCACTACTCTACCTACTCGAATTATGCTAGAGGCACTTCCATACTAATAGCAAAGTCTGCCCAAATAATTAAACTCCCTAGAACTGACCCGGGCGGCTGCTTTGTCATTCTGGTCATGGAATGTCTAGGTAAACCTTATACCTTAATCAATTTGTATATGCCACCCCTGTTCACTAAGGCACTGTTTGAGCGTGTTGTGAGGAAGGTGTTGGAGGTGGCCGAAGGACCTCTTCTCCTTGCCGGGGACTTCAATACCGTTCTTAATAACACCCTTGACAGATTTGGCAGCACCACGTCATCCCCCACTCCTTTATGTTCATATTTGGACAAATTTGACCTAGTGGATGCCTGGAGATGGAAACATGCGTCGGCCCGGTATTACTCATGTCATTCTGATAGTCATGGGACATTATCCCGTATAGATTTATGCCTCATGTTACATGATTTGCTTAAATTAGTAGATAAGATTGAATTTCTCCCTAGAGCAATCTCTGATCATTCTCCACTAATGGTGAGTTTAACTCTGTTTAATGCCGCCTCGTTTCGATTATTGTGCTTGAGCCCTCTGTGGCTGGCAGACAGGGCTGTCACAGACCAGAGCCTTATGGAAATGAAATCCTATTGCAATCTAAATCAGCAGACTGCGTCCATCCCTGTGGTTTGGGATGCCTTCAAGGCTACCATGCGTGGCACCTTTGCTGCTGCCATTGGGGGGGGGCCAGGAAGGCATCTCGGTCCAGACCAGTGGAGGCGGAAAGGGCCTTGGCTGGGCAGAAGAGGCATACTCTGCCTCGAAATCCTCAGCTTCTTATGCCGCTTGGCACAACAGGGCCAGAGAACTCGACCTGGTGATCCTTGAGAGTACCCAAAAGAAAATATTGTATCAAAATCAGAGGATTTTTGAATTTGGGGGAAAAAACAGTCGCTTATTGGCGTATTTGTCCAAACCCGACTATCAGCCATATACTATCCCCAGGATTCAAAATTCTGAAGATATTGTGGTGGAACAAAATGAAGATATTGTAAAGGCCTTTTTAGATATTTACTCGGGGCTGTACAATACCAGAGCCCATTATACCATAGTGGAATTAGATGGCTACTTAGCTGAAATTTCCCTTCCACGTCTATCCCAAGACCAGATGATGAGTTTAGATGCCCCGCTAACGACAGACAAAATAGGGAAAGCTATGCACTCCTTTGCTCACAATAAAACGCCAGGCCTTGATGGGTTTCCTATAGAATGGTATATACAGTTTCAGGACATTCTCATCCCACATTTCCTTTGGCTTTTTAATCATGCACTTGAAGGGGGTCATCTCCCACCCTATGTCAGAAGCACTAATTGTGCTCAATCCAAAGCCACATAAAGACCTCCTGTACTGTGAATCTTTTCGACCCATATCCCTTATTAATTCAGATATAAAAATACTGGTGAAAATCCTTGCTAGGAGATTGAATGATATTATACCGACAATTGTAGGGGCGGACCAGACGGGATTTATCCCGGGCCGGGCCACCTCTATAAACTTGCGCAGGCTGTTCACCAATATGCAGGCCCAACACGAGGTGACTGGCTTTTGTGCTGTCCTGGCATTGGACACACATAAAGCCTTTGATTCCATTGAATGGCCGGAGGAGAAGGTATCTCTCTACGTGGATGACATGCTTATTTATCTAGCTGACCCACAATCATCCCTTCCCGCGCTACTCCAGGAAATTGAAGAGTTTGGACATTACTCAGGATTCCAGGTTAACTGGGATAAGGCACTCATTTTTTTGATAAATCAAGAAACATCTCTTAACATACCACCCTCTTATCCTTTGAGGATTGTCCAGAGTTTCCGATACTTAGGGGTTGTTGTCCAACAACCTATTTCTAGCTATATAGAAAATAACCTTGACCCTCTTATCAAAAGACTCAGAGGTACCCTGAAGATCTGGGAGAACCTTCCATTAACACTCTTAGGGAGGATAAACATCTTTAAGATGATATTCTTCCCATGTTTTCTATATAATGAGCAACTCCCCTAAATATATCCCTAAAAGCAAATTTTGTGAAATTGACTCCATGATAACCAACTATAACTGGGGGGGACGGACGGTTCGGATAGCCCGAGATACTCTACAACTTCTGGTCGCAGAAGGGGGCCTTGTACTTCCTAACCTTCTTACGTATTACATGGCCTCTCAACTTGCTCATGCACATTGGTGGTTCTATCCAGAGGCGAATAATGCAGAGACAGCTTTGGAAGTGGCAATCCTCACCTCTTATGAATCGCTACAACATTTGATCCAGACAATCCACGAGAGGCAGGGAAGGGACCAGGGTATTGGCTATGACTATACGGATATTCAAACTAACAAAATTGATTCCCACCACGGCGCAAAAAATATTTTCCCCAAATGCCCCTCTTTGGGACAATCCATGTTTGCCAGAATTCTATTAAAGAACAGATGGAGCGTACTGGTTTAAAAGGGGGGTAAAGCTGATCTCTCACCTATTTCTTGCAGATGGATTTATATCCTTTGAGAAATTTCGTCGAGAGTTCGGCTTTCCCCCCTCTGCATATTTTAAATGTCTTCAGTTAAGGCACACTGCCGTGACACAATTCGGGGTACGTAATATGTTGCAAACCTCTTCCAGGAGATCCCATATACTCAAAGCTAGTATCTACCTATTATACAACCCTGTTACACTCTACTACCAGCAGACTTAAACAGGTGGAGCTCAAATGGCGCTCTGATATACCAGATGTGACGGAAGAGATATGGCAAGAAATCTTGCCAATTCAGGTTTCGAAGGTCATATCTTCAAGGGACAAGGTTATGCAAGCTAAATTTATATACAGGTCATACTTCACCCCAAGTCTTCTCTTCTGATTACATAGATTGCCATCAGCTGCATGCCCTAAATGTGCCTCTCAAGACGGCACATTCATTCACATGTTCTCGGGATGCCCTTTGATCAGAGCATTCTGGTCGGAGGTCACTGCCTTCAATAGTTCTATTACACAGTTACCAAACATCTGTAATCCTTTACGTTGCCTACTAGGTCACATTGACAATGAATCTATCCCTAAAAATACTCAACTATTTCTCGGAATAGTGTTAATATATGAAACAGAAAAATTGAAATACTATTGCGCTACCACATATATGTGAAGTCAAGCTGCCAGCACTACAACTTCCCGAATTGCATAGACTATAATAAATAATAAAGTGTGGCGCTATATATATATACAGAAGTGAACCATATATAAAAAAACAAAATAAAGGGCGAAAAGGTAGACTCAGTTTTAACCTTATGTGATAAATACGACTATTACAAATAATAAGTCCATTGCTGTGAATTAAAAAACACAAAATGATGAACTGTAAATGTTGAATCCATAGAAAGGATGAAGTTAAAGTTCATAAAACGTCCTTCACCGTATGCAACACCCAATGAAGTGACATGTACTTCCACTAGCCCAGCATGCACTGTGCACCTTCACCAGTAACAGTGGGTACTCTTACCAGAAGTAAGAAATTAATGCGCATGGGAACTGGATATCCAAAGCAATCGAGTGGACATCACCATCAACACCTCCACTGTCCCGTCCAAATGTCTGGCCACACTTTGAAGCTATATACTTCACAGGTAGGTCTCACAGTGTAGATGAGGACATCAACCAACAGAATACCTGAGGTAAAAAAAAATGGCGCGCAGTGTCAGGTGACCACACGTAGGGGCGGGGCAGGCGTCACATCACGCCGGCCCCGCCCCCTACGCGTGGTCGCCTGACACTGCGTGCCATTTTTTTTTTACCTCAGGTATTCTGTACAATCACGCTGCAAGGAGATGGACTCTTTTCAAAAATTGGTTGAACGAGATCTATTCAGTTTGGCTAGACCCACACATACACCAACCAACCTCAAAGATAACCTAACTCGCAATGAAAGACAATCCCTCAATCAGCTCCTAAGCGACCCCAACATCGTTATCTGCAATGCCGATAAGGGCGGAGCGGTTGTAATCTTAGATACCGACCTGTACCGTCAAGAGGCATTGAGACAACTTAACGATAAATCCACCTACATGATACTGAAAGAGAATCCTACTAAACGATATAGGGGTTGCTGACCAGCTTAATTGAGGAAGGCCTTAGATGAGGGGCTTTCACCCCTACACAGGCTAAAGCCCTAATACCTGAGTTTCCCATTATAGCTATTTTCCATCATTTGCCTAAGGTGCACAAGGCCCTCTGTCCACCTACAGGTAGACCCATTGTCTCCGGTATAGGGTCCCTTAATGAGAAACTTGGACAATGGTTAGATGGCCAATTACAGCCTATAGTGCACTCTCTTCCCGGATATTTATGGGACATTTGCCATTTGCTTAGAATAATGGAAAAACAGGCTTGGTCATCCGACCATATGTGGGTCTCTTGCGATGTGGTGGGCTTATACTCCTGTATTCCTCACCACCTCGCATTAGAGGCGGTCTGTTTCTGGCTTCGCTATTCCACACACATATCCATTGAACTCCAGGGTTTTAATATAAAAGTGCTTCACTATCTACTTAAGCACAATTTTTTTTCAATTTGACGGAGTTTGCTATCTCCAAAGGTGTGGGGCAGCGATGGGAGCGAAATTTTCACCGTCCCTGGCAAACCTCTACATGGCATGGTGGGAGCGGACCCAAATTTTTGGAGATGGCAACTCCTGGAGGTCGCAGATCATTCTATATTACAGGTATATAGATAGATGACTTGATCCGGATATGCAATAAGTCCCTACCAGTTGATCAGTTCTTGCAAAATCTCAACCGTAATTCATTCAATCTTAAGTTCACTGCAACTTCAGACACACATAATATTAATTTTTTGGACATAAGGCTATCAGGGGTAGACAACAAAGTAGTATGCAATCTCTTTAGGAAGCCCACTGCTGGGAACAGTCTCCTTCATGCCTCTTCCAATCACCCGTCACACACCATCAAAAGTATTCCGGTGGGTCAATTCCTACGACTTCAGCGTTTATGTAGTGATGACGTGGCGTTTGAACTGGAGTCTGGCAAGCTATTTAGGAGATTCCAGCAGAGGGGCTATCCCAAATGGATGATCCACAGAGCCTATCATCGGGCAAAAATCCAAAATAGAGCTACCTTACTTGCCCCTAGGGACAACATGAAGAAGAAACAGGATCGCTCCTCCACCTCATGAACCACACAGGCGCTTGGGGGGGGGTAAGATTGTCCCACCTGCGACTTCCAAGTGGGATAACAAACCCTACTTGGTCCTCGATTTTAGTGCAGAGTTCCCCATGATAAAACATGTTATCCAGAAACATCTTCCAGCCCTATATACAAACAGTATGTGCTCCCAAATTCTAGATTCTGGTATTAATATAGTCGCCAAACGGTCTAAAACACTTGGAGATATGTTGTCTCCAAGTTTGTTTTCTTCCAATAAAACCACCCGATCATCTCTAACGTGGTTACACTGTAAGGGCAATTACAAGTGTGGCGTAAGGGACTGTCCATGCTGTTGCTTCATTTTTCCAGGTAGAGCCTTTTGTTCCACAATAGACAACAAACAATACCCAATAGAACACTTTTTTAATTGGAACACTATGTTTGTTGTCTATCTAATCACATGCACCTCCTGTTCTTGCCAATATGTGGGTAGAACAACCAGGAGGTTGCGGGATAGATTTCGGGAACATCTAGCCGATATTAGGACTTTGAAATCCACTAATGTGGCCAGACACTTTAATACTTTGCATCATGGCGACACTTCCTCCATGCATGTACAGGTGATCGAGCGGGTCTCATCCCGTCCTCGGGGTGGGGACCTGTTCCACCTCCTGTGCAGAAGGGAGGTATTTTGGATTTACAAGTTGCAAAGTCGCATTCCAAACGGCATGAATTTTGAATGGGATGTTTCCCATTACTATGAAAACTAATAAGTGCCTCAGTCCAATATATAAATATAGTAATACGAACATAGGCAGAATGAATTCACTAGAAGATGTTTAACGGAACACTGTATTCTGTTCACACCCATCTCTAGATAGTCATACTCAGCAGATGGACTTGTCCTGTCCATTTACAGTTATAGTCCGTTCCCACATATATCTTGTGGGTTTTTTCTGGGATTTTTTTTCTAATTTTTTTCCTATTCTTTTACTCTTTATTTTTCTTGATGTCTATATGTAGCATTTGAGGTCTATTATGACTATAGTTATCAACAATACAATACAATATATAATTTATGGTAAAAAAACATCAAGAAAACGACACAATAATGTATCCTATATACCGACATAACCTTCCTCCTGATCCTTTGCAAGCACACTTTAGCACGGGAACTGGTGTGCAGGACCTAGCTTTGAACACAGGCTGATATTGGTTTGACTTTAGTCACTATGTTGACCGATACATGACTTCATGTGTATATTTTCCCCTCCTCTCTTTCTCCCCCGTTTATTCAGGGGACCGTGTCTTGCTAGTCTCCTGCCCCAGTTCCGATAGCTCTCCATGCAGATACAACATATATAAGTCGAGAACTATAGATGCCCGACGTGTACTGTATAATCTCCAAAATTTGCTTGGCAACAGTCCACAAAACATTGTCGCTGCCTCTTCTCGCTCTGCTACATACTAGCCAATATGGTGTTTATGGTTATATTATGTATATTTAATTTGGGATACCATAGCAGTTTTTTGTACTAGCAGTTTTTTCTGCACTAGATCTGTATGAGCTATGCTTTTCTCTTTTTTTCCCCCATTTTTCTTTCTCATTCCTCCTTTTGATTCTTTCCAGCTTTTACATGTTTGACGATGCTTTTATGATATGATGGCGCGCGATATCGGTTTGTCTCCGATTGTGGCGTGTAGATCAGCGACCTAGGAGGTTTTATCATTTTGCTCTCCAATTGGTGTATTGTCTTTGTATTTGATTTTGTCTTTATAGTGTTAACCTATGATGTACACCTGTTGGTGATCACCTTGGTGCTTGCTCTCCACTTCATTTAACTAATGAGCCACTAAATACCCACACGTTATATGCATGTATATATATTTGCATTAGATTGCTCAAGAATACAGGTTATGACTAAGCGGACTATAGATCCGTGAAACGCGTTAACCTTTTGTAGCTTTTTGTACTATCTGCCTGGACACTCTATTTACTTCTGGTTCACATTAAAACCACAAAGTTTTTTCCGGCCATTGGAGTGCGGTCTCCTTTTCTTCAGCTTCTCATTAAGTAGTGACACAGTCCCAGTGGGACAAGAAAAGCAGATATTTAGGCTCATCCAATGAGTCAGTGTTCTTTGCAAATGCAGTTTACTCTTCACTTGCATTAGGGTTCTGAGCAAACTGGAGCCCCATTCATCCTAATGATTGTAAATAAAATGAGCTAGGAGGTGGAGGAAACCTACCACATGACCTTGAAATGTCAAGTGACAATACTCTCCTCCTATGACCAAGCATTCTTTGCACCATTATGCAGAGAACACACCGCAGACTCCACATTGTGCTCAGTATTATATTAATAGGATGTAAAATTCTAGCGCCATGTGGACTATTTCCTGTGATGTGCAGAAAGTGGACCCCACAGATCTTTATAAATAGACCTCTTAGCAGTTTTATGCCATTACTGTTATCTTACGTTTCTCTATTTTCTTTTCCCTCACAGCTCCTGTGCAAAGACCAGAAGACCCGCAAAACGAATGTTGCCAAGATAAAAGACCACCCATTCTTCAAAGGAATAAATTGGGAAGAGCTGGACGTGAACCCATTTCCTAAATCTAGGAAAGTAAGTAGAAATTTCAGCACTGTGTGTGCGGTCCACCCAGTCTGGCACTGTACACACAAAATAAATGATTGTAAGACAGAGTACCATTGTGCTTAACAAGAAACCATCAAGACCAGATTTATGAAAGGAAGGTTCATTTCGATGCTACCCTTATTTTTTCGATGTGTTAATATTATTAATTTCTACATTATAAGTATAGGAAAGTATTTAGACCAGAACTACCAAAGAACAATTCGTGTTACCATGAGACAGAATGTTAGTAAATAAA
>BLSH010415170.1:2710087-2731246 GCA_018402905.1 Glandirana rugosa | reverse complement strand
TATATATATACATACATACACACCAAATATAGCTCTTGGAATAGAGCTGTGTGGTAAGGAAGGGAGCCCACTTGCTTTGGTTTTGTTTACTGTTTTAAAGGTATCAATATATCCTAATTTGTTTTACCTTATTTACATATTTTACAAGTGAGTACACAAGATATGTCAAGACTGATCGTTATGATACTTACTTTAATAGAAAAATTCAAAAGGGCTCTGCGTAGCCTATCATCACGCCTGGACTGTTAATGGCACTTGTATACATAGTACTATGCAAATGTTTAATGTTTTGTGTAAGTATTTAAAAATACAAAAATAAACACCTTTTAAAAAACAACATTTGGACAATATAGTGTGTTTTTGTGCATTAAAATTCAATAAAGTGTTTTTTTCCCAAAAAATTGCATTTGAAAAATTTATTTTTTTGTTACAAGTGATTGAAAATTGACAAAATAGAAAATTACACAAAGTTGGCACTAAATGATAGATTGCTCACACATGCCATGGGTATATATGGAATTACACGCCAAAATACATTCTGCTGCTTCTCCTGAGTATGGGGATACCACATGTGTGAGGGTTTTTTGGGAGCCTAGCCGCGTACAGGACCCCAAAAAACAGTCACCGTCTTCAGGCTAAGGGCGTAAAATGGTGGATTTTAATCCTCACTACCTATCACGGTTTTTGGAGGCCCTGAAGTGTCAAGGTAGCACTAAATCCCCCAAATTACTCAATTTTGGAAAGTAGACACCCCAAGGTATTTGCTATGAGGCATGGTGAGTATTTTGCGGCCCTCATTTGTTTTGGAAAATGAAGAAAGAAAAGGAAAATGTATTTATTTTTCTTCTTTCAAAATTCAAAATGTGAGATCTGCAAAATACTCAACGTGCCTCTCAGCACATAGCTTGGAGCGTCTACTTTCCAAAATGTTTTGTGCTATCTGGGCATTCAATGGCCTGTGAAACTGTGATAGGTAGTGAGGAGTGAAATCAAAAATGTACGCCCTTAGAATGCCTGAAGGCGGTGATTGGTTTTCGGGGTCCTGTACGCAGCTAGGCCGCCAAAAAGTCTCACATGTATGGTATCCCCGTATTCAGAAGCAGCAGAATGTATTTTGGAGTGTAAATCCACATATACCCATGGCATGTTTTGAGCAATATATCATTTACTGACAACTTTGTGAAATGACAATTTATTTTTTTTTATTTCCCCGAAACTTGTGGCAAAATATAAAATATTCCATGGATTCAACATGCCACTCAGAGAATAGCTTGGGGTGTCTACTTTCCAAAATGGGGTCATTTGGTGGTGGGGGGGGGGGGCGGGTTGCTATCTGAGCAATTCATGGCCTCCAAAACGGTAATGGGTAGTGTGGGGTGAAAGCCCTTAGAAATCCTGAGGACGGTGATTGGTTTTTGGGGTCCTGTACGTGGCTAGGCTCCCAAAAAGTCTCATATGTGGTATCCCCATACTCAGGAGAAGCAGCAGAATGTATTTTGGGGTGTTCGTTGACGGGCACAGCATCTTCATGGACTAAGTGGGTTATACTGCCCTCTTCAGGAGTTTACTAGGCAGAACAGGCAGTTCTATAGCAAAAAGAACAACAGACAGACACAGCCCCTCCCAGGGGGCAGTCCCCACTGGCAAATAACCCTCCACCCAGCTCTGCTAGCTCAGTTTGTAACAAGCAGTGCACCATCAAGAGGGGTGGGTGCTGTGCCCATCAACAAACTCAGAGAAAGGAATTTTACGGTAAGTCAAAAAATCCTGTTTTCTCTTTTGTTCATTGGACGGGCACTGCATCTTCATGGACTAAGTGGGACGTCCAAAAGCAGTGCCAAAAAATGAGGGGTGGGTAACAAAACAACAACAGAAACTCCACCCAACCGAACCATCAGTGAGGAACCAAAACGTGTCTCACACGGCCGCCTGCAACACTTTGCGGTCAAAAGCAGCATCCGAAGATGCTAAAATATCAACTTTGTAAAACTTTGACAAAGTGTGCTCAGAAGACCAGGTAGCCGCTTTGCATACCTGAGACACAAACGCCTGATGTCGGAAAGTCCAGGAAGTGCTAATCACCCAGGTAGAGTGAGCCATGATCGGGAAGGGAGGCTCATGACCCCGAATAGCATAAGCTTGGGTCACCGTCTGTCTAATCCAACGTGAAATGGTGGCCGATGAGGCCACCAGACCCTTGCATGGCCCATTCACCACAACAAAGAGCATCCAACCTCCGAAAGAAGGCCGTGACTGCCAGATACACTCACAGGACCAGGGAGTGCAAAGCAACCTCCTTAGGGTTAGAGGGGCTCGGGCATAGCGAGGGAAGGACAATGTCCTCATTGATATGGAAGGATCACACCACCTTCGGCAAAAAAGAAGGTGATGGGCGCAGAACCGCCTTATCCTTGTGTAGGACCAAATATGGAGACCTACAAGACAGAGCCGCCAACTCAGACACCCGCCAAGCGGATGTGATAGCCACCAGGAAAACCACCTTTTGCGAAAGCAATTGCAGTGATATTTCCCTGATATTCCCAAAGGGCGGCTTCTGAAGGACCGAGAGGATCAAATTAAGGTCCCATGGCGCCAGCGGCGACCGTACTTGGGGGGGCGACAAGCCGAACCCCCTGCATGAAAGTACGGATTAAAGAATGCGTCGCCAAAGGACGCTGAAAAAAGATCTCCAGGGCAGAAACCTGCCCCTTGATCATGCTCAATGCCAGCTTCTGGTCGAGACCCTTTTGCAGAAAAGCCAGAACACGAGATACTGAAAAAGGAACGGGGATTCCAACTCCCATTCTCGCACCAGGCAACGTAGCCTTCCAGGTGCTGCGGTAAATCTTACGGGAGGTGGCCTTGCGTGCCTTCAACATGGTGGGAATCACCGAGTCCGAGACACCTTGATCCCTCAACACCTGGGATTCAATAGCCAGGCCATTAAAGCCAGAGCGGGTAAAGCAGGATGCAAGATGGGCCCCTGGGACAGTAGATCCTCGCGTAGCGGAGTCGCCAGGGGACGTCCACCACCATTTTTACTACGTCGGCATACCAAGGGCGCCTTGGCCAATCTGGAGCTACTAGAATGGTCGGTATGTCCTCTGTTTTTATCCTGCGCAGAAGGCGCGGAAGCAGCTTGAGAGGAGGAAAGGCATAGATAAGACGATACCGAGCCCACGGAGCTACTAGAGCATCCGCCATGTCCGCCAAGGGATCCCTTGTCCTGCTCACGAAGGTCTGCACCTTCCGATTGAGATGGGACGCGAGCAAGTCCACGTCCGGAGTACCCCATCTCAGACAAATCTGATGAAACACCTCCAGGTGTAGGGACCACTCTCCCTGGTCCAGGCGCAGACGACTGGGATAGTCTGACTGACAATTTTGTACGCCCCGGCACCTGGAGTTCTGCCCACTGCAGAATGTGAGCCACCTCCGAGGCCACAGCCAAGTTTATTGTCCCGCCCTGGTGATTCACGTATTCCACGGCTGTGGCACTGTCCGACTGAATCCGGAAAGGGCACCCGTGTAGCCTTGACGCCAACGGGAGAGGCAGCACCAAATTGCCCGCAATTCCAGGACATTGATCGGGAGACGAGACTCCTCTGGAGACCACCGGCCCTGGGCTGAGAGCAGCCCCAGGACTCCACCCCAGCCGGTCAGGCTGGCGTCCGACGTGATCACCAACCAGTGAAGGGGGAGGAAAGACTTCTCCAACCGCAGGGCCGGGGCCCGCAGCCACCAGAGCAGCGAGGCCCTTACCTGCTGATTCATCCTGATCAACCGATCCAGGGATGAGGGGGACCTGTCCCACTGCAGAAGAATCTCCAATTGCAGAGCACGGATGTGGTACTGAGCGTAAGGGACCGCCTCGAAGGTGGCCACCATGAGGCCCAGGACCCGCATGCAAAAACGGAGTGAGGTCCATTTATGGGACAGCAGGGACCGAACTGCGACTGAAGCGTCTGACGCTTGGCTGACGGAAGGAAAACCTTCGCCTGGGCTGCATCCAGGATCAGACCCAGATACTCCAAGCGGTGAGATGGAGTCAGAACCGACTTCGGGCAGTTGATCACCAAGCCGAAGTCCTGGAGAGTGTGTAAGGTGATCGTTACATTGTCCATGAGAGCTGGAGCCGACTCCGCATGCAAGAAAAAGGTCATCCAGATATGCCACCACCACGATGCCCCTCTGCCTCAGCAGAGCCAGAACCGGGGCCAGCAGCTTAGTGAAGACCTGAGGCGCAGAGGCCAGGCCAAATGGGAGAGCCACGAACTGGTAGTGATGCCCCCCCCGACCGCAAAGCGCAAGAAGCGCTGGTGCTGGGCGCATATGGGCACATGTAGGTACGCACCTTTTAGGTCGAGGGAAGCCAGGAAATGGCCCTTGTGCAAGGCCGCTACCACAGAGCGGACAGACTCCATCTGGAACCTGTGAACCCGCACAAAACGGTTGAGGATCTTCAGGTCCAGGATGGGGCGGACCCCATCCTTCTTCGGGACCACGAAAAGGTTGGAATAGAAACCTTGGGAACGTTCCGCATGCGGAGCGGGAACAATCACCCCCTGACCAAGCAGGTCCTGTACCGCCCCAAACAGGGCCCGCAGCCTGCCCGTGGGCAGCTGCAGGTTGGAGGCGAAGAACCTGTCCGGAGGACGGGAACTAAATTCTGTTCTGTACCCCGACGAGACCACCTCGTGCACCCAGCGGTCCAAAATGCGGGAGGTTCTTCCCACCTGTGAGATTCTTGATAATCTCATCCAAGGAGGCTCCAAAGAGCCGCTCACCCTGAAAAGGCAAGTCCGCCAAGGCCTTCTTGGAAGTTTGGTCCGCCAACCAGCACTTCAGCCAAAGCCAATGCCTGGCCACCACATGTACCACGGACGACTTGGATATCAGGGGGGCCGCGTCCAGGGCTGCATCGCACAGATACTAAAGCCCTTGGACAAGCTGATCAGCGAGATCCACGCAATTAGGGGGAACCTGAGCCTTGCTCAACTCACGATGTACCAGCTTCGCCCACTCCGTGAGCATTTCGCCACAACAGGTCGCATGGCTGAACCTGTCAGAACAAACAGGGTTCTGATGAGAGCCTCGGCCCTCCTGTCAGCTGGGTCCTTGAAGGACGGCATGCCCTCCACTGGGATTGTGGTCGCCCTGCTCAGGCGGGACAAAGGGGGATCAACCACGGGGGGTGATGCCCACTTTCTCAACAGGCTGTCCTCGAAGGGATAGTGCACAGAGGAACGTTTAGGAATGGGAAGAGGGCCCTGAGGCCGACCCCAGTCTCTATTACAAGCTTATCCAGGTAAGTCACATGCGGGAAAAACCCTAGCCACGTGGGCCGGTCTATGTGACCTGAAGGGACGGGCACCTCCTGTGTGGGTCCAGCAGTATCGTCCAACTACAGGATTGCACACGCTGAAGTGATCAGGGCGTTCACTGTGCCTTCTCGTGCACAGCGGTCATTGCAGACTCTTCCTCACTAACGTGAGCGTCCGGGACCTCGCCATCCGACAGTTTAAGGGGGGTCCCCATTACGGTGGAGCCCCCATCGGGGTCCGAGTCCTCGCCACCGGAAGGGGAGGGCAGGGGTCACAGCGACTCCACCCGTGAGACGAACATCTCCAGGACCGCCGACAGAGCATCCATAGGGAGCGAAGTCGCTGGCTGCAAGCACAGAGGGTCTGGTGGGGAAGCACCCGCATCGGCTGCCATTTGTGTCACCCACCCTGGTAGCACGCCTACTGAGGCCCCAGTACCAGGAGACCAGGCACCCCCCCCACCCCAGAACGGAGGCTGAACCATGCGGACCACGGCAAAATGGCTGCCGATTGATCTGACCGCGTCGAAAGCAGCACGAGGCAAGGAGGGGGGAGGGGGACCAGCTAGGGCCCTGGACACTCACCTTGGGAGCCCCGGAGGGGGGAGGGGAGCCCAGCGACGGCGCAGCACCGGAGGGAGGTGAGGGGGGGATGAAGCGAAGGACCCGCCTGCTCCCCCCCCATTTGACCCCCGAGGGGGAGGGGGAAGTGTACTTACCCCATCTAGTCGGGCGGAGCGGGTATCCCAGCCGAGACAGATCTGCCTACCCGGCAGGCCGGGGAGAGCTGTCGGCCCTGGGTGCACAGGGACCCGGGAGCCCGGTCATACGTGCTGTGGCGGGGCATTCAACCCGCGGGGCCACCCCATCCGGTTCGGGGCCTGTCACGGCCGAACCAGCGCGGAGCTAACATGTCTTCGCGCGATCGATGGCCGGCTGGGGAGACTACCTGGATCTGAAACCCAGCCTGTCATCCAGCACGGCTGCTTGATTGCAGCCTTCATCTGTTAGGCTGTCCTCCAGGACAGCCGAAGTGGACCAAGAGGCGTACCACAGATCCCAACTCCTTGCACTAGGCAGAAAAAACTGAGCTAGCAGAGCTGGGTGCAGGGTTATCTGCCAGTGGGGACTGCCCCCTGGGAGGGGCTTTGTCTGTCTGTTGTTCTTTTTGCTATAGAACTGCCTGTTCTGCCTAGTAAACTCCTGAAGAGGGCAGTATAACCCACTTAGTCCATGAAGATGCTGTGCCCGTCAACGAACGAAAGAGAAATATCATTTCATTGACAACTTTGTATAATTTTTTTTTTCAATCACTTGTGACAAAAAATAAAATATTCAATGGGCTTAACATGCCTCTCAGCAAATTCCTTGGGGTCATTTGGGGGGTGGGGTTGCACTGCGCTTCCATTATAGCACCTAAGGAAATAAGATAGGCAGTCAAAATAAAAGCTGCGTAAATTCCAGAAAATGTACCCTAGTTTGTAAACACTATAACTTTTGCGCAAACCAATAAATATACGCTTACTGACTTTTTTATTTACCCGAGACATGTGACTGAATCCATTTTGGCAAAATGTATGACTAAAATTTAGTTTATTGTATTTTTTAATAACAAAACATTGAAAAATTTTTTCCAAAATTTTCAGTCTTTTCGTTTACATCGCAAAAAAAATAAAAAACACAGAGGTGATCAATCACCACCAAAAGAAATCTCTATTTGTGGGAAAAAAAGTACGCAAGTTTTGTTAGAGTATGGCGTTGCATGACCGTGCAATTACCAAATGAAGCAGCGCAGTGCAAAATTGTAAAAAATGCTCTGGTCATTAACCGCTTGCCGACTATGTTGTGCACATTTACGGCGACAGGTTGACAGCGCTGAGCAGATCACTGTATATAAAACTGTGGTCGGCGCAGCCAATCGATGTCCGCCTGCGACCCGCGATCTCCTGTAAGGCTGAATTCACACCTATGCATTTTTAGTGCTTTTTGCATATTTGCACTGCAGTCCATTTAACCACTTACCAACCGGAAGGTTTTCCAGCTTTAGGACCAGAGCACTTTTTGCGATTCGGCACTGCGTCGCTTTAACTGACAATTGCGTGGTCGTGCGACACTGCACCCAAACAAAATGTGATTCCTTTTTTTCCCACAAATAGAGCTTTATTTTGGTGGTATTTGATCGCCTCTGCGTCATTTCTGATCGCCGCTATAAACAAAAGAAGAGCGACCATTTTGCAAAAAAACCCAAATTTCTTACTTTTTGCTAAAATTCAAATCCAAAAAAAAAAAATATAAAAAATTTTTTTTTCACCGTTTTTGGCTGATTTATATAATTCCTCATATTTGTGATAAAAAAAATCATAATCGGCGTTTGATTGGTTTGTGCAAAAGTGGCCGCGTTTATGGATGGTGAGAATTAATTTCTGGGGTTTTTATTTATTTTATTTTTTTTACTAGTAATGGCGGCGATCTGCGTTTTTTAGTGGTACTGCGATATTGCAGCGGCCATGTCAGACATTTTTGACACTTTTTTGGGACCAATGACATTTATACAGCGATCAGAAATTTACATGTCCACTGATTACTGTATAAATGTCATTGGCAGTGAAGGGGTTAACCTGCAGGGGAGAGCTAGGGGTTAACTGTGTTCCCTGGGTGTGTTCTTACTGTGGGGGGGTTGGGCTAACATGGACATGAGAGATCTAACTGATCCCAGTGACAGGGATCAGTAGATCACTCATGCCCCTACTAATAGAGCTTTTCTTTGCCTGTGGCTGCTCATCGCGGCTCGCCGGCGGACATCGGGTCCGCCCGAGCCGCGGGCACACTCCTCAGGAGTGCGGCACGCGCCCCCTAGCGGCTGTTCTCAGATCGCCATGTTTTTACGGCGATTCGCGCTCAGCATCCCGACTGCCGCCGTGAAAACACGGCAGGCGGTCGGGAAGTGGTTAACATGGTTTCCTATGGAACATGTTCTGCAGTGCAAATCTGCAAAATGCAAAAAACACTAAAAATGCATAGGTGTGAATCCAGCCTTAGAGAGGCAGAACGGGGAACCGCCAATGTAAACACAGCAGTTCCCCGTTCTGTCAGGGAACATATCACTGATATACTGATCCCTGTAATTGAGATGAGTGAGATCTGTTATGTCCCTGCCAGCCCAGCCCCCACACAGTTAAACACACCTAGGAAAGACATTTAACCCCTAGAACCCCTTCCCTGCCAGTGACATTTATACAGTACTCTGTATTTTTTAAGCACTGATCGCTGTATAAATGTCAATGGTCCCAAAAAAGTGTCCGATCTGTCAGGCGCAATATCACAGTCCCGATAAAAAAAAAATAAAAAAAAAAAAAAGATAGTAAAAAGGCCATAAATCAATTACCATGGTGTGTAAACGCGGCAACGTTTGCGCAAACCAATCAATATATGCCTATTGCGATTTTTTTTTTTTTACCACAAATATGTAGAGGAATATATATCGGCCTAAACTGAATTAATTTTTTTTTTTTTTTTTTTGGACATTTATTATAGCAAAAAGGAAAAAAAAAAAGTGTTTTTTTTTTCAAAAGGGTCGCTCTTTGTTTATAGCGCAAAAAATAAAACTGCAGAGGTAAACAAATACCACCAAAAGAAAGCTCTGTGGGGAAAAAAGGACGTCAATTTTGTTTGGGTACAACATCGCATGACCGCGCAATTGTCAGTTAAAGTGACGCAGTGTCGAATTGCAAAAAGTGCTCTGGTCATTAAGGGGGCAAATCCCTCCGGGGCTAAAGTGGTTAAAGCAGGGTTAGGTTATATAAAAAATCCCAAGCTTTGAACATCTCACGGAGCGCTGTTCGATCCATCATCCGAAAATGGAAAAAGTATGGCACAATTGCAAACCTACCAAGACATGGCCGTCCACCTAAATGAAAGGATGGGTAATGAGAGCATTAATCAGAGAAGCAGCCAAGAGGCTCATGGTAACTCCAGAGGAGCTGCAGAGATCCACAGCTTAGGTGGAGGAATCTGTCCACAGGGCAACTATTAACTCCACAAATCTGGCCTTTATGAAAGAGGGACAAGAAAGCATGCCATAAGAAGTCCATGTTGGGGAGAAGCAATGTGGGGGACACAGCAAACATGTGGAAGAAGGTGCTCTGCTCAGACGAGACCAAAATTGAATTTCTTGGCCTAAAAACAAAACGCTATGTGTGGCGGAAAACTAACACTGCACATCAACCTGAAAACACCACCCCCACTGTGAAACATGGTGGTGGCAACATCCTGCTTTGGGATGCTTTTTTTCAGTAGTGACAGGGAAGCTAATCAGAGTTGATGGGAAGATGGATGGACCCAAATGCAGGGCACTCTTAGAAGAAAACCTGTTAAAGTCTGCAGAAGACTTGAGACTGGGACAGAGGTTCACCTTCCAACAGGACAACGACCCTAAACATACAGCCAGAGCTACAATGGAATGGTTTAAATCAAAGCATATTCGTGTGTTAGAATGGCCCAGTCAAAGCCCAGACCTAATTCCAATTGAGAATCTGTGGCAAGACTTGCAAATTGCTGTTCACAGGCGCTCTCCATCAGTCTGACAGAGCTTGAGCTATTTTGCAAAGAATGGCACTCTCTAGATGTACACAGCTGGTAGAGACATCCCCAAAAAGACTTGCAGCTGTAATTGCAGTGAAAGGCGGTCCTACAAAGTATTGACTCAGGGGGCCGAATACAAATGCATGCCACACTTTTCACTTGTTTATTTGTAAATAAAAATTGAAAACCATTTATCCGTTTCCTTCCACTTCACAATTATGTGCCACATTGTGTTTTTCTATCACATAAAATCCCAATAAAATAAATTTATGTTTTTGGTTGTAACATGACAAAATGTGAAAAATTTCAAGGGGTATGAATACTTTTCAAGGCACTGTACAGGCAGACCCCGAGTTAGGAACATCCGATTTACGAACCAAGCCGAGCAGCGCCAGACACATCCCACAGTGCTGTATAGCATAGCCACAAGAGCCCCAAATAACACAACTGCACACTGAGTGCCTGTTCACATATGTCCGGTGTATCTGGAGTGCAGATTCAGTGTGAATTGAAAAAGAGTCCTGTCCAGTGAGGCCCAGCTCATCCGGCTCAGGGGAAAATTCAGGTCCATTGACTTCTATGAGAACTCTTCTAAATTGCACATCATTCAGTTGTGAACAGGATACAATCCTGACCTGATACTGATACAATCCTGATCTGATCCTGATCAAAAACTGACCTGAAACACTGAAAAACTACTTTGTAAATTAGCTGTGAAAACCGAGCTTCAATTCGCACTGCACATGTGTGAACCCAACCTCAGCAGTGCCCGAAATATTCCACATCACTGCACAGGTTGAAGTTACATTTACAAATGAACAGTTCTGACTAAAGCCTTGTACACAGGTTCAACGATCGTATACAACAGGTCGTACGAATGACCGTTGTATGCTAATCCGACCGTTAGTACGCGCGATTATCACAGCCGACATATGACGGTTGTACAACAGGAGTTCTATGAGCAAACTAGAAAACTTTGGTAGTACCAACAAGCCGTTGTACGACCGTTGTATCGTGTGTACAGAGAAGTTGGTGCAACAAGTTGTACTGTGCAAAACCCGCATGCTCAGAAGTCAGGAACGGACGGACACTAATTACATGCATCTGAACTTTCTCTTTATACGTTCATAACACGTCACTACATTCGGCTTGGTCGTACGATCATGTAGTGCATGTCAGTATGCAAGCTACATTATCCAACATACGATTTGGTGCGTTCGGTCGTACGACCGTCGAACTGTGTGTACGAGGCTTTACAAACAAATTTGATTTAAAAATAAACCTACAGTCCCTAACCCTTTCGTAACTCGGAGACTGCCTGTATATATATATATATATCTATCAAATATCATATGTTATAACTATAAAGAAAATACATAGAAACATAGAAAAGTGACAGCAGAAAAAGACTGAGTAGTCCATTGAGTCTGCCCTTTTTTTTTTATTTTTAGTTTTTGTTTTTTTCCCATTAACCTTGTTGTCTGACTATGGATTTATGTTTATCCCATGCATGTTTGAAGTCATTTACTGTTGACTGTCTCACAACCTCTGTTGGTAGTTTATGCCAATCATCAACCACCCTTTCAGTAAAATAATACTTTCTAAGATTAGTTTTGAACTTCCTTCCAGTTAGTTTGAGGTCATGCCCCCGTGTTCTTGATTTTGGTTTCATATTGAAAAGTCTGCCCTCCTGAAACCTATTCACCCTCTTGATGTATTTAATAGAAATACGAAGCCATACTGTACTACAGAAATTCCAGTATCAGCTGTAGAGGAAGCATATACAAAGGGCCTCTGCATACATCCTCCACAATCTACAAAGCTGAATAGAGCTGGCCATACAGTCAAACAATGATTGCACATGCAATCAGATATGAATGATTGTGCGATGAAACTTAACATTGTACAGCTACACAATTTCAATATCAAAGGTTATATGGATAAAATTAACCAAAATTAAAATAATATTTCAAAATCAATCCATGACATAAGATCTAAACCAGGAGGGACATTTACAGGGACAGCTCTCGGCCTCATCACCAACCGTCCATCTTCAACAAACGGCCATTGATTACCGGCCTGACTCAAATACTAACTGGCTGAACTCCGGACAAATCTAAACAAAAATTAACATAGGTCGGTATTCATTAGTGCATCTTTAAATGTATTTTGATGTTTTTACACGAGCAGTGTAAGTAACTGAATTGGACTCTGGACACTTTTCAGTCCCCGTACAGCAGAACTCAACAATAAGTTGTGCTGCAATCCAATGAGCATGCGGATAGGAGTAGAAAGCAAAGTGACAGACTGCTTCTCCTTTCACTGTCCAGTCACAGGAAAGGGTAGGGAGGAGACCTGTAAGTGGTATTTAGCTGCAGAGGAAAAGGTTCGTGGGTTTCCTGCCCTGCCAGTCAGGGCTCTGTGATGTTGCAAAACCATGCAAAACTCAGAACTAGATGAAAACAAAAGGCTTTTGCCGGTAAAACAGCTCCTATGTATTCCATCTGTGTATATAGTTATGTGTTTACAACGCAGCTGTAGGATAAGTTCACTTTAAAAGAAAACAAATGCACATTTTTTGCAGGTTAAAAAATATTAATTTAATTTTGTTAGGAGCCTGTAAGGCATTGCACCCACAATTAGCAGATTCATGGGTGCAATGCCACAGTCCTGCAGACTGTGTGTGTAGCTGTCTGCCCATTCCTCCGATACCGGCAGGTAGTTACACTCTGACAGCAAGCTCAAAGAACTACTTAGAGCGACCAACAGCCCCCGATAGTTCATTGAACACTACAAGTCTACAGCCGCAAACCCCACGCAGCCGTTTTCTTTAGATTATGGCAGCAAGCAGGGGGAGAAGACTTAGGATAATGGGGGGGGGGTTTGCGGAAACCAATGCATTTGTTACATGATACACCCTGGATATGGGTGTAATGTGTTACAAAAGGTGAACTTATCCTTTAAAGGAGCACTATATCTTCCAATTCGATAAAGTTAAATACGCATTAAAAAAATGGTTTTCACAGACCAGACTGGTGCATATTTGCATGTATGTACGTGCACAATACATTCCTCAGCAAAACCCATTAATATTTATGCTCATAGGCGCATCATTGTGCGTGTCAGTGCAAAATTTTTTTTTAGAAAATACACAACGCTTGTTTACGTGTGTGTCTCTCTCTCTCTCTCATTTATTTTATATATATATATATATATATATATATATATATATATATAAAAATAAAAAAATAATGAATCTTTTTGCAGGGAAATTATTTGTCTGCCGTACCTTCTGTACCGGAAGGCAGTTACTGAATGGCAGGAAGAATCACTGAACTACGAGAATTCTCACCAGCGCCCTCAGCGTTCATTCACAGGGAAAAGTGAATAAATGATGCCACTGTGTGGGTAGAACGGCGAACAGCCGCGCGGTTTTCAAACTGTGACAGCAGGTGTGAGGAGAGGATACCGCTGTCACAGAGAGGGAAGCGCTGGTGGTGGGCATATAGGAACATGTTACCAAAGCCCAATCCAACCATACATGTTCTAAACCATCGTTACACCTCTTTATATGGGAGCAGCGCTGCCTATACAACCCCCTCCCCCTCATGCATATGTATAAAAATGAAATAAGAATTCTAAATGCAGCAAATGTATAAAACACATCAAGTATGTGTACAACGTTAGCGGTGAACAGTCCAGGTCTGATCTGTGATAAAGTGCTCAGTGTCACTGCAAACAAAAGTCCACTTATAGCACAAAACATGTCACAGATGAAGTGCCCAGCAATGGAGTTCCTCCAATGGCTGGCCTGCAGGTGTTCTATCAGATTAGTGAACCCGACAGATAATGTAACGGAAGTGATGTTCCATCAGCTGTGAATGCGTTCCACTACTACCAGGTTTGCTTATATGACAGAACACCTGCAGTCAGAAGGCGGCAGTGGACCACTTACTACACCCAGCTACGTCTTGAAATTTCAGTGTAATTTTAGCAATAAAGTGAGCCTATATCGAGTAGGTTGACATCTGTGATGCTGCTTTGATGGTACCCTTTGAAAGAAGCTGGATGCCAGCAGTAGGAAGGTGGCAGAGGCCATCTTGGTACACCCCGCACTGCTCAGCGCTAAACCTTTAGGTTTTCAAAACTAAACATCCAAACAGCATTACAGCTGTCAATATACTATATTTATTCATATACACTAAGTTTATTGCTAAAAGTACTCTGAAATTCAAGATGTAGCTGGGTGTAGTTGCCGTCTTCTGACTGCAGGCGTTCTGTCAGATTATCAAACCTGGTAGCGGTGGAACGCATGCGCAGCTGACGGAACGTCACTTCCGTTACCTAATCTGACTTGTTCGCTATTCTGACAGAACACCGGGAGTTCCGAGTGATGTCATTTCCACTGGTTGGAGTGCATGGCAGCCATCTTATGTGCATGGTGGTTTTGATGTTTAAACAAAAAGTGCAATACTTTGAAGGGTTTTTTTTTGCATTAATAAACACATTTACATTACATGAGGCTCTTCTGCCCTCCTTTATGACATGACTTGAGATACTCTACTTAGAGCTCATGAAAGAAATTACAGAGAAATGTACTAAGGTTACATAGTTGGTGAGGTGGAAAAAAGACACAAAGTCCATCCAGTCCAACCTGTGTGTGTGCTTACATGTTACTAATACAATGTATACCCCTGTATGTTGTGGTCGTTGAGGTGACCACCCAATAATTTTTTTTTAAATGATCACAGCAGAAATCAGATGATAAAGGAAGGCATACATGCCGCAAGATGTACACCGAGTCTCATCTCCACACCCGCCGGGCATCATACCCACTAATTTAATGGGGAATGGGAATTATACCCTGTCCAATTAATTGACAACTAGCTTGCTGATTCTAATACTCAACAATAGAGGTAATCCACAGTGCTCAAACACTCACAATGCTCGGGCACTCACAGTACTCAGGTCAGGTTAGATGTTAATCTTATTAAAAGGGGGCCCAAGAACATGCCACTTTGGATCAAAGTCAGCTCACTTGGTAAAACAAAGGGGTCATTTTAATCTGATGAGTGTGTTGTGTTTTAAGTGGCACTCCGGGCAGCCGTTGGAGGAACTCCATCGCTGAGCGCTTTATCTATGGAATATTTTTTGCAATAACACTAAGCACTGTATCATCGATTTGAACTGGACTGCTCATCTTTAATATTGTACACATACAGTGATGTATTTATAATAGTTCTTATTTCACTGTTATGCATATGCATAGGTTGGGGGGGGGTTAATATAGGCACGTTGCTCTCCTACATAGTGTTGTAGAAATATTTTTTGTGCAATAGGTTTTCCGCGCCTTTAAGTAGCAGCTACTGTTACTGCAAGAGCAAATGTTTTCCTACTGTAATGCAGAGGATTGGCATTCCATATTAGTATTCTAACAATCAGCTAAACCTAAGTAACAAAGCCTAATCCAAATAGGGCAGTCCTAAATCTAACATAATATTACTCCTGGATAAAAGAATATATGTAACAAAACAAATGTATACCATAAAACCATGACAACAATGACTATGGTCCATAATATTATGTGGTTAGTAATCTGTGTTGATTACTCAAACAACACAGCAGATCAATAATCTGCCACAATTCTGCCTCCTGTCAGAACTCACTCCACCACGTATTCACCTGTCCCACCTACACCAGAATCAAAAATATCAAACTAGTGACATCCTGTGCTTAGTGGCTGAAATGGGAGTGAAGAGGCCAAGCAGGAACAAATAAAATAAGACAATTTAAAGAAGCATCAATGGTAATTACATATAGCACATTTTAAAATGATCTTTAGCAACTGGTGGAGGCAGGATGTAGGGAAATTCTCACTAACAGAAGTAGAATCAGAACAAGGGACAGATCCTACTTACTGTAAGTTATGTCCCTTGCGCTAATTTTTCTGTTTGTGATTTTGGATGCAGTTAGGGTTTAATCTTTACAATTTATGCATTGGCTTCTAAAGCAGGGATTACCTTAGATTAGCAAATCACCAAACCAGAATAAATTTATTTAAGTCTATGTTCAGAGTAAATGTGGGATGCTGAACTGTGCCTGGTGCACTGCTCACAGTTAAAGACATGCTGAAGAAAAACTGTGGTTAGTTCAACATGTGTATGACTATGGGACGCAGGATGTCCCACTGTACGTGGTGTATTACATAGTAATCATGTTTTTGAATCAGGGGGTCAGATGTAATATACAGTACTTTGCAAAAGTTTTTGGACATGTGTAAAAAATGCTGTAAATAAAGAATGCTTTCAGAAATAGAAGTGTTAAGGCCTCATACACACGGATGTTTTTTGACACCGGCGTTTTCTGGTGTTTTTTGCAGCTCTCCATGTTAGTCAATGGCCCCATAAAAACGTCGCGTTTTTGAGCTGTAGATGGCGTCTGGGTTAGTGAGCTGAAACTAGAACCCACGGCCATCGCGTTCTGAGGCTGTAATGTTTTGGCATTTTTTGACGCCGACGCCGCAAAACGCCAACTAATATTGTGCCGGCGTTTTTTGACGTCAACGTTTTTAGGTTGAAAAATAGCAGGGGGATGATTTTTTTTTAAAAACGCCTATTGACGCCGATGCTCACTAACGCCGATAAACGCCGTTTTTTTTTTCCTTGACGTCAGGCCCGACGTTTTGTTTATTTTTAAAGATACGCCCGTGTGTATGAGGCCTAATAGTTTATTTTTATCATTTGACAAAGAAGAAAAACACAACCCTAAAAAAAGTAAACAGAAGAGAAATCCAAATCAATATTTTGTGTGACCACCCTTTGCCTTCAAAACGGCATCAATTCTCCTAGATACACTTGCATACAGTTTTTGAATGAACTCGGCAGGTAGGTTGTTCCAAACATCTTGGTGAACTAACCACAAATCTTCTATAGATGTATGCTGCCTCAAATCCTTGTCTCTTCAGGTATCGACCCCAGATAGACTCCATGATGTTGAGATTATGGCTCTATGGGGGCCAAATCATCACTTCCAGGACTCTGTGTTCTTCTTCACAATGAAGATCTTGAGTTCTAAATGACATTGGTTGTGTTTTTGGGGTTGTTGTCCTGCTGCAGAATAAATTTGGGGGTCAAGCACATGCCTCCCTGATGTTATGGCATGACGGAGAAGTAGCTGTCTGTATTTCTCAGCATTGAGGACACCATTGATCCTGACCAAATCTCCAACTCCATTTGCAGAAATGGAGCCCCAAACTTGCAAGGAACGTTCAACAATGCTTCACTCTTCACTGTTACCTACAGACCCTCGTTATTTATTGTACAGCTCTCCAGTCCTTCGGTGAAAAAAAAAGTCTCCTGCTACGGCCAAATATTTCAAATTTTGATTCCACAGTTCAGAGCACCTGCTGCCATTTTCTGCACCTCAGTTCCTATGTTCTCGTGCACAGTTGAGTCTCCTAGCCTTGTTTCCACGTCTGAGGTATGGCTTTTTGACCAAAATTCTTCCATGAAGACCACGTCTTGCAGACAGTAGACTGATGTATCTGGGTCTCACTGGTTCTGTTAGTTCTTTGCTAATGGCAATGCTGGACATCTTCCAATGTCAAAGCGAAGTAACCATGTGCGCATTAAGTTTCCTTGGCCGACCATTGCACCTACAGTTCTCAACGTTGCTGTTTCTTTGTGGTTCTACAAAAGAACTTGAATAGCGTATCTTGAAACCCCAGTTTGCTTTGAAATCTTTTCCTGGGAGAGACTTTGCCTACCTTGTGTGCTCAATCTTGCCATGGTCTATGACCTGTGACATTCAACTTTCTTTCATAACCTCACCTTAGTAGCTGGCTGTCCTCTCCCAGTTTAAAACCTCCTTCAAAGCTGCTTCTGTTTTAGTTAATGATGGTGTGTTCAATCTACATATGAAATTGATGATCATTAGCAACCTGCTGGGTGAAACTTTGGTAATCATACACCTGACTCTACTTCTACAAAATCCCAGACTGTGCAAGTGTAGCAAGTGTAAGAATTGATAGTGGTTTAAAGCCAAAAGGGTAGTCACCAAATATGAATTTAAACTCAATTTTTCTTCTGTTTGCTCACTTTTCATTTTGTAAACTGATAAAAATAAACAACTGAAACATATATTTTTTGAAAGCAATCTTACTTTACATCATTTCCCCTGCCTAAAAAACTTTTGGACAGAAACTGTATAAAATGTATTATATACAGTACAATACAATTATATACAGTACAATACATACACAATCCTATGCACATCTCTCACAATGATACAAAGAGAAATCCTACTGTCACACTGCGTAGGTCTTGGAATTTGTGCTGCAGGCAGATTTCCCTGGCGGACAAATGGGTCCTGGGTTTTGGTACTGGAAGCATTGGTATGATGTGCACTCTGAGTTTGTCCTGGGGAAAGAAAATACAAAAGGTTTACACCCAAGAAAAAAAATATAAAATAAATCATTAGGAGGGCAACACGCTGATAGCAGAACACAGGCAAGTGAAAGGCACAAGTAAAAGAAAGGAACCAAAGGATAAACATAGAACTTTGTAAATAGTGTCCATGGTGTGCACAATTACAGCTAAGAAAGAAAGCAGAAAAAATAAATAAATAAAAATGAGAACAACTGGTATGTGCATCAGTCTTAATATGGGCCTATCTGTAATCCTCTGCACAGCATCACTCAACTGAGACCTCCGTGCTTTCCTTTCCTTGTGTGTTTATTAGTTCAATGTGCTGCCACTCTCACAATGTCCAATCAGCGGTCCTGGACCAGACTGCATTGCTCAACTGCAGCTGTGAATGGGGGAATCCTCCCTGCTGAGGTATTATATTCTGACAGTGGGGAGATTTTCCTGCCATCAGAAAACACTGATCGGTGTTGCAGGCTTTAGCCAGTGCAGAAATTTTCCAACAGACTGGTTGTACACAAGTCGATGTCCAAGGACTCACACAGCCCAGCTCAGGAGAGAGATCCTGCAGGTGCGCCCACACAGCAAGCAGCTTGCTATGGGGAGCACAGATGAAGAGTCAAGAGCGCCAGCAGGGAATCCCAGAAAAGGTGGTTTGGGGCCACTTTGTGCCACATCATCAAAATAAAGTATACCACGATTATTATTTTAAATTAAAAAATGAAAAAAAAAAATCCTTTGCAACCGCTTTAACCACTTCACACAAATCACCGTATATATACGGCGGCAGGTTGAAGTGTAGCTGCAGGCTATACCCCGGTACCGTTTTATAGAGCGGGCGGTCTGCTATTTGGTGATATCAGCTCGGGAGCCCTTCGGCCGTTATCCCAGGTCGTGGGAGGGAACATCCCCCCTCCCGCCGCCTTCTGCCACTCTTCTCCGGCCTCCCGTCCCACCAGGAGACCGGAGCTCTGTTCCAGCGCGTCCGCCGGCTGCGTGGAGTCCCGAATGAAGCCAGAATCGGCTCCGATCGGGACTCCTTCATATATTTCCAGAAGCGACGTCACTTCCGAGCTTACTCGGTGGTTAATGGTGCCGGTTTTAAAAAAATGACAGTATTCAGAATTGCCGTTTTTTGCGATCTGATTACTGTGAAGTGTAAAGGAGGGATTAGGGGTCTTTTAGACCCTCGATCCCTCTTAAAGAGGAAGTAAATCCTGATGCGGTGTACTTCCTCTATGTTACCCTGCAATGTAAAAGCATAATGGGCTAGTATGCATCGCATATTAGCCTATTATGTGCCACATACCTGCATTGGAAGCCTGTGATGTTTCCGCTCCAGGCTGCCTCCATCTTCTGACCCTCTTCCTTCCAGGGTCTCCGGCTCTGTGACTGGCTGGAGTCACGCGCAGAAACCGCCAGTCACGACACCATCACAGTGAAGGAACAGCATGCCCGCATAAGTAAATGTGAGGTAACGCCGTGATCGTCAAGAGTGAGAGCAATGACTCTAGCATAAGATCTCCTCTGTAACTCTTACCTGGTAACCATTAACATTTTTTAAAGCTTCGCCTATGGAGATTTTTAAGTACCGGAGTTTGTCGCCATTCCGTGAGTGCACGCAATTTTCAACCCTAACATGTATGGTGTCTATTTACTCGGCATAACATCCTCATCTGCAATATGCAAAAAAATTGGGCTAACTTTACTGCGGTCTTATTCTTAACTCAAAAAATAGGATTTTATTAAGAACTTACCGTAAAATCCTTTTCTCTGAGTTCATTGACAGACGCAGCCTCTATTCATGACACATGGGATTTATGCACATCCTACTAGGAGTAGACTAGGCAAAAAGAAAAAAAGCAAGCTGGCCCCTCCCTACGGTAAAGTTCTTAATAAAATCCTATTTTCTCTTACGTTCATTGACAGACACCGCCTCTATTCATGACACATGGGGACGTCTTAAAGCAGTGTCAAACAAGAGGGGTGGGCCAGCAATAACAACTGTACTGAACAGAATCCTCTCAGGAGGCACCAGCCGCACCTATACCGCCGCCTACAAAACTTTGCGGCCAAAAGCAGCATCCGCGGGTGCTGACACATCAACTTCGAAAATTTAACAAGAGTGTGCACGAGGCCCATGTAGCCGTCCCGCACACATGAGACACCGAGGCTTGGTGTCTGAAAACCCAGGAAGTGCCAATCGCCCTGGTGTAATGAGCCGTGACCGGAAAAGGGGGTTCTTGCCCCCAGCAGTATACGCATAGGTCACCTTCCGCCCGATCCAACTAGACATAGTAGCCTAGTAGTCCTTCCGTCAGTACAAACAAAGCATCAGACTTCCTAAAGAAGCTGTAGCTGACAAATACACCCGCAAAGCCCTTACTACATCCAAAGAGTGCAAAGCAATCGCCTTGGGATGAGACGGGTGTGGACACAATGAAAGGAGTACAATGTCCTCATTAACCACTTCCGGACCGCCGTACGTCGTTTGACGGCGGTACTTTGAAGTGGGATACCGTTGTTATGGTAGCAGATAGCTACCATAACCCCGGTATCATTTTTTTCTGCCCCCCCGTGGAGAGGGCGGCGACTATTTTCACTAGAGCGCCGCTTAGGCGGCGCCTCTAGTGAAAATAGAATGCGTCTTAGCGGAGGACTTTTTTTACTATGGCCCCAATACCATCGATAGACGATGGTATTGTTGCCATAGGGTGAAGTTTCATGGCGGCAGTTTGCTGCATGCCGCCAGGCCTTCACCAATTACTCCTGTAACATGAGGAAAGTAACACAGGTGTGGGCAGAGTAGGGTTCCGCTAACGAAACGTGAGA
>BLSH010415170.1:2684047-2695840 GCA_018402905.1 Glandirana rugosa | reverse complement strand
CCCCCATCCCTCACACAAGTCCACTGCCCAGTTCCGCCATAAGTCCTCTCATGCGAAACCCCCTTCCCAGTACAAAATCTTCCCCCAGACACAAATCCTCCCCTTCTAATATAAATCAATCAACAATACTCCCCAGCTCTCCTCCTTTTTGTGGGACCTTCCAGAAATAAGAACAAAAGCACTGCAGTTGCAATCTGCAATGAGTATCAAAATGAACTTAATGACATCCCAAACACAGGTTGCAAATGTAATGCGTTTGCATGCACCTGATTTCATTGTACAGTAGTACCATGTGATCCAGTTACTGTGACTTTTATAACTTGGTGCGGTCTGCCATGATTTCAGTCCATACAAACGAATGGGCTGAAATTGTGTACTGCACCTGTAACGCATGTGAATCGCACAGGAGCGCACAGTGTGTTCCTGTGCGATTCATGGTGTGAACTGGCCCTGAATCCTGGAGCCCAGTGCCGAAAAAAGTTCTGCCACCTGGCTACATTGGTGTGCCTGGCAGGGAGGCACTAATGTGGACACCTGGGGTCCCAGATACCATGTGTGTCCCCCAGTAGCCAGCATCTCTCTTATTTGGGGGGTTAACATGATACTGTATGTCCTAGGGGGTGCCTTGGGAGAAGAGAGGACTTGTACTGGGGGGGTCAGATTTCATATCCAACCCCCCTCCTAGCACAATTGCCCCCCCCTCCCAAGACACCCCCTAGGACATACAGTATCATGTTTACCCCCCCCCCCCCCCAACCACTGCAAGTATTCATGTTCCCATCATCTCTCTGCCTCCTTGTGTATCCTCTCCCAATCCACATCCCCCCCAGTGCAAGTGTCATGTATAGTGTGTGTGTATAATCACAGACCTCAGATCAGTGTGCATCGTGGAACATTCACATCAATGTGTCTCCTCCTCCTGGGCTTCACAGTCACACTGTGGAGCGGACTGAACCTGCCCCCTCCTCCCTTGGCTCTGATGCATACAGTACACAGTGTGCATCGCATACATCAGAGCCAAGGGAGGAGGGGGTGGGTTCAGTCCACTCTACACCGCTCTACAGTGTGACTGTGAAAGGTGGCTGGTGGGCGGGGACAGATGCGGGGTCCCGTGCAGAGCGGAGATCGTGGCGTGTGGGACAGCAAACACCCACACAAGCTGTGAGGCGGGTGACCCTGGTGCCTGTGCTATACGGGCCACTGCTGGGTAGACTGGCTCAGCTAAGAAGTATGGGAACTTACCGCCCCCACCACCCTGGTGCCCTCAGGCAGCTGCCTGAGCTGCCTTATGGTGGCGCCAGCCCTGCCTATCACTATCTGCCTGTTTCAGCATGAGTGGTTCTGAATGTGAGCACATAGTAGCCCCAGCACGAGACTCTGAGCCAGCTGAATTACCCAAACGCTCAGCCAAACCAACTTGGAAAGTAATGGAGAATTATGAAGCTTTAAGAAGTGAATTGTCAACTAGTATAAAGATATTATGGGATAAATTTGCTTCTGAAGCAAATGTCTGTTGAACGTGAACTACTGCCATTAGAGGGCGTCATTAAACAACTTTCTGCCTCATATGTACTTTATAAGCTTACCACCAACAAGCAAATTGATGTTCTACAAAGTATGAACACAGAAGGTTCACTGGATGAATTGAACAACTTCAAGGCTCTTAAAGAGGAAGTAAACCCAGATTGGGTTTACTTCCTCAATATAACCCTGTAAAGTAGAAGCATAATGGGCTACTATGCATTGCACTTACCTGCAAACGAAGCCTGCGGCGTCCAGCGATGTCCCCGCTCCAGGCCGCGTCCATCTTCTGCCCCTCTTCCTTCCGGGGCCGCAACCCCGGCCAGTTACAGTGATGTTACTCCCGTGCATGTGTGCAGGGGCCGCCAGTCACGGCACAGGGTCAGTGGAGAAAGGGCACGGAGGCCGTTTCTTCACTGCGCATGTGCCGACATGACATTGGCACATGCAAAACACTGCATATCTCCTGAACCATGCAGGTTCGGGAGATATGCAGTGCACCTACAGGTAAGCTTTATTCTAGGCTTACCTGTAGGGTAAAGTGGTTGTCACAGGTTGACACCACTTTAATATAGAAAGAGATAGTTTTATCCAGCAAACCAAATTAAAGGCAGAAACAAAGTTCAAGCTGCTACAAGACACTGCATCTCACAGATCTGTTCTCACCAGACATTCCAAAATGTCCTCTAAATCCCATAGTTCAAGATACTCAGCACTCAGTGAGTGACTTATTAATGCCCGCGCTGAAGCGGAAGCCAGCAAGGTGCAGAAAAGAAAGCAGAGTTGGAAGCTCAGTCAGCACGTCAAAGAGCAGAGTTGGAAGCTCAGGCAGCAAGTCAATAAGCAGACTTGGAAACTCAGAGAGCAGCAATAGAAATCTTAAACGAACAGTGCAAACATGATGCAGCTATGGCAAAGCTAAGGGTGCTACAGCAAGCTATCAGTGCAGACGAAGGTGCAAGTGAGAAAGACAGCATCAACCTACACATAACAGATATGGAAGATCCCCTCAAACGCACTAAAGACTATGGCCTGAGCCACTGCAGTGTACACTCCATTGTCTCTAATGCTCCTGACAACATAGAGACTTCCTCAAAGCATCAAGTTAAAGAGGTTCCAGCAACTTCCTGAATGCACAATAACTCCAGTGCTTTTCCTGCATGCTTACCTAACCTTCCTTCATACGTCACAGAGCATCAGAGCAAGCTGCTAACAAGTCTTCAATCTCCTGTCATCGGTACAGCCTCAAATCAATGTACCATTGGAACAACTGACTTCAAGCAAGCAACTCCCCTGAATGCATCTGCTGCACCATATTTCCCTGTGTCCTTTAACAACAATGTCAAAGATAGCACAATCAGCACCGTTCAGCCAACATCTTGCATAAAGGCAACTGAAAGTTAGTGAGGTACATACTTCACAGAGAGCTCACAACGACTGGTCTCAAGTTCTGATGACCTACCTGAGAACTACAGAATTTGGAAATGTGCCTTCAGAACTGCAATCAGTGATCTTGGCATTACAGCTGCTGAAGAATTGGATCTGCTGATCAGATGGCTTAGTCCTCTATCTGCTGCACGTATTAAGCCATTAACCACTTGCCAAATGCCTAGTGACTAGAAGGGGTGGCAGCGTGGCTCTGTCCTGCAAATCGCCGCTTATAGATGTCACTTGCGTGCATGATGGCTAGGGGGTGAGCGCGTGCTCCCTGAGCGGGGCCGTGGGTCGATGTCTGCCGGCATTCTGCGATTGCCTGTGACAGAGTCAGAATAGGGACCCCCCGATGTAAACACGGCGGTTGCCCATTCTGGCAGGCGGCATGTCAGAGATCGAACTAATCTCTGTACTCGGGGTCAGTTAGATCTCTGGTGCCCCTGCCAGCCCAGCCTCCATACAGTTAGAACACACACAGGGAACACAGTTAACCCCTAAAGCGCCCCCTGCAGGTTAACCCTTTCACTGCCAATGACATTTATACAGTAATCAGTGGATATTTAAATTTCTGATCACTGTATAAATGTAATTGGTCCCAAAAAAGTGTCAAAAATGTCCGACATGTCCGCCTCAATATCACAGTCCCTATAAAAAAAAAAAAAAAAAAAAAAATCGCAGATCACTGCCATTACTGGCTAAAAAAAAAAGAAAAAATTGTAAAAAAGCCAGAAAAGAAATCCCATGGTTTATAAACTTGGCAAATTTTGCGCAAAACCAATAAATAACTGCTGATTTTTTTTTTACCGAAAATATAAGAAAGAATATAAATCGACCAAAACCGATGAATACATGTTTTTTAAAACATTTTTTGGATATGTATTTTAGCAAAAAGTAAGAGATATTGTTTTTTTTTGCAAAATTGTCGCTATTTTTTTTGTTTATAACGGTGATCTGAAATGACGCATTGGTGATCAAATACCACCAAAAGAAAGCTCTATTTGTGGGAAAGAAAGGACACAAATTTTGTTTGAGTACAACGTCGCACGACCATGCAATTGTCAGTTAAAGCGACGCAGTGTCGAATTGCAAAAAGTGCTCTGGTCCTACGGTGGGAAATCCTTCCGGTCATTAAGTGGTTAAGAACAGTTTTCATGGACAATCCTACAGCAGGCCTCACAGCTGCATGGGATCGACTAGAGCAAAGTTATGGCACTCCAGATGCTATAGAAAATGCTTTGTTCATGCGTCTGGAAACTTTCCCAAAGATATCTGGTAAGGACAACAAGGAGTTCCAGAGACTGAGTGACCTTCTACTTGAGCTTCTGCTAGTCAAGCAGACCCAAAACTATCCGGACTCAGTTACCTGGACACTGCCAGAAGGGTAAATCCAATCGTTAAAAAGCTCCCGTATAGTCTGCAAGAGAAATGGTCTGCATTAGGGTCATCATACAAAAGAGAGAACAAGGTTTCCTTCCCTCCATTCTCTTTCTTCTACAAATTCATCAGGAAAATTGCAGAGGCCAAGAACGATCCAAGTTTTTCTTACGGTGAGTGCAGTCTCTTCTCACCCTTTCCTGGGAGTACCAGTCTTCAGGGCAACTATAGGAACCGTAGAGGCCCAGTATCCGTGAAAAAGACTGACATCCTTCCCACTCCTACCACAGTTGTGGCTGCAAACAGAGTAGGAAGATTGAAAACCCTAACCGAGAGTGTCCCATTCACAAGAAGCCACAACCCCTAAAAAAAGTATTGGCTTTAGAAAAAAGCCTCTTGAAGATCGTAAAGAGCTTTTAAAGACATTTGGGGTATGTAATATGCCCATCAAGTGCATAGAGTGTGGCTCTGAACAACATGTGCAAGCCCCCCATCCATTAGAAACCCGCTCTGCACTACCTGCAAACTCTCCTCCCAGGTCAATGCATGGCGGGGAGAATACAGACCAGGTGCCTAATTCCACTATCATTTCTTCATCCTGCACTGAAATTTGTGGAGAAGACCACTGTGATAAGTCCTGTGCTAAAATATGCTTGGTGAACATACACCACAAGGATCAACCACAAAAATCCTTAAAGGCGTATGCTATCTTAGATGATCAGAGCAATAGATCACTTGCAAAATCTGAACTGTTTGATCTATTTCAAACAAAAGGTGAAGTTCATCCTTACACTTTGGGTACCTGTAGCGGAACTATAGAGGTCTCTGGTAGAAGGGCTCATGGACTCATGGTATCTTCTCTCAAGGGTAACTTACAACTACCCTTACCTACACTTGTTGACACCTACTAACAGGGAAGAAATCCCTACTCCAGCTGCTGCCTTCCATCACCCTCACCTAAAGGTTATAGCAAATGAGATACCGCCGCTTGATAAAGATGCTCAGATCCTTCTTCTGTTAGGAAGACACATTCTAAGAGTTCACAAGGTACACAAACAAGTCAGTGGACCCTCAGATGCCTCATTTGCCCAGCACATAGATCTAGGTTGGGTCATCATAGGCAATGTCTGTATAGGCAAAATGAAGAGACCTACCAACATTTTGTCATTCAAGACAAATGTTCTGCCAAATGGCCGAAACACTTACTTTGAGCCATGCCCACATCACTACTGGGTGAAAGAGAAGATAGCCAGCCATAAATGGCAACATGGTATCTCAGGTAACTTAAACCCTTTCTCCTGTTATGATGACAAACTCGGCTCTACAGTGTTTAATGCCACCAGTGAAGATGATATACTGGCTCCTTCAATGGAAGACAAAGAATTTATCAAAGTAATGAACAATGAGTTCTTTCAAGACGACTGCAATAATTGGGTAGCGCCCCTGCCCTTTCATCTCCCAAGAGAGAGATTGCCCAACAACTTGCAGCAGGCCATCAGTAGATTCTCCTCCTTGAAGCGCAACTTAAGCCAGAAACCAGAGATGCAAAAGCACTTTGTGGACTTTATGCAAAATATATTTGACAGAGACCATGCAGAACCTGCACCCCACTAAAGGAGGGAGAAGAATGCTGGTACCTTCCATCCTTGGCGTGTATCACCCAAACCAGACCAAATCAGAGTTATCTTTGATTCCAGTGCTCAGCATGAAGATATTTCTCTTAACAACATGCTCCTTACGGGGCCCAAATTGAACAACAGTCTAATAGGAGTCTTGATTCGCTTCAGGCAAGAACCCATAGCAGTAATGGCTGGCATTCAACAAATGATTCACTGCTTCATTGTCAGAGAAGACAACAGAAACTACCTCAGGTTTCTATGGCACAAAGACAATGACATCGACAAGGAAGTGAAAGGTTATCGAAAGAAGGTACATGTCTTCGGTAACAGTCCTTCCCCTGCAGTGGCAACTTATGGGCTAAGGAGAATGGCTCAGGCTGGAGAAGAAGAATATGGATCTGACACTCCTCAATTTGTTGAAAGAAACTTCTACGTTGACGACAAACTCAAGTCTTTTCCAACTGCTAAAGAAGCAATCGATCTTCTCACCAGAACAAAGGAGATGCTGTCTGTAGCAAACCTTAAAAAAATAGATATTTGGGGGGAACACCCTGCCAAATGCATGGTGCTGCTCGTAACGACCAACAAACAAAAAATCTATAAGCGCAAACATGATACATACTCCTGTCAGGCTATTTTAAAAGCATCTAAACGTATATAGCAAAAAATGCTAAGATACAGGGGTTTGGTCACACTGAATGGCCATGAAGTGCTTAAGCCCACTGACTGCTGAAAAGTACCCCGTTACCAGAGGGAACCTACACTGACCTTAGAGTGAATGCTCATATCTCTTAAACCATGGAAGCTAACGCCTCTCTTTATGGGAGACCAGAGGACACATCCCATGGATCAGGTGGACACTGATTGGGGCTAATTAAGGAGGAGGCAGGGTGTTCCCCCCAAATATCTAGTTTTTTTGTATGCTTTATGCTTGAGTCCTGACCAGACCTTTTTGGGTTGGTGAACCCCATCCTCCTTAATTAGCCCCAATCAGTGTCCACCTGATCCATGGGATGTGTCCTCTGGTCTCCCATAAAGAGAGGCGTTAGCTTCCATGGTTTAAGAGATATGAGCATTCACTCTAAGGTCAGTGTAGGTTCCCACTGGTAACGGGGTACTTTGCAGCAGTCAGTGGGCTTAAGCACTTAATGGCCATTCAGTGTGACCAAACCCCCGTATCTTTGCATTTTTTGCTATATACGTTTAGATGCTTTTAAAATAGCCTGACAGGAGTATGTATCATGTGCGCGCTGTAACTTATAGATTTTTTGTAGCAAACCTTAGACTGCACAAGATTATATCCAACAGCTAGGAACTTATGAATGCCTTTCACTCTGAGAACTATGCCACTAGTCTGAAAAAACCTTGATTTAGGTACAGATGTGCCTCCTGTACAACAAAGTTTGGGTTTGTTGTGGAACATCAAACAAGACACGTTCACCTTTGACACAAGTGTCAACTTGTGATAAACCCTTCACTAAGAGAGGAGTCCTGTCGGTGGTGAACAGCATCTATGATCCACTGGGTTTCCTTGCTCCAGTTACCATTCAAGGTAAGATTTTGCTAAGACAGTTATCTACTGAGAGCATAGACTGGGATACTCCTTTACCTAGTGAGAAACAACACAAGTGGGAAAGGTGGAGATGTTCTTTGAGGTCACTAGAAAAACTTCAAATCTCACGTTGCCATGTTCCTTTTGTTTTAACTGCTTTTATTTCAACTGCTGGCTGGAAAGAGATTCATATTTTCTCTGATTCATCAGTTGAAGCTATTGCTACAGTAGCCTATTTAAAGATCTCTGAAATTAATGGGGAATCACACTGTAGTTTTTTCTTAGCCAAGGCAAAACTCACTCCCAAACCTGCACATACCATACCAAGACTTGAACTCTTTGCAGCTGTGTTAGCAGTAGAAATTGCTGAAGTCATACAAAGTAAAATGGACACTAGAATTGATTCTTTCACCTTTTCTTTCACCTTTTATACCGACAGTAAGGTAGTACTTGGTTACACATACAACCAAACAAAACAGTTTTATATGTATGTCAGCAACAGGGTAGAACGTATTAAGTGATTCTCTCTACCAAGTCAATGGCATTGTGTTCCCACTGAACTCAACCCAGCTGACTGTGGGACCAGAGCTGTGTCATCAGCAGTTCTTCAGGACAGCTCCTAGTCACCCCCCACTGGCACCAATCAGCTGCTGAGAGTTGGTGGCCGTATCGGGAAATCTGACCTATGCAACAAGGAACAGTATTCTATAATCATACCAGGTGAACATCATGTCACTACTTTTCTGGCTCGTCACCACCATGAACTGGTGCAATATCAAGGCCATCAGTTTCAGAAGGTGCCATCAGGACAGCTGGCTTGTTGATTGTTGGTATGAAAAGGTGCATCTCCTCCCTGCTCTTCAGGTGTGTCAAATGCTATAAGTTAAGAGGAAAACATCAACAGCAACAAATGGCAAGTTTCCCAGCTGATCGCCTAATTAGAGATCCAACCTTCGCCTATGTTGGAGAGCTCATCCTTCTAAAAGACAAGATCTGGAAAGTAAAGGTCAAGGTAACCAAAGGAGGATCGAAACAAGCCTTTTCTCGACCAATTACAGAGTTAGTATTCCTTTTGCCAGGTGAGTGACTTATGCAAGGACTACACAAACAAAGAAAGGCGCCTCTAAGTGCAGCAAGCAAATACAGTTTATTTAAAAAAGGGGTATAAGAACACTCACATAGGTGAAAACAGTAAAAGCATGAACCGACTGGACACAAAGGAGGGAGATTGCCGTCACTCCCAGAGTCTCGGAAATATCCAGCTGCCACTTGAATGACGCCATCACTCTTGGACTTCATCACGAAAATAAAGCTCTATTTGTGGGGAAAAAAAGGATGCAAATTTTGTTTGGGTACAACGTTGCATGACCGCGCAATTGTCAGTTAAAGCGACGCAGTGCAGAATCGCGAAAAAGTGCTCTGGTCCTAAAGTGTGAAATCCTTCCGGGGCTGAAGTGGTTAAGCTGTCTGCCTCTGTCTGAGCTGAACCTTTTCTCCCACTGTAGTGCTGTACAGGTGCTGGTCATATAATTAGAATATCATCAAAAAGTTGATTTATTTCCCTAATTCCATTCAAAAAGTGAAACTTGTATATTATATTCATTCATATTACACAAACTGATATATTTCAAATGTTTATTTCTTTTAATTTTGATGATTATAACTGACAACTAAGGAAAATCCCAAATTCAGTATCTAAGAAAATTTGAATATTGTGAAAAGGTTCAATATTGAATGAAGACATCTGGTGCCACACTCTGATCAGCTAATTAACTCAAAACACATGCAAAGGCCTTTAAATGGTCTCTCAGTCTAGTTCTGTAGGCTACACAATCATGGGGAAGACTGCTGACTTGACAGTTGTCCAATAGACGACCATTGATACCTTGCGCAAGGAGGGCAAGACACAAAAGGTCATTGCAAAAGAGGCTGGCTGTTCACAGAGCTCTGTGTCCAAGCACATTAATAGAGAGGCGAAGGGAAGGAAAAGATGTGGTAGAAAAAAGTGTACAAGCAATAGGGATAACCGCACCCTGGAGAGGATTGTGAAACAAAACCCATTCAAAAATGTGGGGGAGATTCACAAAGAGTGGACTGCAGCTGGAGTCAGTGCTTCAAGAACCACTATGCACAGACGTATGCAAGCATGGGTTTCAGCTGTCGCATTCCTTGTGTCAAGCCACTCTTGAACAGCAGACAGCGTCAGAATCGTCTCACCTGGGCTAAAGACAAAAAGGACTGGACTGCTGCTGAATGGTCCAAAGTTATGTTCTCTGATGAAAGTAATTTTTGCATTTCCTTTGGAAATCAGGGTCCCAGAGTCTGGAGGAAGAGAGGAGAGGCACACAATCCACGTTGCTTGAGGTCCAGTGTAAAGTTTCCACAGTCAGTGATGGTTTGGGACGCCATGTCATCTGCTGGTGTTGATACACTGTGTTTTCTGAGGTCCAAGGTCAACGCAGCCGTATACCAGGAAGTGTTAGAGCACTTCATGCTTCCTGCTGCTGACCAACTTTATGGAGATACAGATTTCATTTTCCAACAAGACTTGGCATCTACACACAGTGCCAAAGCTACCAGTACCTGGTTTAAGGACCATGGTATCCCTGTTCTTAATTGGCCAGCAAGCTCGCCTGACCTTATTATCATAGAAAATTTATGGGGTATTGTGAAGAGGAAGATGCGATATGCCAGACCCAACAATGCAAAAGAGCTGAAGGCCACTATCAGAGCAACCTGGGCTCTCATAACATCTGAGCAGTGCCGCAGACTGATTGACTCCATGCCACACCACATTGCTGCAGTAATTCAGGCAAAAGGAGCCCCAACTAAGTATTGAGTGCTGTACATGCTCATACTTTTCATGCTCATACTTTTCATGTTCATACTTTTCAGTTGGCCAAGATTTCTAAAAATCCTTTCTTTGTATTGGTCTTAAGTAATATTCTAATTTTCTGAGATACTGAATTTGGAATTTTCCTTAGTTGTCAGTTATAATCATCAAAATTAAAATAAACATTTGAAATATATCAGTCTGTGTGTAATGAATGAATATAATATACAAGTTTCACTTTTTGAATGGAATTAGTGAAATAAATCAACTTTTTGATGATATTCTATTTATATGACCAGCACCTGTATATCCCATCCCCTTCTCTCAATTTCCCTTTACATTTTTTTATCACTTTTATTCCTATTACAAGGAATGTAAACATCCCTTGTAATAGGAATAGGGCATGGCAGGTCCTCTTTATGGAGATATCTGGGGTCTATAAGGCCTCATGCACACTGGATGTTATAAAAATGCCAGTAGCATCAGCGGTAGAAAGCTGCAGCTGTAGAATGAGTTTTCTAGCCTTTTTCCATTTTTTTTTAGCTAAATTATACTCCGATAAAAGCTTATGGCTCAGAAACATTAATAAATGCTGAATAGCTGCATTTTTTCAGCTTTTTCAGAGTTAGAGTGTTTTCACGGCTGAAAAACTTCTCTTAAGGCCTCATGCACACTGGATGTTTTTACAGCTGCTGTTTTTTGGGTTCTGGCTTTTTTTTTCTGCAGCCAGTAAACTCCCCAGCATAAAAAGAATGAAAATGAGGTGGCGCTCACCAAAATGAAGAAATTACTAGGACAGACAATAAAAATCTAAAGGCTACAGAATCTCAGTAGAAGGTCTGATCAAAAATAGGTGAAATCTTGATAGAAGCAAAACAATAATAAGCAGGGACAGTAGTAATTACTGCAATAAACCACAAGATGTCACCAGCCTTCCACACTGGTGTTAATGTAAACTATGTATTCATCTGCAGATATATATAGATAAAAAAATATATAAATATATAAAAAATATATATACTGTATATATTTAACCACTTCAATACTATGCACTTAGAACACTTTACTACCAGACCAATTTTCAGTTTTCAGTGCTGTTGCGCTTTGAATGACAATTGCGCGGTCGTGCGACGTAGATATATATAGACGTCTACTTATGTATCAAATGTAATTGTGGTCACACCTTCCGACCACTGTAGAACACCAAATAACGTCATTAATGATGACAGGGACGAATAATAACAAAACGAAGATAGTTCTAAAGTGGATAAAAACTAGTCTGGAAGATGACTCTAAGACATCGGAAATCTAAAAATAACAGACAGGATCATTAAAGAAGTAAAACCACTCGCGGTGGAGTAAAAGTAAGAAAAATACGACCCCTCAAATGACCGACGTCTTTTTTTTTCGGTCTTGGGTTTTTTGTCGTCGACATTTTTGTAGGTCACACGTACTCCGGA
>BLSH010415170.1:2590494-2601206 GCA_018402905.1 Glandirana rugosa | reverse complement strand
TTGGGGGTCACTCCTGTGCAGTGATTTTGGGGGTCACTCCTGTGCAGTGATGTTGGGGGTCACTCCTGTGCAGTGATGTTGGGGGTCACTCCTGTGCAGTGATGTTGGGGGTCACTCCTGTGCAGTGATGTTGGGGGTCACTCCTGTGCAGTGATGTTGGGGGTCACTCCTGTGTAGTGATGTTGGGGGTCACTCCTGTGTAGTAATATTGGGGGTCACTCCTGTGTAAGCTGTGATTGTGTGCTCCCTCCTCTGTACCATGTGATCATAGTTGGGGGGGGGGGGGGACTTGCCCCTGTTATCTCTCTGTAGTAGGCACTCCATTCATGACCCCCTCACCCTGATGAGATTTGTACACTTGGCTGTCCCTCAGTCTGGGGCCCCTGATGTGGAATACGGGGCCCCATTCACTGTGCCCTGTGTTGCAGCTCATACAATTCAGTAGGGAGTCCTCCTGTGCAGAGTAAATAAGCTCACATTCCCTTACTTCATGGAAGACTCGTGTTTTAGGGCAGCCTACTAATATCAATGGGCTGCCATGCTTGCATGAAAGGTGCAGACATGATTTTTGAAATTGCTCCACACCAATCTCCATGATATTGCAGAGCGGCGGGGTTTGGTGGGCATGAATACAAGTGCATTTGCTGCATGTGTGGGGATGCCATTAAAAAATCAATGGCACCCATCAATGTCTGCAATAGGCAGGGGGGAGTTCATGTGGTGCGGGAAGAGGCATGGTTTTATGTGCCATCCCATGGGCGCTGAGCCCCTGAAGGGACGTTTATCTTTTTGGTGTAGCGTTGAGCTGCATGCATGGAGACGCAGCGGCCGCTTCGGCTCTCCTGTGCTGAGTTTGTAATGCCTGGTGGGACGCATGATGAGATTATTGGACGAATGATCGTTTTTTTTTTGTTTTTTGTTTTTGCTCTTGCTAGCCTCCTATTGAAAACGAAGAGGTTTACTAAAGTTACGAAAATTCTCGTACGACAGAATAAAAAATTGGAAGTGATGTCATGTGTTGTAGTGTATTTGTATTGCGTTTTCAAACAACAACTGTACTGATTCAATGAAAATCATACGAGAATATTTTCATGCTTGTCCCATTGTATAATATTGGATGAAGTGTCATGATCGGCTCTCGTAAGCTGTGTACTAACGATCAGATTATCATTCGATTCCAAATCGGTATTTTTTGTATGATGCACTTCTTTTTGATGCCGCACGCCCATCCATGGCGCCTCCATGACGCTTCTATAGACAGACTGCACGCAGCTCAGCGCTGGGACACAAATGTAAACAATCAGCTTTTCACGCCGTATGGAGCTCAGCGCCATTGTGAATGTAGACTTTGAGCGCCGCTCCTTCCACAGGAGCTCGTTCACCTGTGCTTTGGTCTCTGAAGAGTGATCCATGTTCAGATCACTCTTCATAGAGCATTTGACAGGTTGTATTGGCTCCTCACTACCTGCTTCTTGAGTGCCACACTAGTGCGTCGCAACCATGTGCATGTCATGTGATTGCGTTTGTAGGGCGGCCCTGTTCACTTGAATGGGTCATGGTTGACGGGCACTATGCCTGATAAAGCGACTGGGTATATTTCCAGCGAATCTTCATGCCAGCAGCATGTTTACACTCCTGGCTGTTGATGGAAGTTTGTTTTTGTTTATTTATGTATACAGTATATGCTTCTTTTTTTTATTTTATTTTTGAAAATGTTTTAATACCAAACTAGCTGTATGTTTGCATGATTTTAAATAAACAAAAATATACACTACCGGGTGCTGTCTCTGCAGCTGAAGAAGGTAGCAGTTGGGGGCTCAGCTGTCAAGTTTTACCACCCCCCCCAACCTCACATGTGCATTTGGGGTGCCATTAACAGTAAATGCCAGAACAAGCGGGGTTTGTACATTTTGTGTACAAAAAACAAAACAAAAAAGAGACAATTTTCTCATGAGTTGGGCCTTATTCTGCCTTCACACCAGTGCAGCACGTGACCGGGCGCAAAATCACACTTTTTGGCACGCATTTTCGAACTTGGGAAATGCACACTCGCAGTGCCATTCATTGTTAATAACACCCTGAACACACCTAGTATGCCAGAACATGTGCCACGCGCACATCTAAAGACCATGCAAGGCTCAAAGTGTGTGAGCTTCTTTGCTGTTGGCATGACATGTAGGGAAGGCCATTGAAACGAATGTTCTGCTAGAATTGTGGCAACGCATGAAGAACGCAGCATAGGTGCGACCCCTCATGTCACACCACAGTATTGTCCAGTTAGAAATCGTTTATTATTGGGGTTCATATTCACTAACGCAGCGCACAACTTCAACATGTGACCCAGCAAGTGCTGCTATTACCATGGCTGCGGTCCTTGCAGGGTGGATTTGATTTAAATCATAACTGTCATCTCTTCCGCAGCGACTCCTCTGACCCGCTGTTGACTCACCGACAGTCCCATTCACTTTAATGGGGCGGCTGGTGATGCGGCAGTGACACAGCAAGGTGAGGGATGTGGCGGTGGTGAGTGGATGCCCACTAACAGGCGCTGCCATGATGGATCTGATATTTCAGGTGCTCTTTATATGTAAGGACTAAGGCCTCATGCACACCGACGTTTTTTGATGCCGGCGTTTTCTGGCGTTTTTTGCAGCTCTCCGTGTTAGTGAATGGGCCCATAAAAACGTCGGCGTTTTCGAGCTGTAGATGGAGTCGGCGTTAGTGAGCTGAAAGTAGAACCCACGGCCATCGCGTTCTGAGGCTGTAACGTTTTGGCATTTTTTGACGCCGACGCTCAAAAACGCCTATTGACGCCGATGCTCACTAACGCCGATGCATAACGCCGAAAAACGCAGTATTTTTTTTTTTTTTTCCTTGACATCGGGCCCGATGTTTTGTTTATTTTTAAAGATACGCCCGTGTGTATGAGGCCTTATTCTTGCTGGTAGTTAGAATCTTTAATATTTGGAAACAAAATGAAGGTTTCCTATTTAGAATAATAAGCTGTCAGGTTAGTAAAACAGCGGTATCAGAACCAATTCAATCATACAGTTTGTATTGTACATAGATTTGCAAAACAATGGGATAAAGGAATATTCCTGACCTTTCTTTTATCTCATGGTCACTGTGAAATTGTGTGAATCCATCAATGCAGTGCATGTTATCTCAGCCTGCAGGGCTTGGATTCATTGAATGAGTTTAGCAAAAATGTAAATATTGCAGAATATACAGCCTCATGCTATATAACTAAGCTCAATTTCATGCTGAATAAACTAAATGTATCTTAAATAGAAAACTATCTTTAGATAGATTTTTACTTCAAAGGCATTTCATTAAAATAAATTCAATAAAAATCAAAAAATCAATTTAAATTAAAAAAAAAATCTGTTTTTTTAAATTTTTTTTAAAAAAATCATCAATTTTTATCCACCCTGTTGCCCAGGCATTCGATACGCACCTAGATGGTCTGTCATTGACCTTTTGTGAGTTAAAGTGATTGTAAATGATCACCTTGTAAAACAACCCATTCAGTTTAAAATAGAACTGAAAAGCAAAACATTTGTGTATAGATATATTCAAAAAAGCAATAAATACCTTTTTATTCCCATTTTTCTTATAAGTGATCACATACCCTATGTCCTCAACTACATAAGGAGCTCAGAAAGCTGGGAGAGGAGATGCATTTGTACGCTGGTCTTCCCAGTGAATGTGTGTGTGGTGGGGGGGGGGGGGCAGGACTAGTCTGGTCACTGGAGGAGAGCAGGCTGAGCTCCCAGCATAGCTAGAGACAGGGTGGATTTGATTTAAATCATAGTTTTTAAAGCACGACTGTCCTCTGTCCCACAGCGGCTCCTCCTCTGACCCGCTATTGACTCACCGACAGTCCCATTCACTTTAATGGGTTGGCTGGTGATGTGGCAGTGACACAACAAGGTGAGGGACATGGCGGTAGCAGGTGAGTGGATGCTGCTAACAGGCGCTGCCATGATGGATCTGTAATGACAGGTGCTCTTTAAATGTAAGGACTTAGGGCTCTTTCACACATGCGGAGCCCGTTTTGATGGGTTCCGCTGCTCAGCGGGGATCCATCCGTTGATCCCCGCTTAGCCGGCGGATGACAAGACAGTCTCTGCAGAGACTGTCCTGTCACAGCTCCATTCTCCTCTATGGAGAATCGGATGAACTTGGACTGTCTGTCCGTGTTCATCCGATCCGATCCGCCATGCGGATGGAAAATAAGGTTTCCATCCGTCTGCTTTTGGCGGGTTGGAGCGGATCGCGTGCCAGCAGACATGTCACCGCTGACATCCGTCCGTCGCTCCATAGAGAGCAATGGAGCATCCGTTCGAGTCCGCCTGAAAAACTGACAGGCGGACTCGAACGATCCGCCCGCGTGAAAGGGGCCTTATTCTTGCTGGTAGTTAGAATCTTTAATATTTGCAAACAAAATGAAGGTTTCCTATTTACAATAATAAGCTGTCAGGTTAGTAAAACAGCGATATCAAAACCGACTCAATCATACAGTTTGTAGTGTACATAGATTTGCAAAACAATGGGATAAAGGAATATTACTGAACTTTTATTATCTCATGGTTACTGTGACATTGTGTGAATGCTTCAGTGCAGTGCATGTTATCTCAGCTTGCAGAGCTTGGATTCATTTAATGAGTTTACCAAAAAAAAAAATATATATATATATATATATATATATATATATATATATATATATATATTCTTTTTTTTTTTATCCACCCTGGCTATAGAACTGACCAGGCTGTGCTATTATGCTTAGTGTGGTCAGTTATTAATAGGAAAGCAGAGGGACTGGCAGGAACACCAGAGATTTTACATAAAGTAAGCAATATAAGAGAACAGGAAACTTTCTCATACAAGTACCATACATGGTACAGCAGCCATATATCAGGAATATGAAGAGTTGGGATTACACGTCTGTAAAGAGGAACTTTGCAGTCCTGTTTTTTTTTTTTTTTTTTGATACGCTCTTCCATCCAGCCTATCTCATCCCCACCTTTAATATCCTCTCACTTTGTGATCCGGGTGATCTTAAAAAAATCTTCCCCCATACTGGGTGAGGGATGGCACTGTCCTATACAGAGGATGGTTTGGCTGCTTGTTCAGCACAGAATATGAATCCATTGTGAAATAATTAATCTCCAGGGTTCATTTCTACTAGCTGTGCACAGATTCCAATATTACCAAGTAAGCGCTGCTGTTACGGTAAAACAATGACTCAGAGTATCGGGTCCTGTGGGATCTGAGGGTTTGTGGCAGCAACAATGAGGCTGGAGAAGGGAAGTGTAAAACGCATGGAGATCAGAGAGGAATCCTATGGATTATTACTCTTTAGGGGTGTCATGACTCATTCCCTATCTGTATTCAGCAATCCTACTTTACCCCCACTACCAACTTCTGTTCACATCTCTGTGACCTTATCATCAGTCCTATCCATCCATCCATCCATCCATCCATCCATCCATTCATTCTATCCCACCAGTTCATTTTACCCCATTGATGCATTCCATACTATCCCACCCCACCCCACCCTATCCTATCTGATCCATCAATCTATCCCATCCCATCCCCTCCTATCTGATGCATCCATTCTATCCCATCAATCTATTTAATTCTGCTCATCCATTCCATCCTATCCCAACTAGAGGTCGACCGATATATCGGGCCGACTTTCGGCATTTTTTAAATTAATTGGCATCGGCAGATTGTGCTGCAAATTAGGCCAATTAAATTAACCCCTTGATAACCCCTTCTTAGGGGTTAAAAGTTCCCCGCTGCCGCCACATACAATGAATAAGCACAATTAACTGTTAGAGCCGGATCACATAAGGGCGATTTGTCAGGCGACTTGAGTCACCTGTCAGGTTGCCTCCATGCATTGCAATAGAAATGTTCTAATAAGAGCGACTTTAGTCTGTACTTCCTGTACTACTTTTGGGGCGACTTCAGATGACTTGCATTGACTTCTATTACAGAAGTCGCTTGCAAGTCGCGCTGTGTGGGGTCGCGCTGAGTTGTCTCACAAGTCGGATTGCCCCTGTGTGAACCGGCCCTTAGATTTTATGAGATGAAGGGGGGAAAGAAACAGAAACATCGGCCTAATCATCCCATTCCATCTATGCCACCCTACCCCATCTCATTCCATCCTATCGCATCTATTTATGACATCCTACCCCATCCCATCCCATCCCATCTATTTATGCCATCCTACCCCATCCCATTCCATCCTATCTCACCCATGAAATCCTACCCCATCCCATTCTTTCCTATCTAATCCATGCCATCTTACCCCATCCCATTCCATCCTATCTCACCCATGAAATCCTACCCCATCCCATTCTTTCCTATCTAATCCATGCCATCTTACCCCATCCCATTCCTTCCTATCTCATCCATGCCATCCTACTCCATCCTATCTTATCCATGCCGTCCTACCCCATCCCATCCCATTCTATTGTATCCTATCCCATCTATCCTATCTCGCCCATGCCATCCTGCCCATTCTATTTAATCCTATCCTTTCCTATCCTATCCCATCTATCACATCTATCCTATCTCCTCTATCCCATTCCTTTACATCCTATCTTATCTCATCCCATCCATCCTGTTTTAACTTATGTCATCCATCCCATCCTATTTTATCCCATTCTATCTCATCCATCCCATTCCATTGTATCCTCTCCCATCCATTCCATTTCATCCCATCTCATCCAGTCCATCCCACCCCATTCCATCCTATCCTACCCCACCCCCATCCATCCCATTCTATTTTATCCTAACCTATCCTATTCAATCCATTCCATTCTATCCTTAGCCATTCATCCACCCATCCTATTTCATCATATCCATCCATCCATCCATCCATCCATCCATCCACCCATCTATCCATCCATCTCAAGCTCAGATTAAAGAAAAACTCCAATCATAGATCAGAGCTGTATAATTGAAATTCCCCCATTGGCACATGTCTGTAACCCCCGAGTCACTGAGTTCACTTTGTAAACATAACACCGCTTCCTAAAGTGTATTTTCAATGTTCTACTTCCTTGTGAGAACAATTTATTGTTCTTTCTTTTAGGCCAAAGCTAAAGTTTTTTTGTCTGTAAGTTCTATTTGTTATGTTTTTTTTAATGCCCATCTTTAAAAAAGACGAAAATCCTCCCATACAGTGGGACTGCCCCCGCACTGCAAGGGTTAAATGGTTGCCTAGGTCTGGGGGGTGATAAAAGAACTTTTCTGCTCCCCTGGTCTTGCCTGAGCGTCCTCAAGTCCAGTTCAGTGCTATAGGCTCTGCACTGGTCCTGATGACATCAGAGGGCATCCAACTGCTGGAGTGTAGGGGGACTGTGAGGACCGATCTTACAGACTAGCGGGTGCAGAGGATTGGCACCCAAGACCAAAAGAACTATTTAACATTTTTACTTTCCCCAGAGCTCAATTTTAAAGCTGAAATTTAGCTACTTTCTGCTGAATGCGCCCTACTGAAGAAATGTTCCCTTGTCACAGTGCTGAACTTCCAGTACAGGGGTTGGGGGATTCACTTCTTTCTTGGCTCTAACATTACAGTATATTAAAGAAGTCCCGATAACTGACCTCACCGTTCTATTCCCAGATCCATTCAGAAAAGTGCTTGTATTGTTTTTACAGAGTGCATCATGTTCTGTGATTGGAGGAGCGGACCCTTTGATTCATGTGCCCCTCCTCCATTCACATAATGTATTCCATTCTATGACAACTATACAATTTTTATTTTCTGTTAAAATGTTTTATTGGAAAAAAAAAAGTATAAATGACACAAATGCAAGTCCATAAATGGGCTGGAGATCAATACATACACTATATCACCAAAAGTATTGGGACACCTGCCTTTACACATACATGAACTTTAATGGTGTCCCAGGCTTAGTCTGGGTTCAATATTGAGTTGGCCCACCCTTTATAGCTATAACGGCTTCAACTCTTCTGGGAAGGCTGTCCACAAGGTTTAGGATTGTCTATGGGAATGTTTGACCATTCTTACAGAAGCGCATTGTGAGGTCAGCCACTGATGTGGACAAGAAGTCCTGGCTCGAAGTCTCTACTCTAATTCATCCCAAAGGTGTTCTATTGGGTTGAGGTCAGGACTCTGTGCAGGCCAGTCAAGTTATTCCATCCCAAACTCGCTCATCAATGTCTTTATGGACCTTGCTTTTCTGAATGGAGGAGAGGACAGAAAGGGGAAGTTGGCCATCAGAACTTCAATGTCAAAGAAAATAACCCCAGCATCGCTGAAAATTCCACGACTATAACATTTTATGTAAATTACATTTTGAAACTCTTTGAAAACAAAGCTGTTCAGACTGAGTTTATGATGAATAATACATCAACAAAGGTTCCATTCAGTAAAAACGTACATGGCACAATCCTCCAGGAATACAGCCAACTGACGTTCTATGCAAAGTACAACTTTTCTTACTGAAGTCTAGTGGGGCCCCCCTAGACCAGGGATATGCAATTAGCAGACCTCCAGCTGTTGCAAAACTACAAGTCCCATCATGCCTCTGCCTCTGGGTGTCATGCTTGTGTCTGTCAGAGTCTTGTTATGCCTCATGGGACTTGTAGTTCTGCAACAGCTGGATGTCCGCTAATTGCATATCCCTGCCCTAGACCAAGTGTCCCTCTGAGTCAGGGTTTCTCAGCCAGGGTTCCATGTAACTCTAGGGTTCCTCCAGAGGTTGCTAGTATGACACCATAGATATTTTTAGCTATCTGTAAGTAGGTAATTCTTCCCATTGATCACAAGTGTAAGGAGCATTCTTACCACTGATCCTCACACTAATGTATCGTGAGTCATACATATAGTCATTTTTAGCAGAGGTTCCCTGAGACCAGAAAGTTATTTTAAGGGTTCCCCTGTATTGAAAAGGTTGATTAACCAGTTCACAACCACCCTATAGCAGAATTACCGATACAGGGCAGTGATTCTGTGCAGAATCACGTGTGTATATACACTTGATTTTGCGCTTCTGCATAGGGAGTGCGCATGCTGCTTCACAGCAGATGCTGATCAGCAGGTACCGACCAATGGATGCACCCGCTGATGGGCGAGGAGAGACATAGGATGGAGCTCTGCCTATGTAAAGGATGCAGAGCTCTGTCCTGTCACCAGGAATGTGGTGGATTTTCTCTCCCTGCAAACAGGGAATAAAACCCAGCACATTCCTTAGTAAAAACACCACACACAGTACACTTAAACACTGGTCAGACACACATTTAACCCTTTGATCTCCCCACATGTTTAACCCCTTCCCAGTCAGTGTCATTAGTACAGTGACCGTGCATATTTTTAGCACTGATCACTATATTAGTGTCACTGGTTCCTGCAAAGTGTCAGTGTCACATTGTCCGCTGCAATATTGCAGTCCCGCTCTATTTGTGGTAAAAAAATGACATACATTGTATTTGGGTACATTGTTTTATGACCGTACAATTGTCAGTTAAAGTAACGCAGTGCTGTATAGCAAATAATGGCCTGGTCATGTAGGGGGTAAACCTTCTGGAGGTCAAGTGGGTAAGGTTGCTCTGAGTCCTTTATTGTGATGGGTGACCTTGTAGAAGTCCTATACACCAAATTTTATGAGATCGAGCAACACATGCTGCTAGTCCCCATCTGGTCACTGCCCCCTCCCTGGCGCGTTTCACCTTCCAGGACGCAGCCCTCAAGATCTCAGGTGTTAGGGTTGCTGTACTGTTTAGACAATGATCCCTTTTCTTGTGTCTTGGTGGGGCCTTTTGTATGTATACATAATTCTGTACAAAACAAAATGAACGCACATTCCTTAACTGTGTTTACATCTCTACAAAACCCGAAGACATTTCACAGATTCCTTCCTGTACTGATTATTAAGTGTCAGCTCTGAAGGCAGCGGGGTCTGCTCAGCTGCTGCATGACTTTTGTTCTTTTGGTCATTCGTTTTCCCTGACAAGTAAAGGCAGAGTTTAATGATAGGCTTAGTGTATGTAAATGCTAACAATAAATTCCTCTTACTTGCTCCCTTTTAGGATATACTGTATACTTGATTTTAATGTTATTTGTACATGCTATGAGGAAGGCTTCGGCTGAAATGCGTCTGAATTTATGGATTTTGCTATTGCTCTAACGCTCAAATAAGTTCCTTAATGAAGAAGCTGCTTGTGTTTGTTATGGACCTACTGTTATCAGTTATCATTGTTCCCTGCTATCTCTGTGGACTACAAACGCCTCTCCCTTTTATGGAGAAGACAGAGGTGTTCTATAGTCCTAGCACACTCCATGTCGTAGTGATTCCAACACTGCTTAATCCCATTGTTGCCCTAGAACTGTTTAACCAGGAGGGTACACGAAAAAAAGATTCCATTCCCCCATGTGAAAGGGAGAATCCTCCCCATTGAGTTATTGTATTCTGACAGCTGGAACCATTCCCTGCCATCACAATACAGTGATCAGTGCTGCAGGCTTTAGCTAGCGGTGCTGATTGAGCGGGGAAAATCTGACGGGGTATTGTCATCCAGGTATTGTTTGTGTTCGTCGAAGAAGTAATTCCTTGAATAAACTCGCAATCTCGTTATCGTTTTAGGTATTTAAGTCTGCGTAAAGTCGGCTTCGGAAGGAGTATCGTACATGTTTATTGTAATTTTAGTTCATATGTCATATAGGATTT
>BLSH010415170.1:2567587-2580608 GCA_018402905.1 Glandirana rugosa | reverse complement strand
TTCATATAAAATCATTGGTGCTTCATTTGAGTGCAGCGAATCTCTTTTGCAGGGGGGTGTTCACCCCAAGAGGATTCTTGGGGTGAACACCCCCCTGCAAAAGAGTGAAACTATTTGCTGAATTTCAATATATTACAATTACTGTTTTATATCTTCACTGTCACTTTTAATCACTGGATTATATCACTGCCATTTTTAATGTTTTAGGCTTTATATAGCCAATGCTTTTATAAGATTGTACCCACTGCATTTTTATTGAAGGATTTATTATATATTGCACTTTATATCGTCTATTTATACCTATATATTTTTACATGCGTTATCCTCATCATTGTATATATTTTTACATCATACACGTATATTTTTAAATCAGAATAATGTATGAGACCACTATATATTAACACCTACAGAAATAGGCTGCGCAGTACCATCCATTCCTTTCAATAAAAGATATTGCGCTGAGTAAATAGATGCCTAAAGTGTCACGCTTTAAAATGGAATGGTGCCACACTTGGGTACTTAAAAATCTCCATAGGCTACAGGTTACCAGTTTTGTGCACTGGTCCAAACCATTTGGTGAAAGGGGGAGTCTGGTGTGGGGTTATTTTTCAGGGGTTGGGCTTGGCCCCTTAGTTCCAGTGAAGGGAACTCTTAAGGCGTCAGCATACCAAGACATTTTGGATAATTTCATGCTCCCAACTTTGTGGGAAAAGTTTGGGAATGGCTTCTTCCTGTTCCAACATGACTGCGCACCAGTGCACAAAGCAAGGTCCATGAAGACATGGATGAGCAAGTTTGGGGTGGAGGAACTTGACTGGCCTGCACAGAGTCCTGACCTCCACCCGATAGAACACCTTGGGGATGAATTAGGGCAGAGACTGCGAGCCAGGCCTTCTCTTCCAACATCAGTGCCTGACATCACAAAAATCTGGAAGAATGGTCAAACATTCGCAAAGACGTTAACCTGCTTGGGGTGCCTTTGTATTCATTCTCAGGTGTAACTCCTTTGCTAACTACTTTGCATGAGATGATGGTGGATTGTACTCGTGTTTACCCTATTTATGTATGGTTATCATGCTGCTCAGTTTGTATTTGTCTGTATACTCTAAAAAACGTTCTACCTGTTTAAAAAAAAAAAAAAAACATTCCCATAGACACTCCTAAACCTTGTGGACAGGCTTCCCAGAAGAGTTGAAGCTGTTATAGCTGCAAAGGGTGGGCCAACTCCATATTGAACCCTATGGACTAAGACTGGGATGCTATTAAAGTTCCTGGGCGTGTGACCATATAGTGTATGTGCATAGCCTCCATTGGAATACATGGGATCTTGGATGGTGAGTGCTTTGGAGCTTTGAGTGCGTGAATGGGGTCTGAAGGTCGATCTTTTATTGTAGCGTGTTGTCATGCGACTCTGAACTCTCAAATTGCGGAAATGTGAACCGGAGCTCCGTGTGGTAGAGTAGAACCCCTGGCGGTGTTTTATTAGCGAACATTTATCAGAAGTAAATTCCAGAACCGGTTCATCTTGCTAATTGGCGAGTTGGAATGACCCCAGCAGAAGCTATGGAGTTGTCACTATAAAGAGTGCGAATGATGCCATCATCCAGGAAAGAAATGAATTGTAAGACATGGTGTGCTGACGTCTGTGAACACCATGGTTTTATTTGTGATATAACATCATTAAAATATTCCGCTAGCGGGCTAATGGCTCTTTTTTAATGAAGTGTTTATTGTATGAAGCACCTGTTAAGTGAATCTGTTCTATTAAGTGGTACAAATTGATGATGGAATCGGAAGTAACAAAAACTGCGCTGAAATCCTTCATAATGGATGTTTATAAAAGCTGTGCAAATAAAAAGCTTGCGTATGAATAGATGAATTCACAAAGTTGCCAAAATGATTTTATTGTATAAACTGAATCTGAATAATGCGTTGGCCCACCGTTTTAAGTGCATGTCTGGTATGATATGTATCAGTTTTATTACCTTTGAGGCTGGGCTCGCACTATAGCCACATGCGGCTCCCAGCAGGGGTCCAGTGCTGATTCAGGTCCAATATCAGCCCAAATTTTGGCCTTAATTCTGACCTGAAACGAACCAAAAAACACATAGGACCCCTGTGCAAATTTGAACTGTCTTCATAGAGAGCTGGTCACAATCTCCTGCTATTGCAAATTGGATGCGAAGAACCCACATCCAATTTGTAATGGTGTGAACCCAGCCTCAGAGAGCTCAGCATATCTCAGATAATGGAGAGCAGGTGAACAGCGCTCATCAGGAAAAAGGGCTATAGGCATGAAAGGTAAAGTTCTGAATCCACACGCTGGGTGCTCACACTACAGATGTCCTCCTCCCATCATAAATCCATGTATATTTACAGATAGCCGGCACTCTATCTCATATGAAATATTTATTGAAGGTGCATAAAAGAGTACAAAACCTGACGCGTTTCGGCGTCAAGCGCCTTGGTTACTGCTACTGCAGAACTCAGCAATGTCCACCTGACAACCCCATATACATTGTCATGGCTGTGAGTCTTTGCTTTGCAGAATAGCAAATAAAGTACGGCATGTCCCTTTCGCCAGTGATACTGCCTACCAATGCACCCTATAGAAGTAAATGGGGGCCGTGCAGCACCTGCATCTAATGAATGTGGTTGTGGCACAGTGACAAGGGATGTGCATTTGAAATCCCTCTTCAGTCCAGGGGTGTGGAAGGCAGTGTATCCCCATTTGAATGCCAGATCAGGCGTTACGGTTCGAATCTTGGCCTGTTCAGCAGGAATCGGCTGAGATTCGACCCGTGTATTGGCAGGCTGAATGTACCAAGTTGTTCGATCAACTTGGGTACAACCAGCATGGTGGGTTTTACCTGCGATTATCGCTAGTGACTGCTATAGCCGCTAGCAATAACCACTGTCTTCTCCCAGTGGGGATTGCTGCCCCCTCCCTCCAGCACCAGGAGCAGACAATTGGTCAGCAGGAGGGATTCTCCCATCAACACTGTGATGATGGGGGATTCGAGCAAATTTCTTTCCTGCAAATTGTGGTTACATGAAAGACATTTGCTCTGTGTATGGCCGGCTGGTTTGGTCTGTTAATGAAGGTGGAAAAATAAAAGATTACTGGCCGCATCACCAGGTGAAAAAAACAGGGACTAGAAAAGAAAGTGAACACAACCATCACATGTAGGGATTGGTAAACTGCAATATATTACATTTTCTTTTCTTTTGGGCTTAGAAACACTATAAAGCCCGGCTCAAGGCAAACATTAAATGTAATTGATACACCATGCAATAATTACCCTAAGCCGGCCATACATTGGTTCAAACCTCAGCCAGTTCAGCAGAAACCAGCCGAGATTTGAACTGTTATCGGTCACAGTGAATGTACCAAGTTGATCGATCAATTTGGGTACAACCAGCCTGCCAGATTCACTTTTGATTATCGCAAGTGGTTGCTATAGCCACTAATGATGAAAATCCCTGCCTTCTCCCCAAGGGAACGGCTTCCCCGCCGGGAGCAGACAATTTGCCGATTCCCCTGTAGGCACTGTCCTGTGGTTGCAGGAAAGAAATTCTCTCTGCATGTGGCTGGCCTTACTCTTGATTCCAACACCTCTTCCTCCAGTGTAATGGATTAAAGCGGAGTTTCACCCAAAAGTGGAACTTCCACTTTAAAGGAAGGTGACCCCCTGACATGCTACAATTGGCATGTCACTTTTTTTGGGGGGGACCGGAGACTGTCTTCACAGGTCCAAGGTCCACTTCCTCTCCTAGAGCCGCGGTTCGGGAAGGAAGTTCACCCCTCCCTCTCTGCGATCTTCTGGGACACGTCACAGGTCCCAGAAGATACGCCGGCCATTCACAAGGCGCAGCCAAAAGCCAAAGCCGGGTGCCCAAACTTGTGATGCCGGCACCGCCGAGGGGGGGGGGGGGGGGGGGGAGACCGAGCCCCCAGGCGACCGCATCGCTGGAGCCTGGGACAGGTGACTGTCCGATTTGTTAAAAGCCAGCAGCTACACTTTTTGAAGCTGTTGCTTTTACCTGGGTGGAACTCTGCTTTAAAGTCAGTTTCCTCTGTGAGCCAAGCTAATATCCTGCCCTGGGGAGTGGACTTTCACCCCCCTCCCTTCCGCTCCATATCTTCTTGGGCATTGGTCCCCTATGCACCCCCATGAGTTCTCTTGTCTCTGGAGCCTACGAGAGAGGACCTGGCAGCTGGAAGTGCCACCCCCACCACGTGGACCTCAGGAAGTAAATAGAAGAAGAGAAAAGGATCATCATGTGACCATCGCTTCAGAAAAGTAAAATGGGCATTTGGAGATTTATTATTTTTTTTAATGCCTTTTTTTATTTTTTTCTCTGGTGGCTAGAGGTGAGGGCGGTTGAGTTGCCAATATCCTGGATTTGGGCTGAAATGCATTGTTATTTCTGTTGTGTTATTTTAGCAGCGTTGCTGACATTTTACCAGACAGGAAATGAGGGTATTTTTTCTAAAATAAAATCTTGATATAGATAGACATTCAAAGTCTTTATTTTTATTAGGAGTTTGTAGCGCTGCTTTGTATCTCTGTGCTTGCTTAGGAACACATTTTAGCTCGGGGTGGGGGAACAATAGCAATGCTGTAGATACGGCCAACTTCAGTCCTCCACATACCGGCTCTGGAATGCTGACAGCGTTCATTCATACATTCAGACTCTCAATGCCGTAACTGCTGAGATGGTAGATGTTGATTCTCTGCCTTCACTGAACTCGGGCACCCTTTGGCTGCTTGAACCAGTCTCAGTTGGCATTGTCTTCCTGACTGGCTCTGACCCTGATTTCTAGTCATGTGTTCTAACTTTGTTACTGCTCTCCTTGAGACTTCACCATCTGTTTGATTCTCAGCGTAGGCCGCTGCCACGTAGAACAACCAAATGTCCCTATAAATGGAGAAACAGACAGATACTATAGGGGTGGCATGCTCAGCGAGCCTTCTGAGTGATTTTTGTAATTGGCAACAGTCACCAGATGATGAACATAAAAGGTGCCTAAAACCATTATAAATATTACTGATATTATTAGTCACAGGATGTCATGTTTGGTGCTCAACCACTGCAGCCCCGGAAGGATTTCCCCCTTTAGGACCAGAGCACTGCGTCGCTTTAACTGACAATTGCGCGGTCGTGCAGCGATGTACCCAAACAAAATTTGCGTCCTTTTTTTTCCTACAAATAGAGCTTTCATTGGGTGGTATTTGATCACCTCTGCGTCATTTCTGATCAACGCTATAAACAAAAAAAAAGCGATAATTTTGCAAATATTTCTTACTTTTTGCTAAAATACAAAAAAAAAATATATAAAAAAACATTTTTTTCATCAGTTTTGGCTGATTTATATTATTCCTCATATTTTTGGTAAAAAAAATAAATAGCAGTCGGTGTTTGATTGGTTTGCGCAAAAGTTGCAGCGTTTATAAATGATAATTAATTTCTGGGGTTTTTATATTTATTTTTTTATATTTTACTAGTAATGGCGGCGATCTGCGATTTTTAGGTACTGAGATATTGCAGCGGACATGTTGGACCATTTTGACACTTTTTTTGGGACCATTGGTATTTATACAGCGAGCAGTGCTATGAAAATGCACTGATTACTGTGTAAATGCCATTGGCAGTGAATGGGTTAACCTGGAGGGGGCGCTCTAAGGGTTAATTGTGTTCCCTCACTGTGTTCTAACTGTATGGGGGCTGGGCTGGCAGGGGGAGGGGATTGATCACGGCTTCCATATACAGGAAGCCTGTGATCACATCCCTTCCCACTCTGTCAGAATGGAGATCTGTGTTTACATACACGGACCTCTGTTCTCTCACTGCGGGGGAGCCATCGAGGGTAGCCTGTCGGAGACCCTACCCACTCCCTGGCTCCTCCGGAACACTGTGGGCGCGCCTCCAGCAGCGCACGCGCGCTCACAATACTCGTTATCGCGGCCTTTTGCGATAACGAACCACTGCCGCCGTCGTGCCACGGCGGGCAGTCGGCAAGTGGTTAAAGCATTCCAGCAAAGTAAGAAACAATAAAGCAGCGCACAAGTTGCCATGGCATGCAAAGTGCTCCAACAGTCTCCTCCCAGTCCTACAAGCATTGCTGTCAAATACACTCACCGGCCACTTTATTAGGTACTCCTGTTCAATTGCTTGGTATCAAACTGCTAATCAGGCAATTGCATGGCAGCAACTCATTGCATTTAGGCATCTAGACATGGTGAAGACAACTTGCTGAAGTTCAAACAGAGCATCAGAGTGGGAAAAAAAGGGGATTTAGGTGACATTGAACATGGCATGGTTGTTGGTGCCAGACAGGCCGGTCTGAGTATTTCAAAGACTGCTGATTTACTGGGATTTTCATGCACAACCATCTCTCAGGTTTACAGAGTGGTCCAAAAAAGGAGAAAATATCCAGTGATCGGCAGTGTGGACAAAAATTCCCTATTGATGCCAGAGGAGAATGGGCAGACTGGTTGGTTTGAGATGATAGAAAAGCAACAGTAATTCAAATAACCACTCTTTACAACCAAGGTATGCAGAATACCATCTCTGAATGCACAACACATCGAACCTTGAAGCAGATGGGCTACAGCAGCAGAAGACCACACCGGGTACCACTCCTGTCAGCTAAGAACAGGAAACTGAGGCTACAATTAGCACAGGCTCACCAAAATTGGACAATAGAAGATTGGAAAAACGTTATCTCTTCTGATGAGTTTTGAGTTCAGCTGCAACATTAAGATGGTAGGGTCAGAATTTGGCATAAACAACATGAAAGCATGGATCCATCCTGCCTTGTATCAACGGTTCAGGCTGGTGGTGGTGTAATGGTGTGGGGATATTTTCTTGCCTTGCAACTAGAGCTGCATGATTAATCGTTAAAAGATCACAATCTCGATTCAACCCCCTGACAATCTCAACCCAACATATCCTCGATTTTATGTGACCAAGTACAGAGCCATTCCGGGCAGTCTGCCAACTTTCAAAACTTTCCTAAGGCTCCTTTCACACCAAGGCGTTGGGAAAAAGCCTGTAAAATCCTATAAAACGCCATGATTTTAGTGTGTGTTATTGCCGTGCTTTTGAAGCGCTAACGCTATAAATAGCGCCCCTCTAATGGCGTTTTTTAAGCGCTTTTCAAGCATTTGTGTTTCAATCATGTGACCTTTCCACAGCCTCAGTACACATTTTATGCCCTTTTCAAGCGCTTAACCATTATTTTCAGTGGACATGGGCGTTTTTGAAGCACTACTTTGAGTGCACAAAGCAAGCTGAAAAGATGCTGCTTGCAGGACTTTTAGCAACGCCTAGCAAGTGCAACGCCTCGGTGTGAAATCATCCATTGAGATGCATGGGGAGCGATTTTGGTGCGCTTTTTATGTGCTAATTTTAGAGCAAAAACTACTGAAAAACGCCTTGGTGTGAAAGGGATCTTAGTGTTAACTATAAACATTGTTTACATCTAGAGCAATGTTTTGCTCTAGATCAAAGTAATGAACTTCCGTCTGTAAAATTAGGTCAGTTTAACCACTTAAAGACCAAACCTTTTTTTGGCCCTTGTTGATTTCACGTCAAAATCATTATTTTGTTTGCTAGAAAACTACTTAGAACCCCGACTGCATCAAAGTAATCCCTCTTCTGGCCAGTCCTACACTGCCTTGTCCCTGTAAATGCTACGGTGGCACCATGCCAATGTGGGCCAGAAGAGGGATTACTTTGATGCAGTTGGTTAGCCTAAACATGTATTGGAATATATGTGAGCTAAATATCCCTGTTTTTCAATGCATAGTTTGCTGGGAAGGGGCAGCAGTGTGCAGAGGGTCCATTCCGTATTTGTGGGGATATCTTCTTGGCACACTTTTTGGGCCCCTTATTACCAATAGAGCATTGTTTAAATGCCACAGCCTACCTGGGTATTGTTTCTGCCCATGTCCATCCCTTTTGGACTACAGTGTCCCCATCTTCTGATGGCTCCTTCCAGCAGGATAATGCTCCAGGTCACAAAGCTCCAATCATCTCACCACTGGTTTCTTGAACATGACAATGAGGTCACTGCACTCCAATGGCCTCCACAGTCACCACCTCTCATCCAATAGAGCACCTTTAGGATGTGGTGGAACGGGAGATTCACATCATGGATGTGCAGCTGACAAATCTGCAGCAACTGCGAGATGCTATCATGTCACTATGGACCAACATCTCTGAGGAAGGTTTCCAACACCTTGTTGAATCTATGCCACGAAGAATTCAGGCAGTTCAGAAGGCAAAAGTGGTTCCAACCTGGTACTAGCGTGGTGTACCTAATAATCTGGCCGGCGAGTGCATGTTACAATAAACACCAAGGCTAGGTTCTTACTTAACTGCCGAGGTGCATTACATTAAAGTCTGCACATTTTTTTTTTTTTTTTTTTGCGCAATAATGATGAATGAGCAGGCAACACACCTCAATGGACCATGAAAAACACGCCTACATTTTTTCTGGTTGAGCACTGCACAATAAGCCATGCTAATACATCGCCATGTGTTGCTATTCTGTGCCCTTCTGGCAACAAGGTGTATTGAGGTGGCATTCAGAATAAATAGCACTGCATTGCATCATGCAAATGGCATGTGGAATACTCTTATTCCTGCAGAAAAGTGAATGAAGCCCAGGAGACCAGTTCATAACAGATCTTGCTACCTGCAATACTTATATGCTACACACTACAGATCACATTTTACGGCCCATTCATAAAATGCAGGCAGTGATACGTAGCTTCCATTGCCCCACTGACTTCTCTCTGTATAAGTGCACTTCAATGATTGTCTCCCTCTCCTATCTGGCTATAAGGCCCAGTTGATGGCACGTGGTGCTTATGGTAGAAGTCAATGATGGCCACGTGGGAGTGTAATGCCTCGGTACGGCCAACAGATGGAGTTTTGTGGTGTGGCATGTAAACAGTCCCTGAAGTCCACGAACAGTGGATCTCCGTGATCTGTGAAGGTTAAGGGTGGCACAGTTAGGTCAGGGCACAGGAGCAAAATGAATAAGTGGAAAAAAAAAAGATTAACCACCTCAGTACTGGGCACTTTCACCCCCTTCCTGCCCATGCCAATTTTCAGCTTTCAACGATGTTGCACTTTGACAATTGCGCGGTCATGCAACACTGTACCCAAATGAATTTTTTATACTTTCTTACAAATAGAGCTTTCTTTAGTTGGTATTTAATCACTGCTGAGTTTTTTAATTTTTGCTAAAAAACAAAAAAAATCCAGAAAATTTTGGGAAAAAAAAAGATTTTATCGGTTTCTGTCAGAACATTTTGTTAATAAGTAATTTTCTCCTTTACTGATGTGCGCTGATGAGGTGGCACTGATGGGGTGGCACTGATGCAGAAGCACAAATAGGCAGCACTGATAGGTGGCACTGATGGGCAGGCACTGAAAGGCAGCACAGATTGGCCTCACTGATGGGCACTGACTGGTATCACTGGTGGGCACAGAGTGGCATCACTGATGGGCACTGTTGGGGCTGCACTGTAATCAGTGCCCTGATTACCTATACATGTCTCCCCTGTGAGGAATTGGCGCTGATCAGCTCTCCACTCCCACCCCCGTGGCGAGACTGGGCAACGTCATATGACGTCGGCCCAGAACGAGAGCCACCCCACTCCGCCGTCCTTTAACTGCCTCCCGTCCACTGTATAGTAAAAGAAATATGGCCAACGCTTGTTTGACCATACTTCTCATGTGGGTCACAGGAGTGCACTTTCTGCACTCCTGTGACACAGAGCCGATCCAGTCCTGACCACATTGTCAGGATCGCCCAGATGCCTGGTCGGCAGCTGGCTCAGCCTCACAGTGCTCTGCTGAAAGTCTAAACCAGCCGCTAATGCCCCATCCACAGCCCGGCACTCTACAAAGCGCTGGAGGGGCCTGTAAATGTTTTTTTTCAAACACACCTGTAAATGCCCATGTGCTAATGTGAAGGTGCTTTTACAGGTGGGGGAAAAAAACACTCCATGCCTGTGAAAGGCTAGTTTTTAAGCCCAGTATGTGAGGCCTAGGACTGCTTGAAGCTAGAGGATTGGTATGGCAGCCAGGCAACTAACATTTTCTGGAGAGGTCCGCAATAGCAGTCCATATGTTTCTGTTATGACGTGTTTCATGCTGTATGTCAAACACAAGGCCCACAGGCTGAATCCAGCCCTCCAGGCCTTGTCAGATGGCCCTCCCACCCAGTTTGAAGCTGGATTGTGGTGGAACTCCATTCCGCCACCTCAGGCTCTCATCCATTGCTCCCACTCCTTGCTGTCATTTGTAAACACAGAAGCCTTACAAGGCATAGCTCTGCTTTCAGCGGCTTTTGGATCCCTCACGAGGGAGCACAGCGGGGACAGTTTTCCAGAATCTAAGAGCGAGAACAATCTCTCTATAAGGCAGCGCCACCTACACTGGGGAGGTATAACAGACCCAAATGGGTAGTAGAGGAGCCGCCTACACAGGGCGGTACTAGAGCCGCCAACATAGGGAAAGGTAGGAAAGAGTGGAGATTAATGGAAGCTTGGGGGGGGTGGGAAGTGTTGGTGTTGCACACTGCATAGCGCATCCCTAAACCCTGCAGTCTGAACACAGCGCACCCCTTAACCCTTCACTCTCTATGTAATGCACTCCTGAACTCTGCATTCTGTACGTAGTGCACCTCTAAACTCTGCAGTCTGTACACAGAGCACCCCTTAAATCCGCACCATGTAAATAATGTACTCCTGAATAATAAAGCGTAGATGCATAGTTTTACAGATGCAACCATACTGCTGATGCGGCCCACAATGAAATTGAGTTTGACACCCTTGTTTTAGTGGTTCCCATGTAGTGGTCTGGGCTCCTGTAGCAGCTGAAATTGTCATTTGCCGTTTTAATATTTTTATAACACATTTTAATAAAACACTTCGCTATGTCACGGTATTTGTGGAAAGGAAAGTCCTGCTTTTTAATGAAGTTGTCAGAGAAAATGTATCTTTTCAACAAAGTAACTAACCTAATTTAAAGTTTTCGTTTTTTTACTTAAAAAAAAAATTGAACTGTCTAACATTATAATCTATCATTAGTAAGTAAATGCAGCTAACATAAAAGTAAAACCCAATAAATTAAATGTTTATACAGTTAACCCCTTCCCGCCCAGCCCCAGGGGCCCTTTAAGTTGGCCTTTGCGCTTAGGGGGGCAGGATGGACTTCCTGAGAATGTGACCATTGTGATTGGCTGTCACACGATCAGAAATCCGTCCAGCTGGCTCCCAATCATGAGAAGACTCGGCCATTGTGCTGCGAGTATGCAGTGAGATTACCCCCTTTCTTACAGAAACCATGGACACATACAGTATGTGCGGTGTGTGGGTGTTGAAGTCCACCATCTTTGCTGCCTTACATATGTGTTGTGTGGGAGTGCAAGAGGTTAACGTTAACTTCATCTTCTGTTCTGTTTTTTTGTGGCATTTTCTGCAGTATAGAAGATGTATGTAAACCATTTATCTCACTGTACTGCTTTTCAGGCATCAAGGAGAAATTTGCATGGATGTACATGCTTCGTAAACCAAAACCCTAATTCACCTTTTGCAAAAAGAAAATAAGTAAATCCATATTAATTTGTTAAAAAAGTGTGATTTACACTTTTTTGCATTGGAGCCTGCAAATCTTTGCAACTGCACTCAGTGGATTGCGGGTGCAATGTTCTGGCTCCTGCAAACTGTTCCCCCAGCTGCACATCTGTAGGTACCTTGGTACAGACCTTCTGATATGAGGCTGGAGGAAGTAGTCAGTGGCTACACCCCACTGCACTTGTGCTGTATCGATGACTACGAGCCCCTCTGCTGCTGTGGCCGATGGGAATTGTAGTTTTTTCATTCAGTCTTGTGTATGGGTGGCACTGTTATGAGGGTGGAGCCACACACCGCTGTGCTGAATTCAGATAGTGACAGGATGCTGTTGGGAGATGAACCCCTGGATAACATAGGTGGGGGAAGATGGGGGACTGCAGATTGTCACAATATTTCATTAATGTGAAACATGCTCAGAAAGATGAATTTGGCTTTTATTCCTGCTGGTTCTTACAGTTTTTAGCTTTGAATGATTAGATCCTTGTGTATCCAAAATGTGTGTATTGATATCCATTAGCCCCTTGGGCCTGTACTAATAATATATGTTTGGCAGGTGGCCCGAGTGGAGATACTTCACCGTTCGGACTTCATTCCATTACAGTGGGACCTGCAGTTGGTGACACATGGTGGGCATTATAGAGCCATCTTCTACCAGTTCAGACCTGTGATTAGTGTCTGAGCGAGGAATAGTTTCCTTTGCGGCTCTAAGATGCCATGTGACTGAATACCAAGAGCTGCAAATGAAGCTGATGCTGGAAGATGGGCAAGTTTGTCACCATGACCCGTATCCTTTGGGAACCACCCACCTTTCTCCATGCCCACCAATAGCTAGGACACGTTTTACACTTCCTGTAGCCTACGGATATGTCCCTACCACAAAAGGGTACATTAACCAATGAGATGTAACTCTTTCCTGCTCTCTCCAAAACAAAAAATAAAGTTTTGGCTTTGGGAGACTCCAACTCCTCCGAACCCTGGTGCATCATAGCCGATAATGAGATTGGACTCATCAGACTTTTATAAACACATTTAAATTGATTTAGCCCGTCTGTGTTTCTTTTACCTAATGATGTCAATGTCAGTTGCCCGATTTAGTTAAATTTACACAAATATTTTCAGACTACTCAGGTTAGAGTAATAGCCGATACTACGTGGTCCCAAGCCTCCTCAACCTCAGAGGGTTTCGGTTTTGAAATAAAAAACAAAACCTCTCTCGTCCTTTCTCAATGTAGAGTAACCAATTACATGGGAAAACACCATCCCTGTATAGGCATCCGATGTCCTTCACATTTTGCACAGGATCGATAACCACCCGTACCTCTTTCCACCCACCAAGGGTTTCCTATGCCCAGTACCACTGT
>BLSH010415170.1:2517884-2530965 GCA_018402905.1 Glandirana rugosa | reverse complement strand
TAAATTAGTTTTTGTACAAAAAAAAAAAACATATTTATTTATTTTTTTGCTAATAGTGGTAATCAGAAATGACGCAGAGGCGATCAAATACCACCAAAAGAAAGCTCTATTTGTGGGAAAAAAGGGCGCCAATTTTGTTTGGGTACAACGTCGCACTACCGTGCAAATGTCAGTTAAAGCGACGCAGTGCCAAATAGCAAAAAGTGCTCTGGTCCTACAGTGGGAAATCCTTCCGTCCTTAAGTGGTTAAAGAGAACCTGTCACCAAATAAAATCCTTGCATAAGGGATTTTTGTCCCCTATGTGATTGAAAAAAAAAGTCAAATCAGTGTTCCAATCCACAAAAAAGTGTAGCTGCTGACTTTTAATAAACAGCCACTCACCTGTCCCACAGTCCAGCAATGCGGCAGCTTGAAGCCTCGCTTCTCTCCCTTTCCACGCCGTCATTGCAGTTGTGGGCACCAGCTGTGACAGCCTTCACAGCCAGGCGCACACAGGCACCCCCCCCCCCCCCAAAAAAAAATGATGTGGCATGTAAGGGGGCGAGGGGTGCTTTTGGGTTTCCCCAAATTGAGACCCCCCCCACCCACACATATACGCACGTACAAACGTAAACTCACGCGGTGCCTAAAAACGTTGATTGCGATACCCATGTTACATATCACCATGCACACTGGAATGAGAGCAATAATTCTAGCCCCAGACCTCCTTTGAAATGCTAAACTGATGACCTGTAGGGCTTTTAAAGTGTCACCTATGGTAAATATAGGGTACTGGCATGTCTAAGGTTTGACATGTTGGGTATACACTTAGTGCAACCTCGGCTTTTATATTTCACAAAAAAATTGGGTAATATCATGCGACCTATAACATTGAAACTACCACAATTTTATTCTCTAGGGCAGGGGTCCCCAACCACCGGGCCGTGGCCCCTCTGCAGCCGGGCCGCGGGTATGGGGACGCAGTGGGATTAGAGAAGCGGGCTGGCAAGCAGAGATGAGATCCTCTCTCTCCACCCAGCCCGCATCACCACTCTTCCTCCCTCACAGCGTGGGCCTCTTCCATTTCAGAGGTGCTGCGGGTAGCAGAGTGATGACATCATCTCTTATCACCTGCCCCGCATCACCGCTCTCCTGCCCTCACTCAGAAGCGACCACTGCACAGAGGCCTGCCTCTGTGCTAAATGAACCAGTGCTGCCACCAATGCAGTGACCATCCACATCTGGTGGCACTGGCAGGCGATGTGGCAAGTGACATACCTCATCTGGTGGCTGGCAGAGTGGCAAATGACAATCTGCATCTGGTGGCAGGCTGCGTGGCAAGTGACATTCCTCATCTGGTGGCAGGCAGCGTGGCAAGTGACATTCCTCATCTGGTGGCAGGCAGCGTGGCAAGTGACATTCCTCATCTGGTGGCAGGCAACGTGGCAAATGACAATCTGCATCTGGTGGCAGGCGACATGGCAAGTGACATGCTCAGAGCTACTACTAATTTTGCATTATGGTAAATTGAACTATTTAATTTTATATTACAATGTAATAATAGAAATAATGCGCCTAAATTATCCTGCCACCATTTCGACCACTGTGCTGGGATGATTGAAGTGCCAACACCAATCATTGCCTTGACAAATTGCCTGTGAAAAATCGCTTACTTAGGGGTTTCATGTAATCTTGAGGCCTAAAACGATTTTTTAAATGTGTGCAAAAAATGCAGAAATGGCTCTGGATGTGGAAGGATTAAAGGAGAAGTTCACCTTCGGGAATATGTTACTTACGTAAGCTTTGTTATTTAATAAAAATTGGCTCCTAACTTTTTTAGCTGGCTCCTAGATTCAAAGCAAATTTGTCAAGCCCTGGTATAAAGTATTAGCCAGATATTGTGTGCAGATTGGCTAAGATTTGCTCATCCTCTGGTGCTTCTGAAGTCGGGTATGACATTTATGGGTATACATGGTAATTCTTTAATTTAAACAGGATTTCATTAGCTGGAATTTCCCCAGATCACATTGAGCTCCTATCTGTCTGTATCAGTGTTCTTGTTTCTCAGTGTTCTCCCGTCATCATGAACTCGGTGGCTTTGGTTCCAGCCGCCAGTCTTCTAATCATGCTGGGTGCCCTGTGCTGTCTGCAAGGTGGCATATGACAACCCGCCTGGCGATGTGACAGTGGAAGTTGGAGAGGGGTGAGGTTGCTTCCTGTCTATCAATATGTTTGACGTCTAAGGCCTACAGTATCCTGACTGCAAACTAAACAGTCCTAATTTTATGCCAAGACTGGAATTCGCTGCATTTCCTGATGGCAGAGCAAATGTGCCCATGTACAGTATAAACACCCCAGACAGGAGCTGGAAATTATAGATGTGTCCCACAGAAAATCACATAAAATACTCCAATTACATCTTCTTGGTTTATAAGTATTTTGCTTTGTCATACGTTGTCATATTTTATCCTCATTATCCTTTTATCATCTCTTCAAAGGTGTGAAGCCAATATATGGCATAGACAAGATCTGTGATGGTAATTGCATTTCATTAGAGAGTAGAACAGGTCTGTCTGTGGGTTGGCTGGTGTTCAATTTGTCTGGATTATCTAGCCAGTGGTCCCGCGCACACTGGACTGTCTGTGCATACATTTGGAAGCACAGCCTATAAAGTCAAACCATATCAGGGAGAAGAGTGTTCTCACATAGCGCCCAACTGTCCCTGATTTTGAGGGACTGTCCCTGATTTTGAGGGACTGTCCCTGATTTTGAGGGACTATCCCGAGGAACCGTCCCTGATTTTGAGGCACTATCCCTGATTTTGAGGCACTATCCCTGATTTTGAGGCACTGTCCCTGATTTTGAGGCACTATCCCTGATTTTTGAGGCACTGTCCCTGATTTGGAGCAAAGTCCCTCTTTCCTCCTCATTTGTCCCTCATTTTGGTCTGATCTACTGTATATAGTTGTATCTAAAATTCACTACTTATCCATCAATAAGTGTTTCCCAGTGCTAAACCTTTCATCCAATTTCTAAATTGCTGCATTTGTAGAGTCCATAAGCCAGTATAAAGGAAGAGTAGTGGTAAAAAAAGAACTTGTGGGTTTAACCAATCATTCATTTTTTTTTTTTTTTGTACAATTCCCCTTTTAACCACTTCATCCCCAGAAGGTTTTACCCCCTTAATGACCAGGCCATTTTTTTTTTTTTTGCGATACGGCACTGCGTTACTTTAACTGACAATTGCGCGGTTGTGCAATGCTGTACCCAAATAAAATTGATGTTTTTTTTTTCCCACCAAAAATAGAGCTTTCTTTTGGTGTTATTTGATCACATATGTGGCTTTTATTTTTTGCAATATAAAAAAAACAAAAAAACAAAAAAACCAGTTTTTTTTTTTTTTTTACTTTCTGCTATAAAACACATCCAATAAACAAAATGTAAAAAATCAAATTTATTCATCAATCTAGGCCAATATGTATTCTGCTACATATCTTTGGTAAAAAAAATCCCAATAAGCGTATATTGATTGATTGGTTTGCACAAAAGTTTTATGGCATCTACAAACTATGGGATATATTTATGGCATTTGTATTTATTTATTTACTAGTAATGGCGGTGATCAGCGATTTTTAGCGGGACTGCAACATTTGCGGCGGACAAATCAGACACTTTTGACACTTTTTGAGGACCAGTGACACTAAATAAAGTGAACAGTGCTACAAAAAATGCACTGTCACTGTACTAATGACACTGGCAGGGAAAGGGTTGACTGTGCTCCTAGGGAGTGCTTTCTAACTGTGTGGGGGATTCTTAGACTGGGGGAAGACAAAGATTTGTGTTCCTGCTTAGCAGAAACTCAAGATCTCCATCTTCCCCTCTCACAGAATGGCGGTCTACCTTGTTTACATTGGCGGACTGTCATTCTGCCTCTCCTGAGAACGATCGGCGGACACGCTGTGTCCAATTATATTGGGTCACCGGCGGCGTGCGCCCCAGACCCAGTGCACGAAATCACATACAGGTACGTGATTTCACACAGGAGGGCTGCCCTGCCACAATATATCTGCTTGGGGGGGCCCATTACCGGTTAAAGAGGTCATGGCATTGGGTGTGTCCTGTGGCTACATACTTGTGGTAATAGGTGTCCCTGCATCTCAGAAGGTTGGGAGGTATGTTCCTAGAGGATGATTGCTGACCGTTCATCAAAACAGCTAGACAAGTTATCAGGAGTCCATGGTAAGTGGGGTTATCCTGTATTTCCTACAAAATCAAGCACAATAATATAAAATAGGGAAAAAAATGGAACACACATGTTGGGAAAAGTGTTGAGAAGTGTGGGATTCAAAAATAACAAATATTCATACTCACCTATGCAGCAGTCTCCTGCTGGCTCTACACTGAGAACTGAATGATTAACCACTTCAATACCGGGCACCACTTCCTGCCCAAGCCAATTTTCAGCTTTCTGCGCTGTTGCACTTTGACTATTGCACAGTCATGCAGCACTGTACTCCTATGAAATTATTTTTTCTATTTTTTTTCACAGGGGTAGAGCTTTCTTTCGGTGGTATTTAACCACTTAAATGCCAGGCACTTACCCCCCTTCCCGCCCAGACCAGTTTTCAGCTTTCAGCGCTGTTGCATTTTGAATGACAATTGAGCGGTCATGCAACGTTGTACCCAAACAAAATTTTTATCATTTTGTTCCCCCAAATAGAGCTTTCTTTTGGTTGTATTTGGTCACCTCTGGGTTTTTTTTTTTTGCGCTACAAATAAAAGGCCGAAAATTTTGAAAAAAAAAAAGTTTTTCTTTGTTTCTGTCACAAAACTTTGTAAATAAAGTACATTTTCTCCATCACTGATGGGCGCTGATGAGGCAGTACTGTTTGACACTGATGAGGTGGCACTGATGGTGAGGCACATATATGCAGCATTGATAGGCGACACTGATAAGCAGCACTGATAGGTGGCACTCATAGGCGGCACTGATGGGCACTCATAGGCGGCACTGATGGGCATTCATAGGCAGCACTGATAGGTGGCACTGGGCACTGATGGGTGGCACTTGTAGGTGGCACTGATGGGCGGCAATGATAAATGGCATTTTTTTTCAGGCCGCATTCCCTGGTGGTCCTGGGTGGCATCCAATTTGGGCTCTGAGTGCCATCCATGTTGGGCACTGTGCCCCTTACCTGGTGGTCTAGGGTGGGCTCCCTGGTGGTCAGGGTGGGCTTCCCTGGTAGTCTCCCTTGTGGTCCCTGGGTGGGCATTCCCTGGTGGTCCTTATGGCATCCCTGGTGGTCCTGGGTGGTGACCCTACGGGGGGGCTGCACTGATAAACAATCAGTGCAGACACCCCCTGCCAGAAGAGCAGCCGATTGGCTCTCCTCTACTTGCAACTGCAGACGCAAGTAGAGGAAAAGCCGATAAACGTCTCTTCCTGGTTACACTGTGACCAGCTGTGATTGGTCACGGCCGATCATGAAGCTCTTTACCGAGATCGGTAATGTGGTGGGTCAGACTGACACACGGCACCACCGATCGCCGTGATCTGCGGGCACGCGATCGCGGGTTATCCTGACGATGTCAATGGACATCCAGTCAGGATAACTGAACCAAAAAAATAAAAAACTCAGTGGTGATTAACCACTCCCTGCCCGACCTATAGACAAATGACAGCTGGGCGGGAAGTGGTTAATCGCCACCGGGTTTTTTTATTTTTTGCTAAATAACCAAAAAAGGCAGAAAATTTTGAAAAAAAAACAATTTTTTTTGTTATAAAATTTTGCAAATGATTGTTTTTCATAAATGTAGGCCAACATGTATTCCACTACATTTTCTTTGGTGAAAATAACCCAAATCAGTGTATATATCTGAAAATTGATCAATCTTCATGTACTGACAGCACAGATATCCCCCAAATTACCTCTTTTTGGAAAGTAGACAGTCCAAGTTATTTGGTAAGAGGCATGGTGAGTTTTTTTTTTTAAGTTTTAATTTTTTGTCATAATTTATTGGAAATTTTTTATAACTTTTTCTATATACAGTCACCAGTGGAGTACAGTGTCCTCATATAACTGGTGTTGCCCTGATCAGGGATGGGTTTTTTTTGTTTTGTTTTATAACACATTTTGATGTTACCGTAGTAACCTTATACTACTTTGGGGAAGTGAGCAGTATTTTTTTTTACACCATATGTTTGCCTTTAGCAATGAATTTCATTGCTATTAGCAAGCATTTTACTGAATGAAATTGATTTATTCAATGTATTTTGTTGTGGTTAGCTGTGATTGGCCACAGCTGATCACATGGCACAGATGGGCTGTGGGTTGCACAGTCTGTACCATGTGATCATTGTGACCAATCACAGGTAGCAACACGGTTGTACACAATGGATGGCTTGAAAGGAAGACATCCATTGTTTACAATTGTCATGTGACCTGCTGTGATTGGTTACAGCGGACACTTGGTACTGTCAGCAGGCTGGTACAGTGGGGGGGATGTCATATGACGTCCACCCGAATCGATGAGAGGCTCGCCCAGCCGTCAATTGACTATAGGCTGGACAAGAAGTGGTTAAAGCTTGCGGATCCCTCATTTTTCTGGTCCACTCTGAGCACAGAGTGGTGAATATCATTGGATCACTGGGCTGTGCAGGGGGCAAGCTGCTAGTCAATCATATGGGTGGATTCAGACATTATTGTCAGGATCCTTGCAGAGCTTGGACTGGCTCAGTGACGTCAGTCGACAGCGGGCTAAATCCGCAGAATCTTTGTGGCAGGAGGGCAGAACCAAGTGCGCTTCTGTGACCCCCAGCTGAAGTATGGCCAAAAGGGCATTCACAATGGTGTGTTTTATGTTTCACTTTTAAATGTTTTTACATATAATAAAGTCAAACTCAAAGAAAGTATTTATTTGCAAAAGCATAACTATGCAGAGGTATCACAAGTAATCCATCGGTTCATTTGTAGTCAGGATGGATGCCACAAGCATTGAAATAAATACATGGCATAGAAAAACCCTCACAGAACAGAAGGTAATCTCATGTCTCATCCCTTCTCATATCCCAAACATAAGGGATTATTCTTTATTTTAGCATATTGGACTGAGCCATGCAAATAATTCCTTTATGCCAATGTGTGTCTAAAACTGCTGGTTTATTGTGCAAATATAGGAAAGAATTATAGAGCCGTTTATTCTAAATTGCATATAGTTATGTCAGGCTTTTTGGATATCCATAAGTGCAGTGTATGGAAACCATGGCCTCAGTGGAGTAGGCCTTTCCGAGCCAATGGACAGTATAACCATACAAGTTATGTTGAGAAGGGCTAAAGGCATCAAAAAGCCCTCCAGCTCTAAACTCCAAAATCCTCAACATCCCATGTATTTCAATGGTGGCTGCTCATGTAACACTGCCCCCTGGAGAGCTGCTTGGATCCACCTGTTCCTCTGCACCGCCATGACCCTGTGAACCTTCCAGTCCACCTGACACTCTAGGTTCAGTCATTTTTGCATGCAACTTTTTAAATGGTACTCCGACACAAGTTAGATAAAAGATTATCTTCGCTTTTACTGAAACAAAGATATGTTGAGGAAAAGGGTATATATCAGCTGAGCCCTGGAAACAGCTAAGGCTCAGGTGAGGGATCCCAAAACAGTGCAATTATAGTTCAGAATCACAAAGGCAAGATCCATGTATATGTATGTGTGTATGTACATAAGAAATAACAGTCAGAGGAAAGGTGGGTAGTTATAGGTCATAGGTCAGGGTACAGGTGTCTATGTACAGTGTCCTATGTAATGCAGTAAAGTGACCCTATGGGAGAGATGTCTGTACACAGTGTCCAGCTAGGACAGTGATGGCGAACCTTTTTGGGCCCGAGTGCCCAAACTATGACACAAAATCAACTTATTTTTTTCAAAGTGCCGAGGGGTGCTATGAAAAAGGTATACACTGGTCAGGCTGTGGCCGGAGTATATAACAGTGTACAGAGGAGTATATAACACAGTGTACGGCGGAGTATAAGGAAATACCAACTTATGTTGCTGAGCCTCGATCCAATGAATGAAATTGGCAGGCCAGAGAAAGTAAGGCTGGGGAGCAAAGGACTCCACAATACATGCGTATAACTTACTATGCTCCACTCAGTCAGTCTCAGACAGTCAGCTGTTTAAACTTAACTCCTTGCCTTCCAGCTCCTCTGTCCTGTACTCCCACCATGAGGCCCGCGTTGCCTGGAACTGCACAGAGTCCCAGCCCCTCCCTCAGAAAGAGATCACTCCGCAGCAGGAGTCGGGACTCCACTAAAGTGGATGGCCCCCGGCCGGACGAATCTACAGGCAGCCTAGGAGGAGAGAGAGACTGGAGCAGAACAGTGATGAGTCATCAAGTGCATTAAAAAGTCAGCGGCAGCCACGGAGGGCACTGCTGGCATGCCCACAGAGAGAGCTCTGCGTGCCAACTGTGGCACGCGTGCCATAGGTTCGCCATCACTGAGCTAGGAGAACAAATCCGAGATGGTAACTGGCGGGCGACTGCCCTCTCCCCAACTGCAGAACCTGATAGGGACCATCTGAACAGCGATTCTGGGTGAGATGTCCTTCTGCGGAATGATCGGAGATGGCTGGCCAGCTGCTGGATACAGGCTGTCATTGGTTTCTGTCTGATGGATTGGTGCTGCAGTGATGTCTCGTGAACAGCAGGGCTCTCCGGGGTCGTACTGGAGTCACTGGATCGCTGCCTGGTAGGCCACAGCCCTTTAGCACAGCAGCAGGCAGAAGTTCACTCACTGAGGCCCAGGAAGAAGAGAGTGTGGGCCGGATCTGCTGGCCCTTTTATAGTCTCTTCCAGAGGTCTGTTGGTGCTGCAAAGGGCCCTCTGGGTTGTGTAGTCCAGGGATAGTTCCATAGCTCTAGATTTTAGAACGTCTGCCAAAGAGACTACTAGTTCCACAATCCTCTCTGCTTGGCTCAGAGATATGATGTCAGTCCCTAGAGTCCAGCACTAGAGGAACACAGGAACAATTGGAGAATGAGGGGGGTGGTCTGCAGAACCAGGTAACTATAGCCCAATGTCGGCTACACTCACATGTGAGCCATCATGTGCCTGTAGCTCAATACCCGAAGCTGTAAAAGATTAGAAATGAGCTACGTTGAGGCAGGATTGGGTGGGGACGCCTGACAACAGGCAATTTCAGTGTTTGCATGCATTTTTTAAACCTGTAAAAACGAATCGCCTCCCTCTAGTGCTTTCCAGTGGTTAAGCAAAGCTTTAAAACACACAATATATACTTCTAAAATGCTCATATGCGCATGCAAAAACAACAACAAAAAAAAAGTCTTACAAAAGCGCTTTGAGTGTTCGAGTGTGAACGAAGCCTAAGGTCTTTTTGGAGCAGAGGGTATTTACATGTCTCATTCCAGAACATATCCCAAAAAATACAAGAGTTATTCTTCATTTCTGGACAGGGGACAGAGCCATATAAATCACTCCTAATGCCCCAACAGCCAAATGCACATCTAGCACTGCTTGTGTGCAATTCCAATTAAAGCCTAGTATTATAGAGCCATTGGGGTTGATTTACTAAAAGAGAGAGTGCAAAATCTGGTGCAGCTCTGCATAGTATCCAATCAGCTTCTAACTTCAGCTTGTTCACGTAAGCTTTGACAAAAATCTAGGCAGAGTTTGATCAGATTTTGTACAGTTTTAGTAATCAAAGCCATTATTTCCAAACTGCATGCGGCTTGTCAGTTGGGCAAATGTGGTACTAACAGGTGCACTTGCTGGGTGTGCTGTATTAACTGCAGCCTCAGCCAGTTTCAGGACAAGGTCACCCAGTGCCCAGGGCAAAGATGCCAAACTGTGCCCCCCCCGTTCATGATGTGCAAGCTTATCGGATCCTACACCCAGTAGTCTCTCATTTGTCAAAGTCATTGTCGCTACTCCTGTCAGCCTTGTAACAGAGGGATAGCGCCTCCAACCCTACAGTAAGCCATTGTGCCCAGGGCAGCTGCCCCTTCTGCCCACCACTTGTCTCGGCCCTGGCCTCAGCCTCCTCTGATTGGCCGAAACAAACATTGGGACATCATCCCACCCACCTTTCCAGACAATCAGAAGAAGATTTGTATTCATTCATAGAAAACAAATCTTCCTGCAGTGCTCAGCCCAACTGTGCCCCATATCTAAGCAGTGCTCAGCCTGACTCCCATTTGTTCCAGAAGCGGGATGGACAGTCTCTGTCCCACTGGCGGAACACAGCACTGTATACTGTACTGTATGTAGTTTAGGCTACATACATTTTATAAAGTGCACATGTTGGTGCAGTAAATCGCTTCTTTGGGCCAGCTTAGCCCAAACAAACTATTTAAAGGAATAAACATAGGGTTAGGTAATTTCTCACATACGGCGAGGTAAAAAAGAATTTGATCTCCTGCTGATTGTGTGTTTTCCCACTGACAAAGAAGTGATCAGTTTATAATTTTAATGGTTGGTTTATTTTAACAGTGAGAGACAGAATAACCACAACAGAATCCAGAAAACCGCATTTCAAAAAAGTTTTATATATTTGATTTGCATTTTAATGAGTGAAATAAGTATTTGACCCCTTCGCAAAGCATGACCTAGTACTTGGTGGCAAAACCCTTGTTGGCAATCAGAGGTCAGACCTTTCTTATAGTTGGCCACCAGGTTTGCACACCTCTCAGGAGGGATTTTGTCCCACTCCTCTTTGCAGATTCTCTCCAAGTCATTAAGGTTTTGAGGCTGACGTTCTTCTAACTCGAACCTTCAGCTCCCTCCACATGTTTTCTATGGGATTAAGGTCTGGAGACTGGCTAGGCCACTCCAGGACCTTAATGTGCTTCTTCTTGAGCCACGCCCTTTGTTGCCTTGGCCGTGTGTTTTGGGTCATTGTAATGCTGAAATACCCATTCATGACCCATTTTCAATGCCCTGGCTGAGGGAAGGAGGTTCTCACCCAAGATTTGACCGTACATGGCCGTCCCTTTGATGGAGTGAAGTTGTCCTGTCCCCTTAGCAGAAAAACACCTCCAAAGCATAATGTTTTCACACTGTTTGACAGTGGGGATGATGTTCTTGGAGTCAAACACGGCGAGTTGAGTTGATGCCAAAGAGCTTGATTTTGATCTCATCTGATCACAACACTTTAACCCAGTTCTCCTCTGAATTATTTAGATATTCATTAGCAAACTTCAGACAGGCCTGTAAATGTGCTTTCTTGAGCAGGGTGACCTAGCGGGCGCTGCAGCATTTCAGTCCTTCACAGTACAGTGTGTTACCAATTGTTGGTGACTATGGTCCCAGCTACCTTGAGATCATTGACAAGATTCTTCCGTGTAGTTCTGGGCTGATTTCTCACCGTTCTCATGATTATTGAAACTCCACGAGGTGAAACCTTGCATGGAGCCCCAGACCAAGGGAGATTGACAGTCATTTTGTGTTTCTTCCGTTAGCGAATAATCGCACCAACTGCTGTCACCCTGTCACCAAGCTGCTTGGCGATGGTCTTGTAGCCCATTTCAGCCTTGTGTAGGTCTACAATCTTGTCCTTGACATCCTTGGACAGCTCTTTGGTCTTGGCCATGGTGGAGAGATTAGAATCTGATTTGATTGATTGCTTCTGTGGACAGCTGTCTTTTATACAGATAAGCTGAGATTAGGAGCACTCCCTTTAAGAGAGTGCTCCTAATCTCAGCTCTTTACCTGTATAGAAGACCCCTGGGAGCCAGAAATGTTGCTGATTAATAGTGGATCAAATACGTATTAAACTCATTAAAATGCTAATCAATTGATAACTTTTTTGAAAGGCGTTATTCTGCATTTTTTTGTTGTCATTCTGTCTCACTGTTAAAATAAAACTACCATTAAAATGATAGACTGATCATGTCTTTGTCAGTGGGCAAACATACAAAATCAGCAGGGGATCAAGTACCCCCCCCCCCCTCACTTTAGCTGAGGGGCTGTGTTCATCTCATGGGTATTCATATAAACATTTGGCGTGGATGGGCATTTTGTTCACCTATTCATGATATCTTGCATACCTTTTAATAATCGTAAAGCAAATTGGCATTAACAGCTCTATTTAAATACTGCTTAGTCAAGAGGAAATGCAGGTATGGTCTTTAATTACTAAATTGCTCTTATGAGCTTTCTAGCTCTCCTGTGCCTGATAAGGTTGACTTTGCAGTGTAATCCCAGAATGTACTTAGAGACCATTAATAGAAGCAGATAACAAAGCAATGTCTGAAATGCTGAGTGTTCTTACTGAGATACAGTCTTCTGTGTTTCTTTCAGTTTTTTTTTTTTTTTTTTAATTTAGTTTTATAATGCCAAACTTCATTTTCATCTTCCTTAGTAGGCTGTTCCTGACTCACAATGATTGCACTGACTGCATGCTTCTGCATTTATGTGAATGGTGATATTGCTGAGTAAAATAATAAGCCTTAACCCCAAATCATTATTTTATCTAACAAACCACCCTAAACGGCTCCTTTTTTCTGCTGTCCATAATGAGCACTTTATTGATGGCATGATGTCATAGCGCATGCATTTTTCACAAGCATTGCAGTGCATATTTAACCTTTTTATCTCAGTGCCTTTACCATGTGCTAAGGCATTTTGCAATGTACTGTGCAAAATGCAATTTTTTTTTTTTATTGCAGTGGACACTAACAATCACATTGGTATGAGCTGATTCTATAGAAAGAAAGGCTATTTGCCTTGTACTGCTCTCCACGAGCCCTGAAACTGCCAGTTATCGTCATGCTGAAGCAATTTAAACAAGCAATAAACTCTGCTAATGAGTTTAGTAATATCTTAAAGTGTAACTCAAGCAATACAACAAACAATACAAGCTGGGTGATCAATGTACATTGCAGGTATTTTAACATACTTTTTAGTAAATTCCTTCTCTTTTTCTGGTTTTGAAGAAAAGAATTTGTTCTATGTCCCTGCAAGACTGATGGGTGGATCTGGATCATTATAACCATCTGGTGCACTTTTAGTGTTCTAATGAAGAAAGTTGCAATGTTTGCATCCTTCTTTTTATAATTAGGCCTCATTCAGATGTGCAACAGCCC
>BLSH010415170.1:2500545-2517874 GCA_018402905.1 Glandirana rugosa | reverse complement strand
CCTTTACCATGTGCTAAGGCATTTTGCAATGTACTGTGCAAAATGCAATTTTTTTTTTTTATTGCAGTGGACACTAACAATCACATTGGTATGAGCTGATTCTATAGAAAGAAAGGCTATTTGCCTTGTACTGCTCTCCACGAGCCCTGAAACTGCCAGTTATCGTCATGCTGAAGCAATTTAAACAAGCAATAAACTCTGCTAATGAGTTTAGTAATATCTTAAAGTGTAACTCAAGCAATACAACAAACAATACAAGCTGGGTGATCAATGTACATTGCAGGTATTTTAACATACTTTTTAGTAAATTCCTTCTCTTTTTCTGGTTTTGAAGAAAAGAATTTGTTCTATGTCCCTGCAAGACTGATGGGTGGATCTGGATCATTATAACCATCTGGTGCACTTTTAGTGTTCTAATGAAGAAAGTTGCAATGTTTGCATCCTTCTTTTTTTTTTTTTTTTTTTTTAAGTAATTAGGCCTCATTCAGATGTGCAACAGCCCTTGCTTCTCCTCTGAAAAACTATCTGCGGTGGGTCACTTTTAAAAGGGCGATTGACAGGTGGCTGGGAGGTGATGTCATCTCCTCACTACCTTTTTTAACCCTAAAAGGGTGAACCACTGTGCCCCAAATACATGCGTTGCTTGTAGTCCCATTCACAGTATTATCAAGTGCAATATGGGATTTCATTTTTGTCATATCCTTGCAGCCATAGCACGCATACAGTCCTGAGCAGCTGCATGTCTTTCTTTAGGTGGTCAGTTGGTGGTGGGGGGGGGGGGTGGCGTCAAAGCAGTGGCTCAACTGCCTCCGTTTACCGCCTCCTGGCCACCCATGTGAACAAGCACTTAGGCAGTATCTCACAAAAACTGAAATTCCTGTTGCAGAGTGTCTAAAATTCGACATGTATCTTGGCACAGACATCAGAGAAGATCAGGGAGTACAGAACACCTCCACATTGCCATATAGCATGACTTTTTTGACCGTTTTAGAAAATTACGATGGCTTTAAATTGAAATGAAAAGGTAATTTTTATTTAAATTACAAAATTTCTTATGTGGCTTTATATGCTATGATTTTATTTTTTTTTTTTAACAGAAGTGGATTTTTTTTTTTTGATTGCACTGAAAAGTAGTAAACACTAAAGACCATGCCACATGGGTTTTGCTATTGTGAATTGCACACAATGTGTACTCCAAGCAGGCTCCTTATAGAGGTTCATGTATGATTGTATTTACCAGTTTTCATCATGTATTTACCTATCTTTCATTCAGATTTTCTTCATTAAGATTTATTCACTAGTCTCCTCACTAGGTGAACACCTTTTCTCTGATGTTTGATTCCACATTTGTATTTTGTTACACTACATGTAAAGCTTGTTCTTGGCTTCCATTCACACTAGTTAGTGCCGCACCCCGTGATCTTTGTGAACTAGGCATAGTCCCAGCAATCCCAGCGTGTCAGTAGTATCAGCCTTGCATTTCCATTTTGTTGGTTCTTGATTTTGGCACTCCCAAAACTTGGAGTTTGCCATAAAAGCCAACATTTTATGCAAAGCTGGCCATGGCTGCAGGATCCTGTGTTCTGGTGAAGGGTATAAAAGAATCCCGATTTTTGACTTTGGTATTGTGAGTTCCGTGGTGTGTTCATAGCTTTGACCCTTTCAGACTTTGGAGCTTGAACTAATTGTACCCTGGGGCTATGTGAAAGCTGATTTACTAGTGTGGCCAGCTGATGGGAACCTGTGACTGAAGTCACAGAAATCCATGTTCCCAAAAATACCGCATCAGCATACTGTATGTTTGCTACTGTGGAGATAAAAAGAATGCACACTCCTGCAAAAAAAAGTCAGGATTTTGAGATGTAATGAAAAAAATCAGACCAAGATAAATCACTTTTGATTTTTCCCCACCTTTTAATGTAACCTATAAATTTTGTGCGATTCAATAAAAAAAAAACTGGGCGCAAAAAAAAAAAACAGCTTACAATACACATGGTTGCATAGATATACACATCTTTAAACTAATACTTTGTTGAAGCACCCTTTTTATTTTATGATCACATTCAGTCATTTGGGGTAGGACTCTATCCACATGGCACATCTTGCCTTTGGAAATCTTTTCCCACTCTTCTTTGCAAAAGAGCTCCAAATCATATTGGATTCAAGTCCAAGCTCTGTCTGGGCCATTCCAAAACTTTTGATCATCTTCTGGTGCTTACAGAGCTTCAGTGTGATCTAATTGTTGGAAAATATCAGTCGGGAAGGGTACAAAAACATTTCCAAGGCATTAGATGTATTATTGTACACAGTGAAGACAGACGCCAACAAGTAGAGAAAATATGGCACAACAGTGACATTAGCAGAACTGGACCTTCCATCAAAATGGATGAAAAAAAAAAAGAACAAAACTGGTGCAGGAGGCTGCCAAGAAGGCTACAGGAACATTGAAGGAGTTGCCAGAATTTCTGGCAGTTACTGGTTGTGTACCACAATCTCCCGTATTCTGGTCATATGATCATATGACCGATTTATATGTCTGGGCTGTGGGGTACCGAGCCTTATCCCTGGCTGTGGGTGTGGGTGGTGAGGGGTATCCATGGGTGAGTGAAGAGGGGTGTGGGTGATGAGGGGCGTCACTGGGTGGGTGTGGGTGGTGATGGGTGTCGCCCTGTGCAGAGGTTGCGCTGAGTCGCCCGCAAGTCAGATCACCTATGGTGGGGCAAGTTGGGTGACGTCACCCGCTATGGGCAGTAGCCACATAGATGCCGCATCGTGCATAGCCGAATCAAGATGCATCAATTTAATTTCAGCACCCCTATTGCAGACGGATCACTGCATAGTTGAGGTTGTCACCCCAAATTAATATTGTTTTGGAGATTCCTCCTGGTGACATAACACCTTTTGAAATATGATCAGACAGCGCATTTTGGATTTTATAAAATGGATTGCACTCTTGTTTGTAACCTAAACCACGACGGCACAGTTGTGTATTTTTTAGGATTCGGTTCCTTCATATGTAACTATGATCTCTTTATTTTCTGTCTCTCCTTCATGAAGAGGTCTATAACCCTGAGCTTTGTACCCCAGTGTGTACTTGTACAGATATAGGTTTGATGCTCTGTCACTGTTGCTTGCGGTTGGCTGTCACTTTATCTACAATTCAATTGTATTGTATATGTAAAAGTGCTGCGTAAATTGACGGCGCTATATACTATGCGTTATATACCTGAAATAAATAAAATAAAATCAATAAATATTGTCCTTTTTCTCTAAACTCCTTTCAGGACAGCGCCTGAGAGATTTTGGCTCCTCCCACCGTCCAAGAAAACACCTCTTCCACCAATGCTTTAAAAGGTGGATTCTCCCCAATACATGCCAGTCTTTGTGTTTCCTCCGGCCAGGGAGAACACCTGGTGGGAGCCAGTATCTCTTAGGTGCTATCCTGAGAGACGTAGGTCCTGCCTCCACTGTTTTTTTTTTTTTTCTATTTATTTTAACCTACCATTCCTCCTAGTTCCACCTGAGACGTCTGGTGTGCATGCTCCTTCTCCCCCTTCTGTGCTCTGGGAGAGCCCGTATTGGGTGGAGGTGCTGCTCCTAGGAGGCAGCAGGAGCTCTGGCTGATCGCCTGGGTATCAGCGTCAGGCCGGTGGCTTACCGCATGTAGCTGCCACTTTTGCGTAGCTCAGGGAGCTCCGGACAGCAGGAAGTGAGGCATCCGGAGGGTGCAACACCCACAGAGCAGGCATGCGGCATCATTTGTGACCTCAAGGGGAGGAGGCAGGAGTGGACTGGTGCCTATTTCCGGTTTTGGTTCGTTGCAGAGGCACTAATGGAGTCCGGAACCGGTGGAGCAGCCACATCTTCAGCAGCCAGCCCGCTATGAAAGCAGGTTCAGCTGCAGGGGGGACAGACACCAGCAAGGCCCAGGTAAGAACAGATTTCTACATGGTTATCTCTGTACTGGGCTCTATCTCTTGTTTTATTTTACTTTACCCCCCCATTGGCTGGGGCCTTTCTGGGCACTGGGAGTCCTGCGTGTTTCTTCCTTGTGCACCGGGATTGCTGGATTTAGGGAATTGTTTTGTGTTTGTTTGGCAGTCAAAGAGCTTTGATATAAAGAAATGATGCCCCTCATGCAAGTCTAAGTTGCCAGAGGGGTGGTAGAGACTGCTATGTCAAGAATTAATCTAATCGATTCTCTGGTTAAAGAGTAATCAACATCTGTTTGCAACAATCTAAGTGGTTCAGTCAAAAAAGAGCATGATGCAGCTATTCAGTTTTTACTTTCATCTTTGACAAACCCTCCTTTGAATCAAGCATCGACCTTGCAGTCCTCGCAAGACCCACTTAAAGTTCCTCTGTGGGGTACGGAAGTTGCTGATAACCAGGAGGGCCACTCCCCTACTCATTCCAATGAAGATTCGGGGGAAGAGGAGGGGGAGGGCATGGAGAATGCTCCCTCTAAATGTAAATTGTCTTTGGATCAGGTGGACAGGTTATTAAAGGTAATTTATACTACGCTTAAGATAGGTGAAGAGAAGAAGGAGCTTACTCTTCATGACTGCATGTATGCAGGTCTCAGTGAGCCAAAAGGGCGTACTTTTTGGTACACTCAGTAATCTCCAAGTCTATCAAAAAAAGAATGGTCGGACCTGGAGTGGAAACCTTTCTTCCCTAAAGCTCATAAAAGGCATTTTCCCTTTGAAGAAGATTCAGCGGCAGTCTGGAACAAGGTACCTAAACTAGATGCTGCCTTCTCTCAGGTATCCTGGTCAACGGATTTAGCCTTCAAGGACATGGGTATCTTGAAAGACCCCATGGATAAAAGAATGGATCTCCTACTTAAGAAGCCCTGGCAGGCCACTATGGGAAACCTTAAGCCAGCAATGGCAACTATGTTCATGGCTAGGAATCTAGAATACTAGATTAATCAGTTTAAAGCACATATTGTGGCTGATTTGTCTAAACAAGAAATATTGGATTCCTTCTCCACTTTCTCCATTTCAGGCCTTTTTAGACTTTTCTATTGCAAGCCTGGGATCACAGTTCAGAGTCTTTGGACAAGGCAGTAAAAATTCCGACCAGAGTGAAGAGAACACTTTGGTGGTGGAAGAAGCAGTCGGTCTTATCCAGGGGTCATCTATGGTCCTCGTCAGTGGAAAAGATAATTACGACAGATGCCAGTGCCTGGTGCTGGGGTGCCCATTGGGAAGAGAATCTGGCCCAGGGACCCTAGTCACAGAGGAAGGCGGCAAGATCTTCCAGCTGGAGGGAACTGAAGGCAGTTGCTTTTGGCTCTGAATTACTTCTCGCAGAATATTCAGGATTACCATGTCCAGATTTTGTCAGACAATGCCACAACGGTGGCTTACCTGAACAAACTTGGGATCAAGAAGCAAAGCCCTGCAGCTGCTAGCCATCGAGATTCTGGATTGGGCAGAGAGCCATTTACTATCCTTATCAGCAGTGCACCTCAAAGGCACGGTGAACGAAGTAGCGAATTTCCTGCCCAGGCAATACAGGAAGCAGATTGGGCTCTAAAGCCAGAGGTTTTTTCCCTGATTACATAGAAGTGGGGGCAGCCTCAGGTGGATCTTTTCACTTCCAGGGAGAATACAAAGCTCCCTCAATTCTTCTCTCTTCACCAACCCGATTGATCTCTAGGGACACCTGACCTGGCGCATCCATGGGAGTTTAAACTGGGGTACACTTTCCCACCTTTTTAGATGATCCCAAGGGTGTCAAAGCTACAGGAGGAGAAAGCTGCAGTAATTCTCATTACTCCATATTGGCCAAAGAGAGCTTGGTTCTCTATGATTCTTTGCCTACCAGTCAAATCTTTTTGGCATCTTTCCCCTACGAAGGATCTTCTGTTTCAGGGTCCAGTGAACTTCCCGGAAGTAGCCATTTTGACACTAACCGCTTGGTATCTGAAGAGCAGCTGCTGAGAAATGAAAGTTTCTCAGAACCTTTGATAGTGACACTGCTTTCCAGTAGAAATAGGGTTACTAGGGCTATTTATACAAAAGCCTGGAAGGTTTTCAGTTCATGGTATCATTTGGAAGGTCGACCATTAAAAGACTTGACTTCAGTTCTGGATTTTTTTGCAGGCTGGCGCAGACAAAGGACTGGCCGTTAGTACTCTTAAAGTACAGGTGGCGGTTTTAGGAGTGTTCTTGGAAAGATCAATTGCCTCAGAACCTTTGGTTGCAAGATTTTTTAAGGCTCTGGCCTAGGCTAGGCAAGTTAAAACAAAGAATTTTCCAAAATGGGTTCTTTCGTTAGTTCTTCAAGCTTTGACGAAATAACCATTTGAACTAGAGCTGCACGGAGCGACTTGAGTCTTTGGGCAGACTGCCAAGTCTGGGCAGAGAGCCAAGTTCTGAAGTCACCGTTGATAAAAGAAGCTAGAATGACACAATATAATTATTTCAAAGGAATGAACTCCCATGTATAGAAGATGTTTAGTTTAACCATTTAAAGTCTAAATCTTTTCTGATTTGCTGCTTACATATAAAATTCCAGTACTTTTTGCTAGAGAATGACTTAGAACCCCCAAACATTATATATATATATATATATATATATATATATATATATATATATATATATTTTTAGCAGAGACCCTAGAGAATAAGATGGTGTTTGTTGCAATATTTTATGTCACACGGTATTTGCCCTTTCAAACGCAATTTTTTTGGAAAAATGACCCTTTCAAAAAAAACAAATAAATAAACAGTGCTGTTAGCCCAATTTTTTTGTATATGTAAGATGTTACGCCGCGAGAATCGTGATCTTTATTCTAAGCAAAAAAAATGTGATTCTCATTTTGGCCAGAATTGTGCAGCTCTAATTTGAACCTTTGGAATCAATTTCCCTAAAGAATTTGACACTCGAGATGGTTTTTCTGGTGGCCATTATATCCGCACAAAGAGTAAGACTCCATTTACAGCGGGATGCTGTTTCAACCTCCCCTGAACGGTTTATCTTGATAGCTAGAAACCAGCGTCTAAAAAAAAAAAAGATAGAAACGCCTGTAAACAAAACGCTCCTAGACGCGAGTTACCGCGTTTAGGCGTGTTTTTAAGCTGTTAAGAGAACATAGAGGAGAGTTCAGGGGTAGCTGAAAAAAAATGCCTCTAAACGTCCGTTTACCAGCAGTGGTGTAAATGAGGCCTTAGTGAGCTCCACGCTCTTTCAGTGAGAGAACCGTTTCTATCCATATTCACAGATAGAATTGTCCTCAGAACGGGTCCAAAATGATTGCCAAAAGTAACATCTACCCAGAACCGTTCTCTAGACATTGTCCTACCAACTATCTGTTCAAATTCCTCAGGGGGGAAAAAGAGAGACTGTTTCACGATCTAGACGTAAGGAGGACTCTTTTGTATTACCTAGAAGTAACAAAAGGTTTCAAGTCATCCGACTTGCTGTTTATTCTTTTTGCTGGTAAGAAAAAAGGTCACCAAGTGTCTAAAGGATTGATAGCCATATGGCTTAGGACGGTAATTTCGGAAACATGTTTCCAGATGGAATTGTCTCCTCCCCCGGGTTTCAGAGCCCATTCGACTAGGGCTCTTACAACCACTTGGGCAGAGAGAGCTGGTGCCACCCCAGAACAAATCTGCAAGGCGGCCACATGGTCAAGTTTCTGGACATTTGCTCGTCATTAGAGACTGGACCTTTTGTCTGCAGACAGGCCTTCAGTAGAAAGTTCCTGCAAGCTGTTGTCCCTACCTAATTGGGTAAGTCTCAATGGTCCTCTCAGGTGCTGTCCTGAAAGACGTTTAGGGAACATTCAAGTTAGACTTGCTGGTAACTTGTTTTCCAGGAGTCTCTCAGGACCACAATGACCTGCCCTTATGGTGTGTGTGTGTATAATATATATGCATGCAGTCAGAGCATTTTGAGGGCAACACCACTCCCTTTCATCAGGGTTCAACACAGGATAAAACTTGGATGGACTCCAGAAACCAATGACTTCACAGATCTATACTACAGACAGTTTTGAACTCGCCTTATGGACTAACAGTTTGGCAAAAGTTGCTGAACAGCAATCGTGTGTTGAGCCCTGATGGAGAGTGGTGTTGCCCCCAAAATGCATTGACTGTTTTTATTACTTTTTTTTTGGGACTCTCATCTGGTTTGGTCTTTTTTTTTTTTGTATGTCTATGGTTTGAACTATAGTTGGGAGCCCATTGATGGGGCCTTTGCTGCTTGGGAACCACCTCACTAAAGCTATTATTGAGCTTGTTTAGAGTTTTCCTTCACCTGTCTACACGTGCAAATCTTCAGATATAAAAATAGTACTTTGGCCAATGACTGACATTACACAGAACATCTGCAATGATCTGCTTTTCTTGCAAATGGTCTTTTCTGCTCCACTTTATATAAATGCACTTTAGAGAACAGTATTGGTGTTCTATGCGGTTTGTCAGTGCTCTTTGAAATCTTATTTTGACCTTTTGAACAAATCCTCTTCTTGTCTATTTTTATGTATTTTATGTTTTTAATGTTTTTTTTACTGTACCAGCTAACCTGAACAGACCTCTGATCTTTCCTGACAGACAAAATTTATAAACCAATATCTCTCCACTTCCTTTTTACACTATTATAGAATGTAATTGTTTGTTTTTTTAGAATATTGATTTTTGGCATTTTGTGAAAACAGCACAATACTGCAGGAAAACACAATCATCACTTGTAGTCAGTGCTTTTTTTTCCTTTCTTTAGGAGGAGGGGAGATTCTATTGTAATTATTGAAGCTAGAATGTAAATCTACGCCCCTCTGTTAAATAGTGCATGAGCCCACATTTGCTAAAAAAATATAAAGTAACGTCTGTTTGTACAACCCCCGCTTCCAAAAAAATTGGGCCGCTGTGTAAAATCTACATAAAAACTGAATGCAATGATTTGCAAATATAAACCTGAATTATATTCACAATAGAAAATAGAAAGCACGTCAAATGTTTAAACTGATAAAATGTACCATTTTAAGAACAAAAAAAAGGCAATTTTGAAATTAATGAGAGCAGCACATCTCAAAAAAAAAATTGAGACTGGGCCATGTTTACCACAATGTAGCATCCCCTCTTCTTTTAACACTTTGTAAACATCTGGGAACTGAGGTGACCAGTTGCTGGAGTTTTGGGAGAGGAATGTTGTCCAATTCTTGCCTGATATAGGATTCTAATTGCTCAACAGTCCTGGATATTCTTTGTTGCATCTTTTGTTTCAAGATGTGCAAAATATCTTCATTTGGTGAAAGGTCTGGACTGCAGGCAGGCCAGTTAATCATCCAGACTCTTCTACTGTGAAGCCATGCTGTTGTCATAGATTCAGTATGTGGTTTAGCATTGTCCTGCTGAAATGTGCAAGGCCTTCTCTGAAAAAGAAATCATCTGGATGGGAGGATATGCTGCTATAAAACCTGGATATATTTTTCAGCACTGATGGGGCCTTTCCAGATGTGCAAGCTGCCCATTCCATATGCACTCAAAGATGCAAGCTTTTGAACTGAGCATTGATAACCAGCCAGAAGATCCCTCTCCTGCTTTATCCAAAGGGCATAATTAATAAATGTCAAATATCTATTCATCTGACCCCAGAACAGTTTTCCACTTTGCAACAGACCCTTTTATATGAGCTTTGTCCCAGAGAGGATTGTGGCGTTTTTGAATCATGTTCAGATAAGGCTTCTTCTTTGCATGATAAAACATTACCTTTCATTTATGGATGGCGCGGCGAACTGTGTTCACAGACTTTGAATTTTGGAAGTAGCCCATGCAGTGATGTCCATCTCAAAATCATGCCTTTTTTTAATGCAATGCAATCTGAGGGCCTGAAGATCACAAGAATCCAATATTGCATTTCAGCCTTGTTCCTTGTGCACAGAGATTTTTCCAGATTTTCAGAATCTTTTGATATTATGTATATTTTAAGTCTTTACAATTTTATGTTTAAGAACATTATTCTGCAATTGTTCAACCATTTGTAGACGCAGCTTTTCAGATTATTGAACCTCTGCCCATGTTTACTTTTGAGACACTCTGACTTTCTAAGATGCTCTTTTTATGCACAGTCATGTTATTGACCTGTTGCCAATTAAACAAATGAATTGCAAATTGATCTTCCAGCTCCTTTCTGTTAGTACCAGTTGCTTTGCCAGCCTTTTGTTGCCCTGTGCCAACTTTTTGAGATGTGTTGCTGCCATCAATTTCAAAATGACCATATTTTATTCTTAAAATGGTACATTTTCTGAGTTTAATCATTTGATAAGATGTTTTCTATTTTCTATTGTGAATAAAATATGGGTTTAAGAGATGTGCAAATCATTGCACTATGTTTTTATGTAGATTTTGAACAGCATCCTAACTTTTCTGTAATTGGGCTTGTAAATCGGTTTAGCTGGATAATCAGTACAGTTGTGGGACTTGAGTACGGAGTGTGTGAATGATTGATGAACTTTTCCATGTTATTAAATGAAGGCCGATAGAGGTTCAGTAGGCTAACATTTTCACAGGGGCTTTGGCTGTATTCACAGCTGAGCAGAGAGATTTTTTAGAAGTTTTCAGGCTTTTTAAAAAAATACTTTTTGAGCATTTTTGAACATTTTTGCTTGCATACACGTGTGTTAGAAACGCAATTTAGTGTTTTACATGTTTGCATGTTCTCCTTTTACTTGGGTGGGCATCCTCTGGGCTCATTGGTTTACTCCCACACTCCAGAGACATGTTGGTAGTTAATTAGCTCCTGTGTAAAATTGGGCCCTATTATGTGTATGCTTGTGAGATGGGGACCTTGCATTATAAATTGCATACATTTGTATACAACTGTGTTAAAAAAACAAAAAAAAAACAGTGGTAGTGCTAGACTCTGTACATCACAATGGAGAAAAATGAAGACCAATTCAAAAACCTCTAGCCTACACATTTTGACCAGCACTGGTGGCCAAGTGTTATTCACTGGATGTGTTCTAGGTCCATTGTGTCCAGCCTCTGGCCCCTTTGGCACTTGTCTTTGACTACATTGTGTTCACTGAATAGTCACTGAATTTTAGTGTGTCCGTTGGGTGATATCAAGGGCCACACTTGAGGGCCCCTACCTCCCATATGAAGAAGGTTGACCACCACTGTTCTAATTCGTAAAACTCATAGACAAAACCCAATTCACATTCTGACTGTTTTTCTAGTTTTGGATGTAGAAGGAAAAGTTTAGAAACTTTGGTAGGTTTTAATCTTGGACTATGTTTCTGTTTCAGATTTTTCCCCCCATAGGGGAGCATTGCCTCCTCTTTCTGTTCTGACACCTGTCATCTGGAAAAAGTCTTCCTCCTTATTAGAACATGTTTTTATAGCGCCCCTATTGGAGATATTTGCCATCACTTTCCTATTCTGTCTGATACCCATCAAATGGACAGGAATTGGGGGGGATGTCTAAAAGTTTCAAAGGTGTTTTGATTCTTTCACAATACACTCACCCCTCCATGTCCCCAGCAAGCTAAACACTGCTATAGGCATTGAAGCCCTAGGTTTCTGGTCAGGGTGTCCCCAACGTCCTCTTTACTTCTCTTACTTTTTCTATCCTGTTCTACTTCTTTCCTTCCTTCCTTGCTTTTTATTTCCCGCCTCCCGTCCTTGGAGGCTTTTGCTCTATGTTTCTTGACCATCCTCTGTACAGTGAACTAGACTTTCAAATTCAATCCAAGATTTTCTCACAGTATATGATTAACCTGGCTGTACAGTATGAATCATTACTGTAAATCCAGTATGCAACTTGCTATACTAATTTATTTCTATTTTAATCACCTACAGATGCACCAATTCTTCCATATGTTGGAATCTTTTATATATTTGTATGGCTTATGCTGTGTACCCTATAAAACTTCAATAAAAACTTACTGAAAGTGAAAGGGTTCTTGATCGTTCCATACTTATACAAAGGCTGAATGAGTTTTTGGCTTAGGGTTTCATTTTGACTGGGTTTGAAAGGGTCAGTAAACCTACACCAAAAAGTTGCTAATTGTAAAAGATCACTAAATTAGGCTCGGTTCACACACTGTAATCTTCCTGTAATGTCGGATCCAAATCACATAAATTAAGATGAGGATCCAACTTGGATGCAACTTCTATTCAATTCTATGGGCTGAAATCAGACAGAAGTCAGACCAAAGTAGTGCAGGAACCTTTTCCAAAGTTGGACCAGTTAAGACGGCTCTCATAGGGAAGCATTGATCTTTACATGTCATGCGACGTGTTCTGAAAGTCTGAGCGCATGTCGCACCAGTGAAAACTGGCTTCAGGGGAGAGGAGGGACAGCCGACAGAGGACATCCCATGGTAAGCTTACTGTATGGATGATGTCACCGCACAGGCATATCGGGGACCTCTCTTCTCCCCTGAAGCGTTCCACTGGGGAGATCACGAGACCGGACAGGAGCGCCCCTAGAATAGATAAGTGTAGGCATCTTCCACAGTCTAGTTAGCAGTGTTAAATTTGACTTCAAATTTAGTTTTAGTTTTAGTCAGTCTTTTGACTTTTTTTTTTTTTTTTTTCACAAGAAACATTGTCTTTTGACTTTAGTTGTATGTTAGTCATCTGAATTGTTTTAGCCGGCTAAAATAGTGTTCATTTCGGCAATTATATTAACACTGGTAGTTGGCATAGCCGTTAGAAGGGGGGTGGGAACAGGTTTAACTATAGTTGGCTCTAATTTAGGACTTCTACTTCAATAGTAAGGTATTGGTTCCAATAGTCTCTGGTAGAGCTGCACGATTAATCTACACCCAACATTTCCATTTCTTCATTTCTAAGTAAACAGTGCAGAGCCATTCAGAGCTGTCAAAAGAAAAAAGCCGGAGAATGTTTATCAACATTCCTCAGCACTGGGAGATAGAGAAGAGATACAAAGTAACATTTTGTTCTTTTAGGCCGCGTTCACACAGGGGTGACCCGACTTCAGCGCGACTTTGCTAGGCGACTTTAAACGCGACAGGGTGACCCGACTTCAGCGCGACTTTGCTAGGCGATTTTAAACGCGACTTCAGGCAACTTGCAGCGCGACTTCCATTCTAGGCGAATTTGCCTGTGGCCAATCAGAGAAGGGAGGGAGGGTGTTGCCTCGGGGGGGGGGGAGTAATTGTGTAAATTCTTTTTCCTGTAAGTCGCTTCAATATAGATGGGGGATCCGACTTGGAGGATGACTTCCATTGAATTCTATGGGCACAAGTCGGATAGAAGTCGCCTTGAAGTAGTAGTTTTTGAAGTCTGATCGACTTCAGTAGTGTACTTTAAGACGGCTCCCATTCATTTCAGTGGGATTTAAGATGTCAAGTGACTTGAGACGCCACAAGTCGGAGCGCAAGTCGCCCCTGTGTGAACCGGCCCTTAGAATAAATCAAAGGGAACAACTTGTGTCTGACAGTTTAACCACTTAAAGACCAAGACTTTTTCTGACATTTGTTGCTTAAAAGTTAATATTAGTATTTTTGAATTACTTATGGCCCTCAAACATATTATATATATTTTTTTATAGCAGAGACCCTAGAGAATAAAATGGCGGTCGTTGCAATATATTCTGTCACACGGTATTTGCGCAGCAGTCTTTCAAATGCAATTTTTTTGGGAAAAAATACACTTCAATGAATTAAAAAAATAAATAAATAAACAATAAATTAGCCCAATTTTTTTGTACAATGAGAAAGAGATGTTACGCCGTGAGAATCATGATCTTTATTCTAAGCATAAAAAAATAGTGGTTCTCATTTTAGCCAGAATTGTGCAGCTCTAGTCTCTGGGCAGCTGTTTTCTTATAGCAGAACTAAGCCCTCCTATCGTTTTCAGCCTAGGAAGCTGACATGTTGAACACTGTTTGATCTTCAATTGACATGCACATGTGATCAGTTATTGCTCGTGTCGGGAATGCAACTGTTTTTGAAACCGTTTAAATCAATGGGTCTAGTTCCGCTTTAAAGTGACCATTTTTTTTCTGCTGTAAATTAGGGGATTGTTTCCAACAGTCATTAGAACTGAAGAAGTGACTTGGGTAAGCTGCAAAACATCTTCAGCATTACAGAACAAGTCCAGTTATATGTGATCTGACCAGATACTACTAGCTATACCATGACCTGGATAAATTAGAACCTACACAGACATGTTCTTCTGTATGATTGATTTGTCTCGGGGCTTATATATACAGGCTTTGTTTATGCATTTAAAGAGGAAGTAAACCGTGTCAAATTTTATTTATTTAAAAAAAAAAAAACCCTGCAAAGTAAAGGCATAATGCGCTAGTATGCATAGCATACTAGCACATTATGAAATACCTTAGAATGAAGCCCTGCACTGCCGTGCTGTGAGCTCTGACAGATGCCTCCATCTTTACCAGGTCCTCCTTCCGGATTTGCATCCTCTGGCCGTCTGGCTGCGCCACGATGATGTCACTCTCCGCATGTGCACGGGAGTCACAGACCGCTGCACGGAGATCTGAAGGGACAGCACGGGTGTACCGACCCTTCAGAGCGCATGGGCCAGTGACATCACCAGCTGCATGAAGTGTGAATATCTCCTAAACTGTGAAGGTTTAGGAGATATTCATAGTACCTACAGGTAAGCCTTGTTATAGGAACGAGTGAAACGCGTCTACCGCCTTATTCTGCACATGGCTGTTTGATGAATTAATTTATAAGCTGCTGAATTCATCCGTGGAGTGCCGTCTATCCTTCTTTTTGAATCTTCAAGCCTGGTTATAGGCTTACCTGTAGGTACAAGTCTACAGAATGGGTTTGCGTCCACTTTAAACGCAGTGATACTCCATGTTTGCTTTCTCCTGCAACATGAATAAATATTAACCACTTCCTGACCGCCTAATGCATGCATGTGTGGCAGCAAGGTGGATGCACCTTAACACCGTCATGTTGCGCATTTGCGTTCATTATCCATTGATCTTGTGTGCTGAGAGCACATGCGCTCCACATCCACCTCCCGTTGTTCGGAACTCCTTTAAGGACTAGTGGAAGATATCGGCAAGGGGTTAAACTGTAATTAAAGAGGTTGTAAACCTCCAGAACCAAAAAAAAATACAAAACCTGCAAGACAAAGGCATAATGAGCTAGTATGCATCGCATTCTAGCTTATTATGAAATACTTCCCTCCGGAACTGAACCCTGCAGTGCCATCCACGCACTACAGACATGGCCGACATCTTTCTTCCTGGTTCGCGGGCTCCAGAGTCTCGATGACGTTTCTTCCGCACATGCACGTGGGAGCCGCCAGTCATGGTATGCCCGTTTCTTCAGTGCGCATGCGCCAATGACGTCGACGCAAGCGTATATCGTAAATATCTCTTAAACGGTGCAGGTTTAGGAGAGATTTACAGTACCTACAGGTAAGCCTTATTATAGGCTTACCTGTAGGTACAGTTAAAGAGGAAGAGTTTACTTCCTCTTTAAACCAAAAGTTTAGTTCTTTGTTTACCTTACTATGTTTTTGGTGAGCTTTATGATGTCAGAGGGTGGTGGCAGCTCTACCTCTTGTATATGATTGGTGGATGTTACTTGTCTTTGCACCTCTGTATGTATTTATCACATGCCTGATGAAGGGGTCCTGCGTGGCCTTGAAACATTGCACTTTTCCACTATGATGTGATCTCTTTGAATAAAAGCGTTTGGAAGATACTTAGTGTTTGTTAAGCCACTTTATAAAAAGTTCCCATCCGCTCTGTATTAGAACAAGAAGTTGCCCTGTGTCTGTGTTATAACATATATATTTACTTCTCTGTATAGATAACACACCTTCTTACTAGGATCAGTTGTCATTTTCCAGCTTTTCTCTCTCAGCTCAGAATTCCTGAGGGTGGGGCTGAGTACTGCTGCTGACCTCAGCTGGAGAGACAGAGCCATGCTGTGTTATCTATGTAGATAAGAATATTTCTGAAATAACACTGACACAGGGAACTTATTCTTCTCATACAGAGGGATGGGAGCTTTTAGGGTTAATTATGAGAGCAGAGAAGAGAAGCTATGAGAGGAAGGGGGAGGGGGGAATTGAAGACAGGCACAGAGGAGATAGGAGAGCTGGGAGTGACATCGCCTGCATAGACCACGGGGCTCTCAAGATAAGCTATATACAGGGGGAGTTGGTACATGGGGGGGGGGGGGGTAGTCATGACCTGGCATTATCAAACAGGTATTTTAGGGGATACAGAGGGATAATTTAAAAAGCAAAAGAACCATGCTGCTAATTGCACATTTAAGAGACAGGAGCAACTTTTTTTCTTGGGTTAACACATGCTTTAAAGCATTCTGTGAATGGCAACAGTGCCAAGCAAGCAACCTCCTGTGGTCTGTGTGCAGAGGGGATACCGCACGCACGGGACCCAGAAGATTGTGACTATCGCTGTGGTGTATCTGGCTATTACACTGATTGTTGCTTTCCCAGAGGCCTATTGGGTAAGAGAGATGCATACTTAGATTCCAGGATGGACGAATGTAAGTATGTATTAATAATCATACCTGGGGGTTAACTTTTTAGAGTTCATTCACACTATGAATTGCAGGTGAATCGCACAGGAATGCCCTTCATATTACTGTGCGATTAACATGCAGTACGAAATCAGACAATTTATTTTGAATGGTTTGAAATTGCTTTTGAAAACACACTGCAACCGGATTGCATGATACAAAAGCTTGGCAACCTGAAATACATTTGGGGTGTCCTTATTTTTTCACGGATGCCCACTGCAGATAACAAGGGCTGAGCAATATGAATGTGATGGAGGAAATTGGCATGGAATATGTGTCTCCCGGATGGCATTCTAGTGTAAAAGGGCCCTTAACCCCTTCTTGATGACCGTATGCATATATGCGGCCTAATGGAAAGGGGTTTTTATCAATGGGTCCACTTCTCACGCACTCCCAGCACAGAGACCAGGCTCTCGCCCTAACTATCAGGACCCAGGACTCGCTGTAATAGCCTCTGATTGGCTATTACATTGATTAGTCACTGTGGACCCTCTCCTGTGTTTATTTCTTGTTCTGAATAGAGAGAAAAATACATAGTATATTTTCTTGCAGGGGAGGACGATCTAAACCAGGGCCTCCAAAGTTTCCAAACTAAGGGCTTAAAGTTTTTGTAACCCTAAAAAAAAAAGATCCTGTTCCCTTATAGCAGGTTAAACCGCACATAGCATGTGCTGTCTACACTGCTCCTCTCTAAACTCTGTAAATTGACCAAGCTTTATCATGGTTGCTGAGCCCTGACTCCGTCATCCGCAGCTCTGCTCTCTCTGCCTCTCCCCCCTCCCTGCCTGTCAGCTCTAATGTCGCTCA
>BLSH010415170.1:2478755-2495010 GCA_018402905.1 Glandirana rugosa | reverse complement strand
GCCCCCCCCCCCCCCCCCTAAAGTTTTAAGGGCAGTAAACTGGCCCTTTGTTTCAAAAGTTTGGAAACATATTGTCTAGGGCAGGCAGTCTCCAAACTTTCGAAATAACGGGCCAGTTTACAGTCCTGCTGATGGGGGGCCAGGCTATGGCCATTAGGCGTAGAAAGTCCCAATGCCATTGGAGATAATTGGTCTAGGGGACCAGGCACAGCAGATTTACTTAGCCAATCATCTGCTTTTGCTGGCTTCTCTGAACTGCTGGACCAGTCCCCAGAGCCTTTTTTCCCCTATCCTCTGATGTCGTCATCAAGACATCAAGGCCGATGCAGAGTGCACAGCCGTGCATTGGACTAGAGGAGGCCAAGTGACAGTCCTCTGCTGGAGTATAGGGGAGCGTTGTCTGCTGAGCGAGGGGAGGATAAGGTAAGTAAAACTGTTTTTCCTGTCTGCTAGGCAGAACCAAGTACTTAATCTTTGCAGCACAGCCCCGCTGCAAGGGAGGTCTTTTAGTTTTCCTGGAGTTGGTCTTTAGGCCTCTTGCACAGGGGCAGAGAAAACTCCAGAGGATATTTTTATGCCTCTGAATGCAGCTTTATTCGTATTTTACAGCAGTGTTCCTTGGCTTAGAAGAAAATGCAGCAAACCTGCATTCAGACGGGAGCTTACTGACATAATAGACACACATATATGTGCACAAACACATATTAAACGTGTAAAAGCATGCATAAGCACGTACCTTCAGTAGCTAGAATACATGAAAGCAGCCTTAAGCCTCGTACACTACTACTAGTTTTTTTTCCGTTCAACCCAGCGGGCTAAAAGGGAAAAAAAACTGACAGCTCAGGAGGAGCGGCTGTATTAACAATCCAGTGTGCAAAACCACTACACAGAGCAGGTAAGTATAACATGTTTCTTATTGTTAAACAAAACAAAAAAAAACAAGACTAAAGCGGAGTTCCACCCAGGTAAAAGTCAGCAGCTACAAAAAGTGTAGCTGTTGACTTTTAACAATCGGCGATGCGGTCGCCTGAGGGCTCTCTCTTCACCCCCTCCCCTTGGCGGCTCTGTCATCACAAGTGTGGGCACTCAGCCTTGGCTTCAAAGCCGGGCACACACTGGTGATGCGCGAGTCGTGCTGTGGCTTGTGAATGGCCGGTGTATCTTCTGGGGCCTGTGATGTGTCCCAGAAGATCGCCATGCTCACCCATCCATACATGCTCACCCACCCAGCCGTGCTCACCCATCCATGCTCACCCATCCACCCATCCATGCTCACCCATCCATCCATCCATCCATGCTCACCCATCCATCCATGTTCACCCACCCAGCCGTGCTCACCCAGCCATCCATCCATGCTCACCCAGCCATCCATCCATGCTCTCCCACCCAACCGTGCTCACCCATCCATCCATCCATGCTCTCCCACCCATCCGTGCTCACCCACCCGTTCGTGGCTCTTCCATCCCCATCCATGGCTCATTTGTGCCTCATTCATGCTCATCCATACAACATCAGTTTTCATTTGTGATACATCCATGCCACTACAGTGCCCATCCGTGCCACTACAGTGCCCATCTGTGCCACTACAGTGCCCATCTGTGCCACTACAGTGCCCATCCGTGCCACTAAAGTGCTCATCCATGCCACTACCCTGCCCATCTGTGCCCTTACAGTGCCTATCCATGCCACCACAGTGCCTCACAATAGTGTAAAAGGTAGTCAAATTAGATTCGAAATGTATGCTCCTAGAATACCTGATGGTGCTCCCTGCATGTTGGGCCTCTGTATGTGGTCAGGCTGTGTAAAAGTGTCACACATGTGGTATCGCCATACTCGGGAGGAGTAGCAGAATATATTTTGGGATATCATTTTTTCTAGGTACATGCTGTGTGTTAGAAATATTGTATAAATGGACAACTTTGTGTAAAAAAAAAAAATGTGTTTTCATTTTCTTTCCACATTTTCCAAAAACTTGTGTAAAAAATGACTTGTTTAAAAGACTCATTATGCCTCCTAGAATATACGTTGGGGTGTTTGCTTTCCAAAATGGGGTCACTTTTTGGGCGTTTCCATTGTCCTGGTGCTCCAGGACCTTCAAAAGTGCAAGAGGTAGTCAGGAAATTATATGTGTAATTTATGCTCCTAGAACGCCTGATGGCGCTCCCTACATGTTGGGCCTCTGTATGTGGTCAGGCTGTGTAAAAGACTCACATGTGGTATCGCCATACTCAGGAGGAGTAGTAGAATGTGTTTTGGGGTGTAATTTGTGGTATGCATATGCTGGGTGTGAGCAATAACCCGTTAAAATATGACAATTTTTGGAAAAAATAAAATCTTCATTTTGCAAAGAATTGTGGGGAAAAAATTACAACTTCAAAAAATTCACCATAACCCTTACTAAATACCTTGCAATGTCTACTTTCCAAGAAGGGGTAATTTGGGGGGTATTTGTACTTTCCTGGCTTGTTAGGGTTTCAGGAAATGAGATAGGCATCAGGTGTGATCAATATTCAGTGATTGACAGTTTGTAGACTATAACTTTCACAAGGACCAAATAATATACACTAATTTTTTTTTTTACCAAAGATAGGTAGCAGTATAAATTTTGGCCAAAATTTATGAAGAAAAATTACTAATTTGCTAAATTTTATAACAAACGAAGAAAAATGTATGTTTTTACAAAATTTTATGTCTTTTTTTTAATCCTAGCGCAAAAAATAAAAAACCCAGCGGTGATTAAATACCACCAAAAGAAAGCTCTATTTGTGTGAAAAAAAGGACGCAAATTTCATATGGGTACAATGTTGCATGACTGAGTAATTGTCATTCAAAATGTGAGAGCGCTGAAAGCTGAAAATTCGTCTGGTTCTTAAGGGGTTTAAGTGCCCAGTGGTCAAGTGGTTAATATCACTTTAATGTGGACAGACGTGGGACAAGCCTTGTAGTCTGCTATGAACTCTCCCCCTGAGAAACCTCTAAAAGGCAAATGTTTTTTTTCAGCAATCCTGTGACTGAGGACATATAGGAAAACATATAGTGGACTTTGACGGCAAACATGGAAATACACTTTTTTGTCGTCCTGTTTTTGGTTCTAAATCCATACTCTTGTTTTAGAACAAGCAGATTACTGTACAGGGATAAAATCCAGAGCGAGGGTTGTGGTGCCATCATTGTCTTCTTTGGTTTTTCCATTGGCACCTTTTGCAGGTTGCTGTACTGAAGTCATATTCAGGCAGTTTTTTTCTATACACATTTATGATTGTAAAAAAAAATCCTTTTAGATGTCAAAATCAAGAAGATCTTTATTTCTGTTCCATCCTTCATCTGAGAAAAAGACCTTCTGTGGTGTATAAAGCTCATGTAAAATGGCAGCCATGAATCCCTTTCATGTTGGTCCAATTAAAGGTTTCACGCTCTTCAAAGGGCCCATATCTGTAAAGCCTATTATAATGCACACACAGAACCCACGGCCTTATTATATACCGGCTTCACCTAGTGCATAGTTTACATCATTTGTGTATTGGAATGTCTAGCACAATGCTGGCGTTTCATCTACAGATGTACTGCCGTGCACTTTTATAAACTGTGCTGCCGGGTCTCCCGGTTCTTCGATTTTGTAGTAATATTTGGAGGATACAGAAATGACTCATTCTTAGTCACCCAGTGTACAGGTACATGATCGTCTAGAAAATGTATAGAGAACTTGTGTTTACTGAGATGGTCAGCTCAATGCTATGCAAGGCCCCAGGCATCCGCAATGAGTGCCCCAGTGCTTGAAATATGTTATTATGCCTTTATTCTAGAATACAAAAGTGTAATTTCACACTGCTGGCACTCGACTCTCAAGCACATTTCTGGTAAAAGGTACATTTTATGCAATTTTGCAAGCAGAGTTTACAAATACACTGAAAGTATATCTAAACCCAAGGATTAATGTAAAATATTGTAGCTTAGCAGGCTTTAAAGTGATTCTAAAAGGAGGGGAAGAGAGAAGCGCCAAAACTGCCTATGGTGCAGTAACCTTTATTAACCACTTCAGCCCCGGAAGGATTTCCCATGTTAGGACCAGAGCACTTTTTGCGATTTTGCACTACTTCGCTTTAACTGACAATTGCGCCGTCGTGCAACTCTGTACCCAAACGAAATTAGCCTCCTTTTTTTCCCCACAAATAGAGCTTTCTTTTGGTGGTATTTGATCACCTCTGCGTCATTTCTGATCATCGCTATAAACAAAAGAAAAGCGACAATTTTTCAAAAAAAAAAAACAAATTTCTTACTTTTTGCTAAAATACAAATCCAAAAAAAAATCTAAAAAAACATTTTTTTTACCATTGGTTTGGCCGATTTATATTCTTCCTCATATTTTTGGTAAAAAAAAATCACAATCAGCGTTTGATTGGTTTGCGCAAAAGTTGCAGCGTTTACGGATGATAAAAAAATAATTTCTGGGGTTTTTATTTATTTATTTTATTTTTTACTAGTAATGGCGGTGATCTGCAATTTTTAACGGTGCTGCAATATTACAGCAGACATGTCGGACCATTTTGACACTTTTTTGGGACCATTGGCATTTATACAGCGATCAGTGCTATAAAAATGCATTGATTACTGTGTAAATGCCATTGGCAGTGAAGGGGTTAACATGGAGGGGGCACTCTAAGGGTTAACTGTGTTCCCTGGGCGTGTTCTAACTGTATGTGGGCTGGCCTGGCTTGGGGAAGGGAGTGATTACAGCTTCCATATACAGGCAGCCTGTGATCTCAGCCCTTCTCCCTCTAACAGAATGGAATTCTGTGTTTACTTACACGGCCCTCCGTTCTTTTGCTGCGGGGGAGGGGGGGGGCATCGCAGGTAGCTGGCGGCGATCGAGTCCGTCCTACCCGCTCCCTGGCCCCCCCCCCCCCGAACACAGTGAGCGCATGAACGTGCCCACAATACTAGTTATCGCGATAACCAGCCACCTTGCCGCCGTTGCGCTGCGGCGGTCGGTCTGCAAGTGGTTAAAGTGATTGTAAAGTCCCATTTTTTTTCCTATAAAAATAACAAACATGTTATACTTACCTGCTCTGTGCAGTTGATTTGCACAGAGCAGCCTCTATCCTCCTCTTCTTGGCTCCCTCTTCGGCTCTCCTGGCCCCTCCCTCCTGTTGAGTGCCCCAGCAGCAAGCAGCTTGCTATGGGGGCACCTGAGCTGAGTGTCAGCTCCCTGTGTGCATTCAGACACGAAGCCCTAACCCTACCCCGACCCCACCCTCTCTCCCCTGATTGGCTAGCTGACTTTGACAGCAGCGGGAGCCAATGGCGCCTTAAGCTTAATCCAGGCGGTTGGGGGGGTGGCCGTAGGCAAAGACGGTTGGACCTCAGACCTAGAATAGAGGTTTTCTCCAAAGTGTGATGCCATCAGTGTGCAGCCATTTACTTTATTGTTCTTGCCGAAAAAGGGAGTGAGCATGGATGCCCGTGGCTGGTACCTATCAAAAACAACTAAAAACGAGGAGGAGGTAGTAGAACTTGGAGCAGTGCTCAGCAGAACAGTGTTATCCAAAAGTGGAAATACACTTTAGGTAAAGGATTGCTTTTGGGTGTATATTAACCATTTGCCCTTTGGAAGATTCACCCCCCCTTCATGACCAGGCCATTTTTTTGTGTTATTTTAACTGACAATTGTGCAGTCGTGCGACACTGTACCCAAAATGTGACACTGTACCACAAATAGAGCTTTCTTTTGGTGGTATTTGATCACCTCTGTGGTGTTTATTTTTTGCAATATAAACAAAAAAAGGCTCACAATTTTGAAAAAAAAAAAAACATTTTTTACTTTTTGCCATAAAACATATCCAATAAAAAAAAATTTAAAAAAACTAATTTCTTGATCAATCTAGGCCAATATATATTCTTCTACATATTTTTGGTAATAAAAAAAATCCCACTAAGCGTATATTGTTTGGCTTGCGCAAAAGTTATAGCGTCTAAAAACTTTGGGATATTTTTATTCATTTAATTTTTTTATTATTTACTAGTAATGGTGGCAGTCAGTGACTTATAACGGTACTATGACATTGGAGCAAACAGTGGGGACACTGACACTTTTGACGCTTTTTTGGGAACCACTGGAACGAATACAGTGATCTGTGCTAAAAATATGAACTATCACTTTACTAATGACACTGGCTGGGAAGAGGTTAACGTCAGGGGTGATCAAAGGGTTAACTGTGTGCCTAGCCTGTGCTTGGTTACTGTGGGGGGGGGGGGGGGTGCTTTTACTAGGGAAAGGCATGGATCCATGTCCCTGCTTTGCAGGAACACAAGATTAATGCCTTCCCTACTGACAGAACGGCGATCTGCCTAATGATCGGGGGGTGAGGGGCGGACATCCAGTCTGAGCTACCCACAGATCAACTCCCTCTGTGTCTAATCACATCGGGAGTGGGTCGTCGGAGGCACGCATGCACGCCCCAGACCCGGAAGTATCGGATCACATACAAGGTACGCGATCTGGTGCAGAGCGGCCTCCCTGCTACCGTATATGTGCGGTGGACAGTCGTAAAGTGGTCAAGAGCGCTCCGGTTTAGGCGTTTTGTCTATAGAAAAATGTTGATATGTTGGTTATTGCTATAAGAAAATTATTAACACTGCTGTCCCTCTCTGCCTCATCCAATCAGAGATTGCTTTGCATTAATTCAGAAAATACAAAGCCTTCTCTGAATGGCGCCTGTGCCGTGTAGTAAACCTCTTGTGTTCAGGATGCAGCAGGGCAGCCACTCAGAACAGAATATGGAAGCAAGTGGACAACACTGGAGTCTCCTTCAGCAATTTCCACCTTCCAGGGACATTGGCATGACATGGTATAGTTACCCTGGTCCAAGATGAAATATTACAATCTGGAATTCTTCTTCAATTCTTTAGAGCAGAGTTCCACCCAAAAGTGGAACTTCCGTTTAAGGGAAGGTGACCCCCCCGACATGCCACAATTGGCATGTCTTTTTTCTGGGGGGTGGGGGGGGTGACTAGAGACCCTGTTTTCACAGGGTCCCAGGTCCACTTCGTCCCCTGGAGCCGTGGCTCTGGAAAGGAAGCCCACCAACCCCCCTCCCTCTCAGCGATCTTCTGGGACACGTCACAGGTCCCAGAGGATACAACGAGCCTCTCACAAGCCGCAGCGCGACTAGCGCATGCGCAGTGAGCGCCTGGTTTTGAAGCCAAAGCCGGACGCCCACACTTGTGATGCCGGCGCCACCAAGGGGAGGGGGAGACGAGCGAGCCTTCGGTTGGCCGCATCGCTGGAACCTGGGACAGGTGAGTGGCCGATTGTTAAAGGTCAGCAGCTACCCTGTCAGCTGCTGACTTTTAACAGGGTGGAACTCAGCTTTAAGAGATACTAAAGGTAAAGTTATTTTTAAATAAAATAACAAACATGATATACTTACCTGCTCTGTGTAATGGTTTTGAACAGAGCAGCCCCAATCTTCCTCTCCTCTGGTCATCTGCCAACTCTCCTGGTTAATGCCCCCTGCTGAGTACCCCCATAGCAAGCCGCTTGCTATGAAGATACCTGTACATGCTCACTCCTGATACCTGCGTGTCCATAAGACAAACAGAGCGTGGTAAAGCCCCGCTCCACCTCCTTCCTGACTGGCTGTGATTGACAGCAGCAGGAGCCAATGGCTCCTGCTGCTGTCTGTGAGCCAGTGAGGAGGCAGAGAGTCGGGAGAGTGCTGCTCTTGTGCACATCGCTGGATTGAGATCAGGCTCAGGTAAGTATCGGGGAATGCTGTATACAGAAGGTTATTTAACCTATATGCAAACTTTCAGCCTTTAGAACCACAGCCTTTATTATTAAAATTCACTGTTTTCTCATATTTATAAGTTGATGCCTTTTTAACATTGGAAGTATCATGCTGCTAGGAGTGTCATCATTTTTGTCACTTTTTTTTTAATTCTCCAATGTTGTTGCAGCAACATTTGTATCTTTTGTATTTATTGTTCATATTCATCTCTAGCAGAAGTTAACATCACAGTATAGTAGATTATTCTTTTTTTAATTCAAACATTGTTGGTGAGTCACTAAGCAGTGAGTCACTTGTGTGATTTACGCTCCTATAGCCTATTGATGCATAGATGAGGCCTCTGGACCTCATTTTCCTGTTATTGCAGTCATTCCATGTATGAACATCCTCAAGCTTAACAAACACTTTCTAATGTGCCTGGATCCCTGCAATGAACCAGGAGTGAGATTTACACATTTCAGAAATGACTCACATGTCTCTGAGACTACTGATGACAAGTACGCAATCCAATCTATCTATCTCGTCGTAGTGAAGTACTTAATACGTCACTTTTTCTACTCTTTATCAATCTGCCAGTAATGCAGTAATCAGATTACTAACATGATCAGACTGATTGGCACAGTCTGATGTTATAGTTGTCCATGAAGCAAAGGTTTAAGTATGATTTTTATTGCATAGCTACATTGGTCCAGTTTGCAACAATGCAAATCAATGGGGGTGCGGACCGTACCCAGCTACCACCCACTAGAGTGATGAAACCATCAAGTAGGAAGTGATATCCAACGGTGATGGTGTCACCCCTATCCCTGACAGTGCACAGATCGCCATCCCTGCACCAAATGCATTATTTACAGGGGCTGGTTTGGGGTACGCACCGTGACCTTGCACTGCCGGCCTGAAACAAGGCTGCCCAGTGCCCTGCAGGGCACTGTGGCAGGCTAGACAGGAGAGAGCCTGATGCACTAACCTGCCTACTGCTCCTGCTGTCCTGCTATTGCTGTCCTGCTCCTGCTGTCCTGCTCCCGCTGTCACTTCGCACATAGTTCTTTTAAGGTGTAAACTTTGATTCCTATTATTTTCATATATTGTTGTTCAAATTTGCTAGTTGCTTGATAGTTGTTAACGGCACTACATTATATGCAGTGTTATATGGGAAAAAAATTATAGTATGGGGGAATGACACCATGTTTTACTGCACCAGGTGACCCCAATTCTAAATTCTATTGATGCTACTGATGCTGGTATGCATATTTCATACCTCCAGCTTGGAACAATGTGTATTTCATACCAGACTGACCCCTTCAAAATCTGTAGATCACATTATTAGTAGCCGATGCAACAGTGATAGCCGCAGTGTTACAGGTTTAGTGCCAAGTGGCTGCCTTACTGCGTGGTAACCACAGGGGGTCAATTGCATGCCACTACCTCATTCAAAGAATGTCTTGGATTATTTTCAAAGGATACAGGGAGTTCTCTGATTAAATGAGGTGGAAATTGCAACATCACCGCCCCTCTCCACCTCAAGTGTCATTTCTTCAGTGTTGTCACATGAAAAGATATAATAAAATATTTACAAAAATGTGAAGGGTGTACTTACTTTTGTGAGATACCTTTGTGAGATACTGTATATGTATAGTATATGATCCTCTCCAGCAGTGTATCAGCAGTCTCTGCCAATCATCTGTAGCACCACAAAAACTAAATGTTATGTTTGGCTCTTTGGGGATGTCAGGAACCACATTTGAGCCTTCCTTTATCTATTAACTTTTTGAATGGAAAAAAAAGCAAGGGCAGGGTCATTTTGGATGTTTGGTGGCGTTCGTAAATATTGAACCCTCTTGGCTTTTGTACACTGCTAAAGTAGGAGCAAAAAAGTGTGTGGGCGTAAAGAGTGACATTGTACAAATGGATAGGTGGACAATTTAAGTGCTTCTTGCGTGAAAACCAGCACAATTACTACTTGTGCCAAGTGTATTGCTGGGTCAGATGTTGCCATGAAAAAGTTCAACTGCTGCAATATCTGACAGATTCATTCTCATACCTACCAGCAGTGTACATCAAACATTTTCATTCAACAGATTTTTATTAAAGTAAATAAAACCATAAACCTACATTGTCTACAGAGACTGAACATACAAACCTAAGGCCCATCATATTATATGCATACATTGTTGTCTACTAGGTAGCAGGGCATATTATGGCAACCAGACATGGCGTATCTCACAATCTCTGTGGATCAGTATAGGTTAGTTACATGCTGTATGGATGGACAAATTACATGTAATATACATTCAATACCCAAGAGAGCGTCAGTGTATATCAATCGGCTTCATACTAACAAATCAAATAAGCGGCGAACCTAAAATGAAATCAAAAAGAAAAAAAGAATGGCCGAAGAGGAAAAGTAAAGAGTAGACCTGGGGCCCTCTAAAGAATGCCTAAGTGGTCTCCTGAGAAGAGGTAATTGGTATATTCACTTATCTAGCCCACAGTTCCCATATTTGCTCAAATTGCCGCTTCTTATCATTGATAATGCTTGCTATTTTCTCATGGACCTACATCAGACAATAAGATGGGTTTCTTTAAACACAACAGGTACCAAACTACTTTTTCCAAGGTAGAGACAAAAAATATAAACTCCGATCGATATGATAAAGCTTTGAAGTTCACCACACCACGAAGCTTGCTATTGAAACCACATGATTTGTACTTCAAATGATGCATATTATTCGTTAGAACATTGCCACGAGTATGTTGCTTGAAAAAATTATCTTGACGTATTTTGCCTTAAATATGGCTTCCTCAGGACATTATAACACAACATTCATGATGCATCATACAGAATCTGTAAAAATCCCAACCCAAAATTCCATCTTTCTCTTACGTTCACTGACAGACGCAGCCCTTCATTGACAAGTGGGGTTTATGCACATCCTACTAGGAGTAGACTAGGCAAATAGAAAAAAGCAAGCTGACCCCTCCCAGGGGGCCGTGCTCACTCCAGCATATAACCCCCCTGCTCTGCATAGCATATCGGTTTTATTATGCCTAGTGCAAGGAAGCAAACAGCTGCCCCAGGACCCCCCAGCCCGATAGGCTGGCGTCCGTCGTGACTATCGACCAATTCAGGGGCAGGAAAGACTTCCCCAATGTTAGGGCCGGGGCCCGAAGCCACCAGGTCAACGATCCTCTGGTCTGATGATCCAATCTGATCAGCTGGTCCAGGGACAACGGAGACTTGTCCCACCGTGACAGAATCACTCGCTGTAGGAGCCGAGTGTGACTCTGGGCGTAAGGTATTGCCTCGAAAGCTGAGACCATGAGCCCCAACACCCACATACAAAACCGTAAGGAGGACCACTGGCATGACAGCAGGGTTCGCACCGCAGCGTGCAGTGTCAGCAACTTGGCCGGAAATAAGAACACCTTCGCCTGCTTTGTGTCCAGAATCAGACCCAGATATTCCAGTCGACAGGACGGGGCCAACGTCGACTTCTGCAGGTTGATCAGCTAGCCGCAGTCTCTCAACGAGGCCATGGTGATAGTCACATTCTCCTCCAGGGCGGAAGCCGACTCCGCTCGCAAGAGTAAGTCATCCAGGTATGCTACCACTGCAATGCCTCTCTGCCTGGAGCGCCAGCACCGGAGCCACAAACTTAGTAAATACCCGAGGAGCCGAGGCCAGACCAAAGGGAAATGCCACACATTGGTAATGCAGCTCCCCTACCGCAAAGTGCAGGAAGCTTCCTTCCGATAAATTTGCTGGAGTTGAGGGCGATCAGGCTTTGCCTCTCCCCCTGGACGGTAAGGCTGCGCGGCCTCCCAGTTCGGGTTCAGTCGGACAACGCCACGGCAGTGGCATACGTGAACCATCAGGGCGGAACGAGGAGCTTGGCAGCGGCTGCGGAAGCGGCCCACATTCTGAGGTGGGCAGAACTTCATGTGGCGGCAATCTCTGCCATTTACATTCCGGGCATAGAAAATCGGCAGGCGGACTTTCTCAGTCGCCAGACGCTGGATCAGGGGTAATGGTCCCTACATCCAGAGGTGTTCCGCCACATTTGCCACAAGTTGGGCACGCCAGACGTGGACCTCATGACGTCCAGGTTCAATCACAAGGTGCAGACCTTCTACCGCAACTACTGCGCAGGATAGAAGTGGAGGGGATCCCGACAATCCTGGTAGCTCTGGATTGGCCTTGGCGCCCTTGGTACGCCGACGTGGTGCGGATGGTGACAGATGTTCCCTGGCGTCTGCCGCTGCGCGAAGATCTGCTGTTGCAGGGACCCATCCTGCACCCTGCTTTACCCTCCCTGGCTTTGACGGCTTGTCTATTTGAGTCCCAGGTGTTGAGGGATAGGGGTGTCTCTGACTCTGTGATCCCTACCATGCTTAAGGCGCGCAAGTGTACTTCGCGCAAGATTTATCATCGCATCTGGAAGGCCTATATTGCCTGGTGTGAGGCGGGGGGGTTGGAACCGGGTGCTGGCTTTTACTCTTCCCTTCACTAACAGACGCAGCCTTCTTATGACACGTGGGGTTATGCTCATATCACTAGGAGTAGACTAGGCAAAAATAAAACAAAAACATAGGTTGGCCCCTCCCAGGGGGCCGTCCTCACCTTAGCATATAATCCCCCTGTTCTGCATAGCACATTAGCTCAGTTTTAAATTGTCTAGTGCAAGGAGTAGACCTGGTTCCCTATGGGATCTGCGGTCTCCTGAAGATTTTTTCTGATGAAGACTGCTATCAAGAAGCTGGCTGGTGGTATAGAGGATATCTAGAATCCAAAAACTTTCCCCAGTCCGGCCGACACTATGCGAGCTACCCTTAGCGGGGGCCCGCCGCATAGTGCCTGTTCCGTGCGGGCGGCCAGTGGCTAAAACCCACTAGAGCCCAGTGACTGGTTTTGTTCCTGTCCAGGGGCCTGGCCAGCAGCATGCCTCTCTCTGGGGAGGTAAGTCTGCTCTTGGTGGCTACCCGCTGCGCCCATCGGATTGGTGAGTGGACCCCTCTTCCGTCCTAGGGGTGCGGAGAGTGGGCACCTGGGCAGCTTCTGTGGTAGCCGTCCGGTGGGGGTCCGTTAGTGGGGACACACTGGGTGGTACCCCTTTGAGGATTATCTCCCGCCCCCCCTCCCCCTCACTCCCCCTCCTTCCCGCAGTACCGCACCTTGCACTGACCGTTCGGAGCACTGCATTAAGCGGTTTGCCGCCATTCGGTGTGGATCACCATTCGTTCGTCTGCCGACCACGACATTTTGCTATAATTTCTGCTTGTGTTAATGGCAGCATCCGTTGTTTGGTAGCCCATGTGGTTTTCAGCCTGTCCTCTGGTTGCCCCCAGTGGTCATTTTTGGTATTACAGGAAGTGATAAAAACGGAATTAGTACTTCTGGTTTCACTTGGACAAGGTGGCTGACACTCGATGGTGCAGGCTCTTGAAGTGCAGTGGATTTTTGGGCATTGCTCATTCTGGTCACAGTGCTGAGGCATTTAAAACAGCAAGTATAGCTGGCTCTCCATGGGTGCTGGTAGCGGTGGGTGCAATCCTCCCGGGTCTCCCTGGCTTATTGGTGGGGTAGAGGTGGTGGTCACACAGTGGGGGTGCCGGAAGGCTGGGATGTCAGAGGCCGGCAAGGCTATGGCAGGTGTACCTGTGGATCAACAATCCACCCCGGGAACCTTGGTGTCCTTGGAACAGCTGAGGGCGGTATTTGGGGAGTTCTTTCCCCGGGCGGGGGACCCAGTTCCGGGGGGCCCCAAAAAACGCCCACCCCTCCCATTCCTCAGGGGAGGATTCGGATCCAGAGAGCACCTCAGTGGTCACACCTGTGAGGGTGAACTGCCCTCAGAAGGCGAAGGGGATTAGGAGGCTCCTTTTTCGTGTGATAAAGCGATAGTGGCCGCTCTAATCGCTGATATCCACGACTCCATGCGGCTTGACCAAGCAGGGGAGTCACATGAGTCCACATATATTTGTGGATCACTTAAACCCCCTAGGTCCCCTAGGGCTTACCCTTATGATCAGGTGTTTGAACAGGCGGTGTTCAAGGAATGGCTGCGGCCACCAAATTCCTTTGCTTTTCCTAAAAGCTTTGCTGTTCGCTACCCCTGTGAAGATAGCTTTACTAAGAGATGGGCTTCCCCAAAGGTGGACCCGATCGCCGCACGGAGGCAGTGTCTAAGGCACTGTTCTTGTTGGCTGGGTCAGCCATGTGGCCGGCTCTAGCGGCTGCGATGGCGGCACAATCTCTTCACGAGCACGCTGCCGCACTGCACGCTGGTTTAACTTGTGAGTGTGCACAGGCTGAGGTGCAGCGGGCACAACATTTGGAAGAAGGTCTCCGCTACATATGCCATGCTGCTTTGGACCTTCTTCCCATATTGTCAAAAATGTCAGTTTTTGCAATTGTTATCAGGCGGGTGCTGTGGCTCCGCTCTTGGTCGGGCGACCAGGCTTCAAAGAAAGCTCTTGCAGATCTTCCCTTTCAGGGAGGGTGTCCGTTTGGCCCACAGTTGGATGAAATCATTAAGGATTTCACGGGAGGGAAGAGTACTTTCCTTCCAGAGCCAAAGCGGCGGGATTTTCGCCTTAGGCAGGGCCCTGTTTTTTCAGGTCAGAAGAAGTTTTTTCGAGCACCCGGCTCGGCGGTTAAGGGCTTCAAGTCCGGTAAGGCTTCTGCTGGGCACAGGGTGGGGGGCCGGTTGCTGGGGTTCGCAGACAGATGGACTACCCGCATCACCGATCGATGGGTACTGGAGGTGGTGTCCTCCGGGTACAGGATAGAATTCATCTCTCTGCCCCCGAAAGGTTCTTCCCTTCAAACTTGAGACTCCCTCAGGGGTGTCGGGAGGTACTTCTAGGCGCCATTTGGGCGCTTGCCGAACAGGGGGGGATTGTACCGGTACCCATGGTGGAAAGATTTCACGGGTTTTACTCAAACCTCTTTGTGGTGCCCAAAAAGGGCGGTGTCAGGCCAGTTCTGGACCTGAAGGCATTAAACCGCTTCGTAAGACGAAGAGATTCAGGATGGAGTCCATCCGCTCGGTCGGGAGGGGAATTCATGGCGTCCCTGGATATCAGGGATGCGTATCTCCATGTTCCAGTTTGTCACAGTCACCAGCGTTTTCTACGCTTCGCAGTGGGGGACCTGCATTACTAGTTTGTGGCACTTCCCTTCGGGTTGGCTTCATCTCCCCGAGTGTTCACCAAGGTGGTGGCCCCGATGCTGGCACTGCTGAGATAGAGAGGTATCGCGGTAGTAGCATACCTCGATGATTTTCTCCTGAGAGCAGAGTCTGCTGCGGCTCTGGAGGAGAACGTGAAAATTACGGTGTCCACGTTAGAGGAGTTTGGTTGGCTAATCAACCTGCAGAAGTCATCGTTGACTCCATCCTGCCGGCTGGAATACCTGGGTCTGATTCTGGACACGGTGCAGGCAAGGGTGTTTTTACCACCAAACAAGCTCCTTAAACTTCAGGCAGCAGTGCGAACCCTGTAATCACGCCAGTGGTCCCCCTTACGGTTCTGTATGCGAGTGTTGGGGCTCATGGTGTCAACTTTCGAAGCGATACCTTACGCCCAGAGTCACACTCGGCTCTTGCAGAAGGCGATTTTGTCGCAATGGGACAAATCTCCCCTATCCCTAGACAGACTGATCAGGTTGGATCATCAGTCCCGAGGATCCTTAATTTGGTGGATTCGGTCTCCGGCCCTAAAGTTGGGAAAATGTTTTCTCCCCCTCAATTGGTCGATAGTAACAACGGATGCCAGTCTTTCAGGCTGGGGAGGGGTCCTGGGTCAGTTCTCTGCCCAGGGTCATTGGTCAGTGCAGGAAGCTTGTCTTCCAATAAATGTACTGGAACTGAGAGCGATCAGACTTTGTCTGTCCCGTTGGTCAGAAAGGCTGCGAGGCCTCCCTGTCCGGGTTCAATCGGACAATGCCACGGCTGTTGCATATGTGAACCATCAGGGCGGAACAAGAAGCTCGGCTGCAGCCACAGAGGCGGCTCCGATCCTCCGGTGGGCAGAACTTCACGTGCCAGCTCTCTCTGCAATCTACATCCCAGGCGTGGAAAATTGGCAGGCGGACTTTCTCAGCCGCCGGACTCTGGATCAAGGGGACAAGACGGGTGGCCTCCTAGCCTCGGCGGAGACACCGACGTCGGCTCGAAGAACAAGGCGGGACTACCAAGTGTATACGTTGTCGGCACCGTAACAGGCTAACTTGGGCCTGTCCCTCCGGAGCGTCGGAAAGACTGGTTGCCCTGTCTGTTTCAGACTAGCGAGAGTCAAGGTCATGTAAATAACCTTCTGTTCGAAGGACGTGACTGGTTACTGGGACCCGTCTCTTGACTGGGTCCTGGGGAGGGGTCGGACTTTCTGACCGTAGGCAACAATGATAGCTGGTTAACTCCCCCTCTTTTGTAAAAGGGTTGAAATCCCGGCCTCTGGCTTAGGTGGTT
>BLSH010415170.1:2465360-2478745 GCA_018402905.1 Glandirana rugosa | reverse complement strand
CCCAGAGTCACACTCGGCTCTTGCAGAAGGCGATTTTGTCGCAATGGGACAAATCTCCCCTATCCCTAGACAGACTGATCAGGTTGGATCATCAGTCCCGAGGATCCTTAATTTGGTGGATTCGGTCTCCGGCCCTAAAGTTGGGAAAATGTTTTCTCCCCCTCAATTGGTCGATAGTAACAACGGATGCCAGTCTTTCAGGCTGGGGAGGGGTCCTGGGTCAGTTCTCTGCCCAGGGTCATTGGTCAGTGCAGGAAGCTTGTCTTCCAATAAATGTACTGGAACTGAGAGCGATCAGACTTTGTCTGTCCCGTTGGTCAGAAAGGCTGCGAGGCCTCCCTGTCCGGGTTCAATCGGACAATGCCACGGCTGTTGCATATGTGAACCATCAGGGCGGAACAAGAAGCTCGGCTGCAGCCACAGAGGCGGCTCCGATCCTCCGGTGGGCAGAACTTCACGTGCCAGCTCTCTCTGCAATCTACATCCCAGGCGTGGAAAATTGGCAGGCGGACTTTCTCAGCCGCCGGACTCTGGATCAAGGGGAATGGTCCCAACATCCAGAGGTGTTCCGCCAGATTTGCCTCAAGTGGGGCACGCCAGAGGTGGACCTCATGGCCTCCAGGTTCAATCACAAGGTACACACCTTTGTGTGCAGAACAAAAGATCTGTTGGCGGTCGCCTCAGATGCACTGGTAGCGCCCTGGGGTCGGTATCGGCTACTGTACATCTTTCCTCCTCTAAAGCTTCTACCGAGGGTTCTGCGCAGGATAGAAGCAGTGGGAATCCCGACAATCCTGGTAGCTCCGGATTGGCCTCGGCGTCCTTGGTACGCCGACGTAGTACGGATGGTGAAAGATGTTCCGTGGCGTCTTCCACTTCATGAAGACCTACTGTCTCAGGGGCCCATCTTGCACCCTGCTTTACCCTCGCTGGCTTTGACGGCTTGGCTATTGAGTCCCAGGTGTTGAGGGATAGGGGTGTCTCGGACTCCGTGATCCCTACTATGATTGAAGCATGTAAAAGTACCTCACGTAACATTTATCATAGGACCTGGAAGGCCTATATTACCTGGTGCGAGGCAGGGGGTTGGAACCCCCGCTCTTATATCGTGTCCAGCGTACTGACTTTTTTGCAGCAAGGACTGGACAAGAACCTGGCGTTAAGTACACTTAAGGGTCAGATTTCGGCCCTGGCGGTTCTTTTTCAACGGCCCTTGGTGTCTCATTCATTGATCTGTACATTTTTACAGGGTGTACGTCATGTGGCTCCTCGGATACGGTCGCCTCTGGCACCGTGGGATTTGAAACTGGTGCTTTCTGTGCTGCAGAAACCACCATATGAAAAGATTAGGACATTCCCTTGCGACTGTTGTCGCAGAAAGTGGCTTTTCTGGTGGCTGTCACATCCGCTAGGCGGGTGTCTGAGTTGGCAGCATTATCCTGCAAGTCACTTGGTCCTTCATAACGACAAGGGGGTTTTGCAAACTTCCCCTTCGTTTCTTCCGAAGGTGGTTTCTTCTTTTCATTTAAATGAGGATACTGTTCTTCCCTCATTGTGCCCGCACCCGTCGCATCCCAAAGAAGTTGAACTGAATTCTTTGGATGTGGTGAGGGCTTTGCGGGTGTATTTGTTTTTTACAGCTTCTTTTCGGAAGTCTGATTCTTTCTTTGTGCTGACGGAAGGGTCACGCAAAGGCATGGCGGCCTCGTCTGCTACCATTTCTCGTTGGATAAGGAAGACCGTGACTCATGCATGAGATTCGGGGCAAGGTTCCCATGTTTCCAGTCACGGCTCATTCCACCAGGGCAGTTAGTACTTCCTGGGCGTTTAGACACCAGGCCTCGGTGTCTCAGGTGTGCAAAGCGACTACTTGGGCCTCAGTGCACACGTTTACTAAGTTTTACAAAATTGATGTTTCAGCATCTTCGGATGCTGCTTTTGGCGCAAAGTATTACAAGCAGCAGTGTAGGCGTGATTAGCGCCGCCTGAGAGGGCTTTTTCTGTTGGGTACAGTTGTTATAGTTTGCCCACCCCTCTTGATTGGCACAGCTTTGGGACGTCCCCACATGTCATAAGAAGGCTGCGTCTGTCAGTGAACGGAAGAGTAAAAGGGATTTTATTATAACTTACCGTAAAATCCTTTTCTCTGAGTTCACTGACAGACGCAGCACCCACCCCTCTGTGTTGAGTTTGTACGGCTTGTTACGAACTGATGTGCTATGCAGAGCAGGGGGATTATATGCTAAGGTGAGGACGACCCCCTGGGAGGGGCCAACCTATGCTTTTGTTTTATTTTTGCCTAGTCTACTCCTAGTGAAATGAGCATAACCCCACGTGTCATAAGAAGGCTGCGTCTGTCAGTGAACTCAGAGAAAAGGATTTTACGGTAAGTTATAATAAAATCCCTTTTTTGCAGCAGGGCCTGGATAACAAGTTGGCATTGAGTACTCTCAAGGGTCAGATTTCGGCTCTGGCGATTCTCTTTCAACGGCCTTTGGCATCACATTCGTTGATACGTACATTTGTACAGGGTGTATGCCATGTGGCTCCTCAGATACGGTCGCTTTTGGCGCCGTGGGATTTGAATTTGGTACTTTCAGTACTGCAGAAACCGCCATATGAGAATATCAGGGATATTCCCCTACAATTGCTGTCGCAAAAATTGGCTTTCCTGGTGGCCATTAGATCCGCTAGGCGGGTGTCTGAGTTGGCAGTGTTGTCCTGTAAGTCTCCTTACTTGGTTCTTCATAAGGACAAGGCGGTCTTGCGACCTTCCCCTTCGTTTCTTCTGAAGGTAGTCTCCTCTTTTCACATTAATGAGGATATTGTTCTCCCTTCATTATGTCCGCACCCGTCGCATTCCAAGGAATTTGAGTTACATTCTTTGGATGTCGTGAGGGCTTTGCGGGTGTATTTGGTGGCTACAGCTTCTTTTCGGAAGTCTGATGCGTTTTGTGCTGACAGAAGGACCGCACAAAGGGTTGGCGGCCTCGTCGGCTACTGTTTCCTGTTGGATCAGACATACCGTGACTCAGGCGTATACTGTTCGGGGAAAAGTCCAATTTTTTCCAGTCACTGCTCATTCCACCGGGGCAGTTAGTACTTCCTGGGCTTTCAGACACCAAGCTTTGGTGTCCCATGTGTGCAAGGCGGCTAGTTGGGCCTCGTGCACACGTTTGCTAAGTTTTACAAAGTTGATGTGTCGGCATCTGCGGATGCTGCTTTTGGCCGTAAAGTTTTACAGATGGCGGTGTAGGCGTGGCTGGCGCCTCCTGAGAGGATTCTGCTGGGTACAGTTGTTGTTGTTTACCCACCCCTCTTGAATGGCACTGCTTTGGGACATCCCCACTTGTCAATGAAGGGTCTGTCAGTGAACGTAAGAAAAAAAGGGATTTTATTAAGAACTTACCGTAAAATCCATTTCTCTGAGTTCACTGACAGACGCAGCACCCACCCCTCTGTGTTGCGTTTGTACGGCTTGTTACGAACTGATATGCTATGCAGAGCAGGGGGGTTATATGCTGGAGTGAGGACGGCCCCCTGGGAGGGGTCAGCTTGTTTTTTTCTATTTGCCTACTCTACTTCTAGTAGGATGTGCATAAACTTGTCAATGAAGGGCTGCGTCTGTCAGTGAACTCAGAGAAAAGTTCTTAATAAAATCCCCTTTTCTTTATGCAAATTTATGGGATGTGTTGCCCCTGGCTCCCTCTCTCGCCCACAATATTTTCTTTAGATATTTTTTTCTGCAAGCCTTATTGCTAATTTGTATATGTCAGGTTTTAATTTGGCTTAACTAGGTTGTTAGGAAGGTTTTGATAAATAGTCGTATAGCTTTATCTTTATATGACATATTTATAAATTCTTAGTAATGCTGGTTTCTGGATAATTTTAGCCTTGACATGACTATGGTATATTGTATATTATTGATTTGTTAAGGAAGGTCTTTATCATTCCCAGATGTATTCACGTATGCAATTGCTGCCCACACTAGAGAAGGGTTACCTTCTGGCAGTATTTTCCTGTTAGATGGAGTAGAGGATTAAGCAAATGAAAATATTCTATCATAGATGTTAGATCAATTAAACTTAGTAGGGCATTACTGGCTGACTGCATGGCCATACATAATACATTGTATTACACTGGTTACCTTCCAAATGCAGCATAGCTTCGTGGAAATGGTGACTAAGTGGGAACTCCAGTCCAAATCATAATATACATCTATAGGTAGTTTAATATTTGGTATTTCATATATTAGTATGGGCTCCAGAAGTACATGTACTGGCTAAAAGATTCTAAACCAGTAGTGGTCAACTTACTTGATCTAGGGGGAGTAGGGTATGGCCCCTCATATCACCAAATGGATCACACATGATATTCAATGAATGTAATGCTACAACAAGCTGTCAGACATATGTGATGAGCTTGGGCTTGTTCAGACTAGAATCTGAACCCCACGTGTGTGAGCCCACCAGAGATCTGTCAGTTATACGGGCCATCCATCTGTGGCCAGGGAATTCCCTACCCCACAGCCACATGTATACAAGGGGCATCTATATGTGAGACTGCAAACATGCTACTAGAGATGGCCAGAGACTGCAAACATTCTACAAGAGATGGCCGGAATCTGCAAACATGCTACAAGAGATGGCCGGAGACTGCAAACATGCTACAAGAGATGGCCGGAGACTGCAAACATGCTACAAGAGATGGCTGGAGACTGCAAACATGCTACAAGAGATGGTCAGAGACTGCAAACATGCTACAAGAGATGGTCAGAGACTGCAAACATGCTACAAGAGATGTTATACTAGAAAACGGTGCCTGATAATTTCTTCGGAAATAAAATATTAACACGAAATTAACATGAGCCCCTATCAGCGCTTAGGACAAAAAATATTTAAATGACCAGAGCAGCTGCTTTAAATTATAACACATTTTTTTTTTTTTTTTGGATAATGTGATGCTATATTGAATGCTACAAGAGATGACCAGTGCTTGCAAACATGCTACAAGAGATGGTCAGAGACTGCAAATATGCTACAAAAGATGTCCAGAGCTTGCAAACATGCTACCAGAGGTGGCCAAAACCTGCAAACATGCTACAAGAGGTGGCCAGAACCTGCAGACATGCTACAAGAGGTGGCCAAACCCTGCAAAAATGCTACAAGAGGTGGCCAGAACCTGCAAACAATGCTACAAGAGATGGCCAGAACCTGCAAACAATGCTACAAGAGATGGCCAGAACCTGAAAACATGCCACAAGAGGTGGCCAGAACCTGTAAACATGCTACAAAAGGTGGCCAGAGCCTGCAAACATGCTACAAGAGGTGGCCAGAACCTGCAAACATGCTATAAGAGATGGTTAGAGACTGCAGACTTGCTGTAGAAGTCATTGCAGTCTGAGGACATGCTTCAAGAGACAGTCATAACCTGGAGACACATAAGAAACTAGATTGGATGGGACTTTTTAGGCATGAAAAGGACATTCGGATAGGTATAAAAAAAAGTTTTTTATTACACACATTGGATTACAAATCATAAAATCAATTGTGAGACAAGTACATACGATATATAGAACAACTGGTAAAAATACATATGAGATTATAAATACTGAAATAAAACAGGACTCCAACGTTTTCGACTATCCAAAGTCTTCGGGGAGTTTTCAGTTGTATAGTACATTAACTCATTTGAAAGATAAATATCAATCGAAAATAGAAATAGAAACAATCATATAATATTATTAGATGAACAGTTATATATTGCACTAGAAGTGCAACTTACAATGTATGTTGAAAATAGCTAGTGCACCCAGTAGCCGTATCATCACCAGGGGGGCTGTGGATGGAGGTAGCCACTCAAATGAGGGTTAGAAAAATCTATAGTGCCTGTGTGGAGTGTTTTTTTTAACCACCTCATAAATCATACATATACTTTTTTATTGCACTTTAGATTTCTCTAATCCTCCTTTAAGTGGCTACCACCATCCCCAGCCCCCCTGGTGATGATACGGCTACTGGGTGCATCGGTTATTCTCAACATACAGTCAGGTCCATAAATATTGGGACATCAACACAATTCGAATCTTTTTGGCTCTATACACCACCACAATGTGTTTTAAATGAAACAAACAAGATGTGCTTTAACTGCAGACTTTCAGCTTTAATTTGAGGGCATTTACATTCAATTCAGGTGAACGGTGTAGGAATTACAACAGTTTGTATATGTGCCTCCCACTTTTTAAGGGACCAAAAGTAATGGGACAATTGGCTGCTAAGCTGTTCCATGGCCAGGTGTGTGTTATTCCCTCATTATCCCATTTACAAGGAGCAGATAAAAGGTCCAGAGTTAATTTCAAGTGTGCTATTTGCATTTGGAATCTGTTGCTGTCAACTCTCAATATGAGATCCAAAGAGCTGTCACTATCAGTGAAGCAAGCCATCATTGGGCTGAAAAAACAAAACAAAACTCATCAGAGAGATAGCAAAAACAATAGGTGTGGCCAAATCAACTGTTTGGAACAACCTTAAAAAGAAAGAACGCACCGGTGAGCTCAGCAACACCAAAAGACCCGGAAGACCACGGAAAAGAACTGTGGTGGATGACTGAAGAATTCTTTCCCTGATGAAGAAAACACCCTTCACAACAGTTGGCCAGATCAAGAACACTCTCCAGGAGGTAGGTGTATGTGTGTCAAAGTCAACAATCAAGAGAAGTGTGAATGTAGTGGGTTTACCACAAGATGTAAACCGTTGGTGAGCCTCAAAAACAGGAAGGCCAGATTAGAGTTTGCCAAACAACATCTAAAAAAGAATCCAAAGTTCTGGAACAACATCCTATGGACAGATGAGACCAAGATCAACTTGTACCAGAGTGATGGGAAGAGAAGAGTATGGAGAAGGAAAGGAACTGCTCATGATCCAAAGCATACCACCTCATCAGTGAAGCATGTTGGTGGTAGTGTCATGGCGTGGGCATGTATAGCTGCCAATGGAACTGGTTCTCTTGTATTTATTGATGATGTGACTGCTGACAAAAGCAGCAGGATGAATTCTGAAGTGTTTCAGGTAATATTATCTGCTCATATTCAGCCAAATGCTTCAGAACTCATTGGACGGCGCTTCACAGTGCAAATGGACAATGACCCGGAGCATACTGCAAAAGCAACCAAAGAGTTTTTTAAGGGAAAGAAGTGGAATGTTATGAAATGGTAGAGCTGCACGATTCTGGCCAAAATGAGAATCACAATTTTTTTTGCTTGGAATAAAGATCACGATTCTCTCACGATTCTCGCAGCGTAATATATTAAATATGCAAAAAAATTGGGCTAACAGCACTGTTTAGTTTTTTTGAAAGGGTAATTTTTCCAAAAAAATTGTGTTTAAAATTCCGCTGCGCAAACAGCGTCTGACATAAAATATTGCAACAACCGCCATCTAATTCTCTAGGGCAGGGGTGGCGAACACGCGGCTCTCGAGCCGCATGCGGCTCCCGGCCATGATGAATGCGGCTCTTTGCCTCTTATTATATTTTGTATATACTGTGGCTCTTTGCCAAGTTTCATGTTTCTCTCAGGGCGATCTCAGGCAGCTTGCATTGACTTCTATGATAGAAGTCTCCTCGCAAGCCGCCTTGCGATCGCCTCGAGCGCCACTTCGCGCCGCTTCGTGCCGATTCGCGCCGCTTCGTCACTGCGTGGTGTGGCTCTCTGACTCTCACAGTTTAAAATTTTGGCTCTTTGTGTCTAACTTGTTTGCCAACCCTGCTCTAGGGTCTCTGCTAAAAAAAAAATATATAATGTTTGGGGGTTCTAAGTCATTTTCTAGCACAAAATAATGGATTTTTATTTGTAAACAGCAAGTGTGAGGAAAGATTTAGGGCCGGTTCACACTGAGGCGATCCGACTTCGGGGCGACTTTGCTAGGCGATTTGAAAAGGCGAAGCGGCACGATTGCGAAGCGAAGCGGCACGATTGCGAAGCGATTGCGAAGCGATATCAGCCGATTTTAGGCGATTTCAGGCGATTTCAACACGAGTACCTGGGACATGAGAGATGTGTCTTCTGGCAAAATTATGTTTTTCTTCCTGGAAAGTCGCTTCTTCATAGACTGGGATCCGACTTGAAAGCGAACTTCCATTGACTTCTATGGGCTCAATTTGCCTAGAAGCCGCTTGAAAATAGTACAGGAACCTTTTTTGGAATCGCTTTGGACTTGAGTAGCGCATATTAAGACGGCTCCATTCATTCCAATGGGATTTCTGATGTCAGGCGATTTGAGGCGAATTGGGGCGACACAAGTCGGATCGCAAATCGCCTAGGATCGCCTCAGTGTGAACTGGCCCTTAGTCTTTAAATGGTTAAACCAAACATCTATACAAGGGGAGTTCATTCAGAGTTCAATGCCTTTTGAAGTATCTTTTATCAATGATGACTCAGAAGTTGGCTGTCTGCCCAGACTTGGCAGTTCCCTTGCCAAGTCTGGGCAGACTCGCTCCGACTTCAAAAGACTTCAGGCACTTTTATTACTGTCAAATCACGCTGATTCGCCCCAAGTCAGACTCCTTTAACTGCACTGAAAATCGGCGGTAATGCCCGATGGAGATCGCAGGGGGGGGGGTAGATCGAGATCGCCATCTTAATACGATTAATCGTGCAGCTCTATGAAATGGCCAAGTCAATCACCTGACCTTAATCTGATTGAGCATGCATTTCACTTGCTGAAGACAAAACTGAAGGGAAAATGCTCCAAGAACAAGCAGGGACTGAAGACAGTTGCAGTAGAGGCACGGCAGAGCATCACCAGGGATGAAACCCAGCGTCTGGTGATGTCTATGCGTTCCAGACTTCAGGCTGTAATTGACTGCAAAGGATTTGCAACCAAGTATTAAAAAGTGAAAGCTTGATTTATGATTGTTAATCTGTCCCATTACTTTTGGTCCCTTAAAAAGTGGGAGGCACATATACAAACTGTTGTAATTCCTACACCGTTCACCTGGTTTGGATGCAAATACCCTCAAATTAAAGCTGAAAGTCTGCAGATAAAGCACATCTTGTTTGTTTCATTTCAAATCCATTGTGGTGGTGTATAGAGCCAAAAAGATTAGAATTGTCAATGTCCCAATATTTATGGACCTGACTGTATAACGGTTCATCTAATATTATATGATTGTTTCTATTTCTATTTTTGATTGATATTTATCTTTCCAGTGAGTTAATAATGTACTATACAACTGAATCAACTCCCTGAAGAAGACTTTGGATAGTCGAAATGTTGGAGTCCTATTGTATTTCAGTATTTATATTCTCATATGTATTTTTACCAATTCTTCTATATTTCTATATATCGTATGTACTTGTCTCACAATTGATTTTATGACTTGTAATCCAACGTGTGTAATGAAAACCTTTTTTATACCTACCCGAATGTCCTTTTGATGCCTAAAAAGTCCCGTCCAATCTTGTGTCTCGTGTTCTACTGTTCATTGGGATGTAGCATCATTTTGACAATTGGATAGTTGAGGGTTCACTGATTAAAATTGTTCTATAACCTGGAGAGACATTACACAAGACTGCTAGAATCACTGCTAATACAATTTTTTCTGGAGGTCATTTGTGCTCAGACAGCCCTCCTTAAGTGTACTTGTGCCACATTAGATATTTCTTTCTTTCGTGTTATCCTTACTCTAGCTGGTTAGTCTGGTTAGGCATGGACCTGTAATATGTATTTGTGATGATCGAGCTTTTTTAGACTTCACTTACTACATCCAAGTTCCAGGTCATTGACTCACCAGCTGGTAGATCCAGGACCAGGAATAAGTCAGCAATCTGAATTACCCCTTAAATACCTTGGAGCCCTGGTTCACACTGACGCGATTTGGCATGCGATTTGACATGACAAATCGCATGCCAAATCGGCAGCAATAGCTGGCAATGGCACCGTCCTAATCGGTGTGACGCCGCACTTGTGGTGCTGCACTGATTTCAAAAAGTAGTTCTTGTGCTACTTTTTGCGATTTACAGGTGCGATTTCCATAGGCATCTGGCAGAAACCTGCACATGCCTGTGAAATCGCCGCTGAAATCGGGACTGATATGCAGGAATGAAATGGTGCGAGTTCAGCTGAATTCGCACCATTTCATTCCCGCACTCAGTGTGAACCAGGGCTAAAGTGTATTTATAGCAAACAAATTTTGAAAATTATTTGTTATTGTATAGTAGGAAAGGGTTAAAAACCCTTTCAGATTTTTTTTTTTTGCCAGGATTTCCTTTCACTTTCTGTTCCAGAGACGCAACAGGAAGTGTAAAGAATTCCTCTTAGTTTGAGTGATTGTAAAGATCACTTTTCATTCTTTAAAAATAACAAAAACGCAATCATTTTGCACAAACCAGCCTCAATCCTTCTATTCTCAGATCCCCCACCGGCAATCCTGGCTCCTCCTCTCTGCCGAGTGCCACCATAGCAAGTTGCTTGCTATGGGGCCATTTGTGTGTGGTCGCTCCCGAGCAGGTGGTGTGTGTCCATAGACATACAGAGCATGGCTCAGCCCTATCCCTTCCCCCTCCTCACTGGCTGTAATTGACAGCAGCGGGAGCCAAAGCTGAGCCAATGAGGAGAGAGTGCGGAGAGCTGCTGCTCTTGTCCACCTCCCTGGATCGAGAACAGGCTCAGGTGAGTATAAGGGGAGCTGGGGGGGGTGATACACGCAGAAGATTTTTTTACCTGAATGCATTAAGATAAAAAATCTTGTGCCCTTAGAACCATTGTCATCGGAGTTCCCATTGGAGGATTTACTTTATTTTTGTTCTGGTTGCAACGCTAAAATTTTGGATTTCCCATCACTTTCTATCTTAATGAGATTGTTTACCAGGGCGAACCTCCCCAGTGGAGGACATGGACACAGAGATTCCAATCCTCCTTTATGCTGCCCTGTCTATCATAAAAAAAATTACTACATATATTTTAATATCTGCATACAGGTGTCACCACTATGATCGAGCACCTGCAAAAATCCAGCCACGTCTAAGCGTACGCTGCCCATCGTGCCCATACCAGCAGTGGTGACTCTTTGGCATTAGCATAATCCTGTGATAACATAGATGCAATACTCTCCGGGTAATTAAATGTTCCTCTCCACTAAACTGTCAGTTTCCCCACAGACTTATAGCTCTGTAGGGTGATATGATCGAACTGCGGCACCGTAAATCTCTCCAATTAAAATTTTGTATACAGTTTGATATAATTATCCTCGGTAAAATGTGTCAGGGCATTAGTGCTTGTAATCTCTTGCAGAGAGGTGACTGCAAGCATTTATAGCTGCTGATGTGAACACGGAGACCAGTCGCTTCCAGTATCTCTGCACTTCGACGATTACACATAATGATTTCATGGGAGAAGAGCTCACGCTAGCAAATGACGGCAGTTGTATTGCATCTTCTTCTCATTACCTAATAATAGGAGGAAAAAATAAGAGGAAAAAGGACTTCCAGAAGCCTGCTATAAAAAAGCATTATTTATTTTGTTACTGCCAGCTAGAATAAGACGCTAAGAGTAGAAATGTAGTTCCTTAGAGCACAAACCAGAGAAGGTGAATCAAAATCTTATTTTATTATGGATAATTAGCTTGGTATTATTATTCAGCAGTTCCTAGGGAGAGGACGCACCCACCACTTCCTCCTGCTGGAGCAGAATGTGTTATTGTGGGTACCCCTCACTGTGCCCGTGTTCATTAGCCAGCTATTCCTCAAGGCTTGTCGCTGCCCACACAATTTTCATTTTCGGTTTTTCACTTTTTCTGTTTTATATCCTACAGCTTGCAAATGTATTTTATCTTTAGTTGAGGCACAGTGAAGTCCAAAACTGAATTAGGCATCGTTGACATTTTCCATGATTCCTTTAGAACAGGGGTAGGCAAGCTTAAAAAGGTGAAGATCTACCTGAACAACATGGAAGAAGTCAAAGATCACCGGGCACAGTGTCTCCTCCTCACACCGGATTTAAACCTCTAATTGCCGTACTACCTTGTCGCAATAACATGCATTATATGGCACTCATGGGTTTAAATCAGGTGGTGAGGGGGCAACATATCGCCTCCCCACCACCTGTCAAACACACTAGGATCGCTTTTTTAAAGGAGCAGCAGTGCCTGCTGCACTTGTGAATGAGCCCTTAATAGCATTTGGCAGGGGCACCCTTAGGGCTCATTCACATGTAATGTTGGGTCGGTGGTAAAACCCCATGGTTGAGTCATGGTTTTACCCTCCTCACTACCTACCCCCTTTAGCTACTGAGGAAGCAAGAAAGGTGTACACATGTCACAGAAAGAATTAAGCCTCCTGTTGCTTTTGGTGGACAATGTCGCCTGCCAATCGCGACCCATTTAAATAAATAAGGCCACTCTGAAAGTACCCCACAATTGCATGCTTCTGTGGTGTCCAAGGGGTTAAATCAGGTGGTAAACATGCAACACAACGCTGCCAGCTTTAACCCCTTGTGTACTGTACTACTGTGACCCATTTTCAGCCTACAGTGGGCTAAAGTCAGCTGTCGGGTGACAACACTCAGCCGGTCCAGGCTCAGGAAAGATCCTGACTTCATAGTTGGGATCCACCCAGATGCCTGGACCAGAAGCTGGCTCAGCCTCTCAGTGATCCACTAAGAGCCTAAGCCAGCCCCCGTCCCCCGCCCAGCACTCTAGTGAGCACTGGAAGGGCAGGGAAGAGAGCCGGTGACTGACTGTTATGGCTCTCTGCTCAGAGCAAAGAGGAGAACTGAGCGATCAGAGGTGCAGAGCTGGTGGGGGGCAGATGTAGAATCAGATTGATGCTGCATTCACCTAGGTGAGTGTAAATGTTTTGTGTGTTTTTTTTTTTTTTAATTCATACATCTCTTTTAAAGCCAGGTTCACATATGCGCAATGTGGGAATGCGCAAAATCGTTCACCTTCCTACAATGAACAAAGAAATTGCACATCTTTCGTCCGTAATCGTTCTACGTAACCCCATGGTAATTCTTAATCGTCGTTACGACACACGGACATTTTCCCTACACGTTAAAGAAACAAGTAACATCCTTCCACTTGCTAAAACGCGTAAGGGTGTAACGCGTATACACTTGGACCGAAATTTTCTCTACATACTTAATTTTTTTTTTTTTTGTGTGTTTTGTAAATGTGAGTGGATCCACTTACGTCGTAGTTAGACTAAGATGTAGACGGGGGGTGGTCGAGACGTGGAGACTAGCGAGTCAAGAGGAGAAACGAGACTCGTCTCTCGGTATTGTCAGTCAGTGGCCGAGAGAAGGGACGGGAAGGTCACGAGTGATCTCACGACCCGCCCCCTGCCCCCGACCGAATCCGAGAATCACCTAGTGACTCTCCGACTCGGT
>BLSH010415170.1:2443082-2465132 GCA_018402905.1 Glandirana rugosa | reverse complement strand
CTGAAAGGGGGGTTGATGATTGGAATAAACTACCAACAGAGGTTGTGAGACAGTCAACAGTAAATGGCTTCAAACATGCTTGGGATTAACATAAATCTATAGTCAGACAACAAGGTTAATGTAAAAAAATAAAAAAATAAAAAGGGGTAGACTCGATGGACTACTCAGTCTTTTTCTGCCGTCACTTTTCTATGTTTCTAATTTTTGCACGTAGGACCCCACATTAAAATAAATGGGCTGGCTTTACAACATTACTGGAAAGGTGTGGTAGATACTGTTCATTACGTAGATGATCTCTCTCTCCCACTGGATCCACTTATTTGCCTACTGGTCCTTGTGGAAGGGGCAGTACCTACCAGATACATACGACTGTGTTTTACTCGCCATACTATGCACGTAGAGAAATTCTCCTACGCTGGAAAGCTTCAATGCCTCCCACTGTGAGTGGATGGAAGATGGCCATTAACAATGTCCTTCCCTTGTATAAGTTGACCTACGCTAGTAGAAACTGCCCACGCAAGTTTGAGAAGATCTGGAGTTGCTGGAGTGATGCGCAAGGTGACACTGTTTAAGTCCTGCCCGATTTTGGCCGGTTGTGTACCCTCATGGTGTGGGCTTCCTACCTGCTTATGCCCTTCTTGCCCCCCCCTCCTCCTCCCCCATTGGGCATATTATTTTCTGATTTAGCCACACTTTGCTATTATTCTGCCGACTCTAATTATCCCCCTTCTTTTATGTGGATGTGAGATCCTGCTGTAGTTTTGTTTAAGTTCTTGTAACTCATTTTGTATTTTTGTACTTGATTGCATACCCTGTAAACCTTTATTAAAATGCTACACTGTTAAAAAAAAATGAATAAATAAATGAACGGCTCTAAACGTGACACCCAGAAACGCACATTGTTGCCCCTGCGTTAGGTCGGAGCCTAAGGTTGTTTACATTTGGTAACTAATCCACCTATCCAGATATCAGGAATGGCAGGGTCAATAATCACACAAAAGTAATCTGGAATGTTATACTGTGTAAGGAATGGATCACAGAAATGGATATGGGAATAAATACACTTTCTGAATGTACAGTAATAGCATAATAATTTTACAACACATTTTATAATCCTAGAGTAGACTTCTTTGGAAAGGTCATAAACTGTATCATGATTGTTGGATCTTCTTACCCAATATACTTTTGACATTGTAAGCTAGTTTTATATTGATAAGCTATGTAAGTGAAACCAGATTGTAGGGGATGGAGAACCCTTCTTTTGGATGCGGACCTATATTTCTATTTGGAGTACAGTGTAGTCCTCTAGGTGCCCGGCATCCTACCTGTTGCTGAAGATACTAACAAGATTAAGCAGTCCATACATTATTCTTTATTCTTTTTTTTTTTTTTTTAATTCAACTAGCAAGTTGAATGTAAAGAAAAAAAAAACATGATTCTCCCATCCACACATTCAAATGTAGAAGAATATCTCCCGCTAAGCCTTTGTATTCTGATAACAGGATGACCTCTCCCCCCCCCCCCCCCGTCCACTTCTCCACTTTATATTATACTCAAGTGCAATAATTGCCACATTTTCAGTATATTCACGTTTTGGTCCCTATACTTCATTTTTATAGTGGTAATCAATTACAGTATTCCCATATCCTTTTAATTTGCCCCTGTCATTTTCGACAACCAATATCCTTTAGAAGAGGAAGAGAGGATATAGGCACTGAGCTTGTTGCAAAGCTTATAATACCTGCTAGAAATGTGATATTAAGCCACCAGCTTGTATAAGTGCAACTTCCTTTAAATGACACCCCCACCACCACCTTTGTCTGTTAGGGCTCATTCATATATGTGGCTATACTGCTGCCCCATATTGAAGTCGCTTGCTTTTCAGAGCGTTTTTGACAGCTGCTGATAATATATTGCCTCTTTACTGCCTGCTTTAACCCTCAAAAAAGCCACAACCGCGCTGTTCAGGCACACCCCATTCACAGTAACTTCTGCCGAATGCAACATGCCATTTAATTTTTGCCTGTGGCCGCACCATGAGTACAAGAATGTAATGCAGTGCAATGTGCATTGCATTACATTCAGAGGAGCACAGGGGAAACATGCAGTCTTTTAGACCCTGGACTTCTCATTAAAGAGAGCCTGTCGCCAATAAAAAAAAAAAAATCACATAGGCGACTTTTTGCCCCCTATGTGAAAAAAAAAAAAAAATTATTTGTAAAAAAAAAAAGTTATTTGTAAAAAAGTGACACCCAAGTACATAAAATCCACCCCCCCTCGAAAAAAAAAATTGAGGCCCCCGCCCACCCCCACATATACGTACAAATATAAAGCACGCAGCGGGGAGCCTATGTCTGGAAACGTTGACTGTGATACACGCGTTACATATCACTGTGCACGCCGGAATGAGAGCAATACATTTAGCACTAGACTTCCTTTGTAACGCTAAACTGATGACTTATAGGGAGCTTTGAAAGCATTGCCCATGGAAAATACAGGTTACTGACATGTTTAAGGTTTGACAAGTTGGTTATCTATTTACTTGGTGCAACCTTGGCTTTTATATTTTATCCAAAAATTGGGTAATTTATTGCGCCCCCCTTGAATTTTAATGTGTGTGTGTTTTTTTTGTGGGGGGGTTTGTGTAATTTTGCGGTAATATCATCATGTCACATAAAAAATTGGAACTATCACTATGTTATTCTCTAGGCTGTCTGCTTTCAGAAAATATCTAATGTTTGGGGGTTTTATGTAATCTATAGGCCTAAAATTATTTTTTTTAAAAATGCAAGAATTACTTTGGCTGTGATGGGGTTAAAAGAGAAGTTCATCTTCGGGAACATGTTACATGTTCCACCTATAAGGTTTTTTAAACAACTTTTTAGCTGGCTCCTAGATTCAAAGCACATTTTTCAAGTCTTGCTTTAAGGGGGTCTGTCTGTTGTAAAGAAACCTTGCACTGCGTTAACATTAATAGGGAGTCCATTTTATTTGGTAAACGGATCTCATCTCTGAGACATGTGATGCCTTCTGCCTTACCCATCAATAATGTAGCTGGTGTTGGTCAACGATAACTTGGTGTGGATAACGTTTTTGGTGGACTTTTGATTTCCCGCATACATTATTCTCCAAAAACATAAATATATATATATATATATATATATATATATAATAAAATATAATATATACCTTTTTTTGCTGTAAAAATGACTCAACTACGGGAAAAAATGCAATTGTTGCTCAAATATTTTCACATCCGATCTCCACAATAAAGGATTGGTGGTATAATTAAGACTGAGTCACAAATGTGCTTAATGGCTTTGTGATGACAAGCCTCTCAGTCAATAAGTAGTCAGCATTGTATTGTGTTCTTACTTGTGACATGGAGAGGGGAGCTTTACATTCTTTACATATCCAGACCTCATAACACCATTTCCATCAATCCGGGGGAAAAGAATTTCTAAACAAACCTTTTGGCTCTGTGAATTAAATAAGAATGTGAACAAAAACCTCTTTAAAATCCCCTTGGGTGTTCATAGACTACTTTATTACTTAAAGCTGACATTAAGGTATGGCAATTGTTATATAGTTACATTAGTCCAGCCTGTACCAGTGTAAGTATGTATGTGCTATACATATGGGATCTCTATGGAGCCTTGGAATCACTGTAGTAGGCACCTATGAGCAATCACTGCTACATTCCAGGTCTCATGGTGGTCCTGCTGAACACAGGAGGTCCCTTGCTTGGCACAGGTGCCATTCAGAGAACACTGCATTTTCTCAGTGAATGCCTCAGAGATCTTCAGAGATTTTTGGTCCATAGTGACATGATGGCATCACTGCAGTTGCTGCAGATTTATCGGCTGCACATCCATGATGCGAATCTCCCGTTCCACCACATCCCAAAGGTGCTCTATTGGATTGAGATGTGGTGACTGTGGAGGCCATTGGAGTAGTGACCTCATTGTCATGATCAAGAAACCAGTGGTGAGATGATTGGAGCTTTGTGACATGGCGCATTATCCTGCTGGAAGGAGCCATCAGAAGATGGGTACACTGTAGTCCTAAAGGGGTGGACATGGTCAGCAATAGGGTTGTCCCGATACCGATACTAGTATCGGTATCGGGGCCGATACTGAGCATTTGCCCGAGTACTTGTACTCGGGCAAAATGCTCCGATGCCTCATCCGATACTTGGGCAAGCAGGGGATGATCAGTGCAGCGCTGGAGGGAGATTTACAATCACTGATCTCCTGACTCCCTGTATATATTTCATTGTAGCAACTGACAGCCGATTCTCCTCCCACGGCTTTCAACTGCTACAATGAAATGTATACAGGGAGTCGGGAGGTCAGTGATTGTAAATCTCCCCCAGCGCTGCACTGATCATCCCCCTTGACTGTCCCTGTATCCTCCTCCAGTCCCCCCTGTCCTCTATCTGTCAGGATGGAGAGCGGAGGAAAGAGCCGGTAAATCTGTAATTTATCGGCTCTTTCCTTTTCTGAATGGACAGTCAGTGATCACTGACTGTCCATTCATAAATGTCACTGAGCATCGTAAACTGTGCTTACGATGCTTCAGTTTATGAATGGGGAGGAGCCGCTGTCTCCTCTCCATTCATCTTCAATGCAGCTGAGGCTTCTGAGAAAGGGGCTGTGGAATCTCCATCCTCTGCCCCCTTCTCCCTGCCTCAAATAGAGATGTCAGGGGTCTTTTAAGACCCCCTTATATCTCTCCAAAGCCCCCCACCCCAACAGGGCTGATAAAAAAATAAATGAAAGAATTGTAAAAGGTTAAATTGTAAAAATAATAAAAAATAAAATAAAAAAACACACTGACATCGTCCACTCCCCCCCCCCCCCCCAAAAAAAAGAAAGCATTGTAAAATAAATAAATAGGTAAATAAATTGTAAAAAATAATAAAAAAATAAAATTGTAAAAAAAAAAAAAAAAATATTCATGCCACTGTCACATGACCTTAAAAAAAGTATCGGTAATCGGTATCGGCGAGTACTTGAAAAAAAGTATCGGTACTTGTACTCGGTCTTAAAAAAGTGGTATCGGGACAACCCTAGTCAGCAACAATACTCAGGTAGGCTGTGGCATTTAAACAATGCTCAATTGGTACTAAGGGTGCCCAAAGTGTGCCAATAAAATATCCCCCACACCATTACACCACCAGCCTGAACCGTTGATACAAGGCAGGATGGATCCATGCTTTCTTGTTGTTTATGCCAAATGTTGACCCTGCCATCTGAATGTGGCAGCTAACAGAGACTCATCAGACCAGGCAATGTTTTTTCCAATCTTCAATAATCCAATTTTGGTGAGCCTGTGCGAATTGTAGCCTCAGTTTCCTGTTCTTAGCTGACAGGAGTAGCACCCAGTGTCGTCTTCTGCTGCTGTAGCCCATCTGCTTCAATGTTTGGTGTTTTGTTCTTTCAGAGATGGTATTCTGCATACTTTGGTTGTATGAGTGGTTATTTTAGTTACTGTTGCCTTTCTATCATCTCTAATCAGTCTGCCCATTCACCTTTGCCTATTGCCCATTCGCCTCTCACTTCCACAAGGCATTTTCATCCACATAACTGCCGCTCACTAGATATTTTTTCTTTTTCTGACCATTCTCTGTAAACCCCAGAGATGTGCGTGAAAATCCCAGTAGATCGGCAGTTTTTTACTTGTCTGACACCAACAACCATGCCACGTTCAAAGAACCTTAAATCACCTTTCTTCCCCATTCTGTTGCTTGGTTTTAACTTCAGCAAGTCATCTTCACCACATATACATGCCTAAATGCATTGCTATGTGATTGGCTGATTAGCATCTTGTGTTACCAAGCAATTGAACAGGTGTACCTAATAAAGTGGCCGGTGAGTGTACATATGTACAGTAAATTGAAGGTGCTGCGCTTCTACTGTGAAATATCCCATATCAAGCTCATTCATTGTTATTGTAAGATAATACAATTCAAAACAAATAGCGCTTAAAGGTCACTGTGCAAAAATCATATTTACAAATGTGGGGAAATAAAACAGTCCAGTGCATTAAAAAAAGAAAAAAAAAAAAAGAAAAGTCCAACACCATTAATGATTCTCCACTTCCAAGAAGACTCCTGTGGCTCAGGGGTCAAGGAAAGGAAACCACCTTGTGCCTCACACAGACGTCCACTTAAATGCGTACCAGATGGCGTGTAACTCTTAGTGTGGAGGAGAGTCAAAGTATGCTTGTACATGTGGGGAGCATCGGATATCTCCACTCTCCCCTTGCACAAGCAGACAGAAGCTCGGGAAAGAAAAAGAGTGCCACACTCCCTTAGTATAAAATCCTCGGAGGTACTTTTATTCAGGTTACAATGCCAATAAACAACACACATCAATCAGCAACAAGATGACTGCAATACCCAGAATGCTGTTCAACGTCCGTCAATTCGTGGTGATGTCACAACTTCTGGTCACGTCCCACATGTTTCGTCAGATATGACGTCATTGGTCCAAGCTGCCATATCTAAACTTCCGCTTTAACCAATGAATACCCAAAACACATTCAAAAACGTGAATATATATATACTATATTACCAAAAGTATTGGGATGCCTGCCATTACACATACATGAACATTAATGGCATCCCGGGTCCATAAAGACATGGATGAGCGAGTTTGGGTGGAGGAACTTGACTGGCCTGCACCTCAACTCAATACTCCTCACATCTACCTGCCTATAGACTCAAATTAGTTTTTACAGCTAATAAGTGTGCAGAGGCACTTGCACTTTACCTTCAGCGAGATTTGCACACTCATTAGTTTTCTATCAGTTTTTTTATCACTGTGATGCACTTTATGATAAGCACCTGGGTGTTTTACAGATGTGTTCTTTTTTGAAGTAATATTGCTAATCTTTTGCTAATTATAAGCATCAGTTAGAACCATGTATTAGGATTGCTGTATTTGTAGCACTGTGAACACTACTATCCTTTCACTGACTGCATTTGTCACTAAGACCCCTTTCACACCAAGGCGTTTTTCAGGCGTTTTTGCTCTAAAATTAGCACATAAAAAGCGGACCAAAAAGGCTCCCATTGCATCTCAATGGATGCTTTCACACCGAGGCGTTGCGCTTGCTAGGCATTGCTAAAAGTCCTGCAAGCAGCATCTTTTCAGCTTGTTTTGTGCGCTCAAAAAAGCTCTTTAAAAACACCCATGTCCATTGAAAATAATGGTTAAGCGCTTGAAAAACGCTTAGAAAGCGCATGAAATGTGTACTAAGGCTGTGGAAAGGTCACATGATTGAAACTCAAACGCCTGAAAAGCGCTTAAAAACGCCATTAGAGGGGCGCTATTTATAGCGCTAGCGCTTCAAAAGCATGGCAAAAACACAAAAAATCATGGCGTTTTACAGGATTTTACAGGCTTTTTTTCTAACGCCTTGGTGTGAAAGGAGCCTTAGGCCTCATACACACAGACGTTTCTAAAAAAATAAACAAAAAAAACTGCATTTTTCGGCGTTATGCATCAGCGTTTTTGAGCGTTAGTGAGCGTCGGCGTCAATAGGTGTTTTTTTTTTTAAAAATCATCCCTCTGCTATTTTTCAACCTAAAAACGTCGGTGTCAAAAAACGCCGGTACAATATTAGGTGGCGTTTGTTGGTGTTTTGTGGTGTCGGCGTCAAAAAATGCCAAAACGTTACAGCCTCAGAACGCCCTAGCCGTGGATTCTAGTTTCAGCTCACTAACGCTGACACCATCTACAGCTCAAAAACGTTGGCGTTTTTATGGGGCTATTGACTAACATGGAGAGCTACAAAAAACGCTGGCGTAAAAAAACGTCCGTGTGTATGAGGCCTTATAGTTGTGATTATTTGTTTATACCCAGTGTCGAGGTTTTTTGTTGTTTTTAATATTCCCTTAGCAGTGCTTCCACATTTATTTTTTATTTGTACCTTATCAGTGTCTGTGAAACACGTTAGGTGGAAGCAGCAGCTTCACTTATTTTTACGCTTTCTCAATTGGCAGCGCACTACCATTTTTTCCCATTTTGTCAGGCGATAAACCATGATTTATTACATTTATGTCCCTGACAAACTTCTAATCTGCCTAAACCACAAAGCTCCCCAGGATGGTGATGACTTCATCAAGCTACGCTTACAATGCTGCTAGCTGTATTGGTCCCCAGCGACACCGGTGCGACTTAGTTTCAAATTGAATGACAAGTCGCACCCTATTATCCGCAATGGAATAGTTTAAATCTGTCCGACTCCATTGGAGTCTCACCGATTTTTGAAAGTGGTTCCTGCACTACTTTTTGCAAGTTCAGGTTTGACTTGCATAGACATCCATGCACGAAGCACGCAGATGCCTTCCAAGTCGCACTGACATGGGACTTGAAAACTGTGCGCCTTCAAGTGAAGTCACACAATTTCAAAGTCGGCTTCAGTGTAACCAAAGACTAATGACCCGCAAACACAATCCGAACGAAAAATACAGCTTTTGAAGCGATCGTGCGACAATTGGATCGTTGGTACAGAGCTTTCGAGAGCCGATAACGACAGTTCATCTGATATCATCCAATTGGACAAACACAAAAATGTTTCTCGTACGTTACCAGATCGTACGATTTTAGTTTTAATCAGCGCAGTTGTCGTCCGAAAATACAATACAAATACACTACAACACAATACATCACTTCCGAATTTTTATGAGAATTTACCTAACTTTAGTAACCTCTCCTTTTTCAATATGCAACTAGCATGCAAAAAAAAAAAAAAAACATGGCCGATCTGTCGTCCGTTTTTCGGATCGGGTGTATGGGCTATTAGTCAGGAGGTGCTCCTGGCTGTTCTCATTCTTGGGAAGATTTTTTCTTCTTATGGCTGGCAGTAGATCACCAAAGCAGAGGAACAACCTCAAAGTCCAGAATACACCACCAAGGAAGTAGGTGTGGCATCGTTGAACCATTTCCAGACCACCCACCGCACATATACTGCATAGCGCCTGGCTGTGCGAAACAACATACCTGTACGTCATTTCGCGTATGAGATACTGTGGAGGTGCCGCACCCGCTGCAAGCTGGGGGAGCGTGCTCAGGTCCTGCGGGCTCGATGTCCGCTGGCCGTCCGCGATTGCTCCACAGAGAGGCAGAACGGGGATCTGCCTATGTAAACAAGGTGGATCCCCGTTGTGACCGGGGACAGCACTGAGATCGGCTGTTCCTAGTAATCAGGAACAGCGATCTCTGTGTTGTCTCAGTGAGCCCATGCCCCATACAGTTAGAACACATACTGAGGGAACCCTTTGATCACCCCTGGTGTTAACCTCTTCCCTGCCAGTGTTTATACATTGATCAGTGCATTTTTTTTAGTACTGATCACTTTAATAATGTCACTGGTCCCCGAAAAGCGTCACTTAGGGTCAGATTTGTCCCCTGCAATATCGCAGGCCCACTAAAAATTGCAGATCACCGCCATTACCGGTAAAAATGATAAAAGTCGCTAAATCTATCCCCTATTTTTAGATGTTATAACTGTAGCGCAGATCAATCAATATTCGCTTATTGGGATTTTTTTTTCCACCAAAAATATGTAGCAGAATACATATTGGCCTCAACTGATGAATAAATTCATTTTTTTTTTTTTTTAATGTTTTGTAGCAGAAAGTAAAAAATGTTTTTTTTTTTTTCAAAATTGTCGCTCTTTTTTTCTTTATAGCGCAAAAAATAAAAACCGTAGAGGTGATCAAATACCACCAAAAGAAATCTCTATTTGTGGGGAAAAAAGGACGTCAATTTTGTTTGGGTACAGCATCGCACAACCGCGCAATTGTCAGTTAAAATGGCACAGTGCTGTATCCCAAAAATGACCTGAGCATTAAGGGGGTAAAACCTTCCTGTCCCTTGTGCTGGTTTACTCCAGTGCAGCTTCATCTGATACACCTACAGTAGTTTGCCCGCCATTCAGGAAGATAATTCATTCGACCATAATAACTCTAAAGCTCACCACACACATTACAATACGACTGTACAATCTCCTTTAGATCTTTACTACGGTATGTAGTACAAGGACCTGTCTAATTGGATAGCTTACATCGCTTTAGTAAATGAAAAGTTGATTGTACGGTCAGATTGTAACTCGTATGGTAAGCATAAGGGCTCGTTCAGACGTGGGGTGTTTAAAACCCTGTTGTTGAGCTGCACTTTTACCACCCCCATCTGCTCCCCCCTTTAGCTACAGATGCAGCGGCTGGGTTGGGGGGTGTACACATGCCACAATGCCTTGCTTCACGGCACAAATTCTACCCCTTGTCACTTTTGGCAGGCGTAGCCCATGCCGCCTGCAATCTACACAAGTGAATGGGGCCGCTCTGTGTGATGGAGGTGGTGTGCAATGTGGCGATCATGAGGTTAAAATGTTACTAAACACACAATGGTAAAATCAGTCCGTATATGCAGTAAAGCATGCTTGTTATACTCCCTGTGGAACCTAAGTGGTTAATCCTCTGCATTGTGCAAGGCTGTTTGATCCTGTCTTCTCTGATCCTCCCCTCCTTCCACTGTCCCCAATCCATCTCCTGATAGTATAGAGCAGGAGTCCTCAAACTATGGCCCTCTAGTTGTTCAGGAACTACAATTCCCATCATGCCTAGTCATGTCTGTGAATGTCAGAGTTTTATAATGCCTCATGGGATGTGTAGTTCCGCAACAGCTGGAGGGCCGTAGTTTGAGGATACCTGGTATATAGCCTTGGAGGCACCCTGCACATGCTCAGTTTGGTGTGTATTGCTAAAGTTTTTTTTTTTCTTTCTTGGGAGGGTGCCTGTGATCAGCACTGTCCAGACAGAGGCTCAGGGGTCATGGAGCCTCATAGGACAGTCAGAGGAGAATGAAAGCTTCTCCTACAAGCTTGGCCGCACACTGATAGAAGTCACAAAGCTGCTATATACTGCTGATGAGAAAAGGTATTTATCAGTTAAAGTGGTTGTCAACTCATGACAACCACTTTAAACTACAGGTAAGCCTATAATAAGGTTATAATAAGGCTTACCTGTAGGTCCTGGGGATATCGGTTTTGGGAGTTATCCCCTGTATCTGCATGTGCTGACGTCATTGGCACATGCGCACTGAAGAATCGGACCCCGGGATAGCCCAGGGTGCCGTTTCTTCTGTTGACGTGCCGTAAACGACAGCTCCCGTGCTCATGCGTGGGAGTGACGTCAGCGCGGCTCCGCCAATCACATCGCTGGAGCCGTGGACTCGGAAGCAGCATGTCGCCGGTCACAGCGGTGTGCTGAGACCGCTGCAACAGCTTTGTTTCAAGGTAAGTATTTCATAATGAGCTTGTATGGGGGGGGGGAGTCAACTTGACAACCACTTTGATATTTACTAAAATAATTGCATTTCCATGTTCTGTGTACTGTGGGAGACCAGATATGGGGAATGCATGGTCCTGGGTTTAGTAACACTTTAGGCCTCAAACACACGGATGTTTCTAAAAAAATAAACAAAACGTCGGACCCGACGTCAAGGAAAAAAAGTTGACGTTTTTCGGCGTTCTGCATCGGCGTTTTTGAGCGTTAGTGAGCGTCGGCGTCAATAGGCGTTTTTTAAAAAAAATCATCCCTCTGCTATTTTTCAACCAAAAAACGTCGGCGTCAAAAAACGCCGGAAACCGCCGGTATAATAATAGGTGGCGTTTGTTGGCATATTGTGGCGTCGGCGTCAAAAAATGCCAAAACGTTACAGCCTCAGAACGCGCTGCCCATGGGTTCTAGTTTCAGCTCACTAACGCCGACGTCATCTACAGCTCAAAAACGCTGACGTTTTTATGAGGCCATTGACTAACATGGAGAGCTGCAAAAAAACGCCAGAAAACGCCGGCGTCAAAAAAAGGCCATGTGTATGAGGCCTTAAATCAGGAGGCAAGGAGGGGATTCAATGCCTTCTCACTGCCTGTCAAATACTGTCTGAAATGCAATCCGAGTGTGGATTGCTCTTCAGTGTGTGAACCAGCCCTAAATTCTATCTGAAAAATGATCCGTATCAGCAATGTCATTTTCTATTATCTGCTTCATATGCTGCCGATCCCCACGCTGTGTAAAGAAAACAGGTGCTTTTTAAGCTGCTATTGACAGACATATTGGAAATGCCTGAACATGTACAGGAGCGTCCTCCAGAAGATGTTCCCGCTGAGCCGTATTAATGAGGGCAGCCCGGCCGCTGGATTTGCTTGAACTAGCAAAAATGATTAGGTGGATACCAAGCTATTTCATATTCATTTCAAGGGTGTGGGCACATTAATTTTGACATGTTGGTATCTGATATGTCTGTAAGGCTTTCATTAAGGATATGCCAAAACAAATTCATCAGATAATATATTATCACCTGCCTGAAGAAGAATAGATAATTCAGGTAGGATTTCCTGCTAATCGTTGTGGGTAAGCTGCCTTGCACAATTCACTTTCCCCACTACTACTAATGCATTACAAATCCCGGCACAGCTACGTGGCTCCCAGCCTTTTCTACTATGGCTTTTCCGTCTTTTTTCTTTCCCATAATCGTTTTTCAGAATGAACCGTTCCTGGTGCAAAATACAATGTAATGTTTATACTCAACATATTTCTCTAATAGAAGTGACCTTTTCAGGTTGGTGATCGGAGTTTAAGGTTAATTCCTTCCATCCGGCAGAGGATGAACCCTTTATTTCATACATTCAGTCTGATTTTATGCACACAGCACTTTATAATGGCAGTAATTGCATTCCCAATGTAAAATATGAATATTTTATTCAGCTGATTTATGGAAAAGGGTTGGATCATGTGACAGGTTGGGTCATGTTGGCAGGTAAAACATTAGATTATTATAATTATTTGTTTCATTAGCATTAACTAATGTCTAATGTAATAGACAACAAAATACCAAGCTGTTCTACTTACATTTTTATTTTATTTTATTTTATATGTCAGATTTTGTTGCTTTGTAAAATATGCGGAAGATGAGTGGAACTCCATCCTAAACAATTTCTTTGTTTTAGTGGGGAAAAGGCTTTAAAGTGATATTAAACACAAACAGTTTAAAGCGGTAGTAAACCGCATAACAAAATAATAAATAGGCATCAGGCAAAGTGATTGTAAAGTCGTATTTTTTTTTTTTTTCCTAAAAAATAACAAACGTTATACTTACCTGCTCTGTGTAATGGTTTTGCACAGAGCAGCCCAGATCCTCCTCTTCTCGGGTCCCTCATCCGCCTCTTTGCTCCTCCCTCCTGCCAAGTGCCCCCACAGCAAGCAGCTTACTATGGGGGCACCCGAGCCACAGCTCTGTGTGTCCAGAGCCTCGGTCCAGCCACGCCCTCTCTCTCTCTCTGCTTATTGGCTAACTGACGTTGATTGACTGTAGCAGGAGCCAATGGCACCACTGCTGTGTCTCAGCCAATCAGGAGTGAGAGTCCCGGATAGCCAAGGCACTCATGGATCGAGATGGGCTCAGGTAACTATTTAGGGGGGCTGAGGGGGGCTGCTGCACACTGAAGGGTTTTTTATCTTAATGCATATAATACATTAAAGTGGATGTAAACCCGATTCATGAAATTTGAGCTGGGCACATAGATCTGCAGTGTTTTGTTATCTCTCTCCAAAGCCCTGTGTTTCTGGCTGCATTCCTCTATTATCAGCCTGACAAGTATTCCATCAGGGCACTTTCTAACTAGTATCTAAAGATTAAGGCCTCATGCACACATGACACTTTTACAGCTGCTGTTAGGGGAGTTTGATGGGGTTTTTTTAACTGCCTCTAAAAGCCTCTCCATGTTAGCCTATGTATCCATGCACACAGAAACTGTAAGCGGCATTTGGAGGCATAAGTGTTTAGGGGCAGTAAAAAAAAAAGACGACAGCCTGTGCTTTCAGGAGCAGTAAAAACGAGCTGTAAAAACGAAAAATGCGCAAAAACGCGGCTAAAACTGTCAGCCGCATTTGATGTTTTTAGACGTTTTTACATTGTATAGAGTGTTTTTAATGGAAAAAGGTGAATGCGGCTAAACCCTAACGGCAAAGCGTGGCAAAAAGTGCGTTTTTAGTGCTGCTGAAGCACCAATGGTTTTTAAAACGTCCTGTGTGCATGAGGCCGAAGACAGCAGATATGGATATAAAACGTATATAGGTAGATTTGTTTCATCTCTGTGTATCATCTGAGGCTTTTCACTTCACTGGGTATAGGAGAGGGTTTACATCCACTTTAGGATAAAATACCTTCTGCCTTTACAAGAACTTTAATAATGTGCTAGTATGCATGGCATGCTAGCACATTATGACAGACGTACCTGAGAACAAAGCCCTCCAGTGGTGTGCTGTCACTGCTGAAGGTGCTTCCATCTTCACCCAGTCTTCCGTTTTCGCAGGCTTCGGCGATATGGTGCTGGCGATGTCACTCCCATGCATGTGCGCGGCAGTCACTGTTTACGGCAACGCTCTTAAGGAACGGCACAGGTATGCCGTTCCTTAGCGCATGCACCAGTGACGCCACCGGCTGCATCTAAATTAAATATCTCCTAAACTTTGCATATTTAGGAGATCTCTACTGGACCTTTAGGTAAGTCTTATTATTGGCTTACCTATAGGTAAAATTCATACTCCCATTTTAATTTATGAGCCTACTCATGGGGATAGAAATCACGGGCCATCCCTATGAGTAAGCTCAAGTGGGCGGAGCGAAATGCATTGGGGGCGTGACCTGGCAGGGGTCTAGGCTGAGACTGCCACTTGTCTACACACAGCAGGTATTGTTCTGATGTGCGGCTCCCAGGATCTTCTGCTCTCATTGGGAGAAGCTGAGGCATTCGTTTCGCGTGAGGTCTGCCCTCTACTTTGATTGACAGAAGGCAATGGGTAGATTTGATAGCCAAGAGCAAGCCATCTATTGGCTTTGGATCTGGCCACTGCCTGCTGTCAATCACAAAGGGAGTGGACCTGATGGGGAACAAGTGTCTGAATCCCCATCAGGCTGTGCCCACCCAGTTTAAAAATCCTCTGCTGCTACGCCATCTGCTTGACGGCAGCAGGAAGAAGCTTGGCTTCACTGATGGCGGGGTGCCGTATGGGCGCTCTGGTTTTGGTGCTCCTCCACATGATGCAAGCCCCAGATTCATGTAGCTACTCACAACAGGTACATGATTTTGTTGCCTGCAGCAACACTTGGCATGCAGAGGCACAAAGGAGTTCTTAGACACTGTTTATGAATTCCCCTACATGTACCACCAGAGTTAAATATGTTCAGCCCAACTCTGCCGATCTTTACTATGTGGCCTGGCACCACACAACCTTTGTAAATAGTGCCACCGGTCCACGTGCCTACTGCATATGTGCATCTCTTAGACTTTCGCGCTAAAAAAAGGTGCCTGAAAAGCTCACAAAAACCTATTTCCATTAAAATCAATGATTGCTTTCACACTAGGCAGTGCACTGGGATGGCGGTGAAAAAATGCCCCTCTCCATTGCAATGAATGGAAAGCTCTTCAAAAGCACTTGAAAAGCTCTTCAAAAAAGCGCTCAGTGTTTTACTGGCAGTTTAGAAGCGCCTCCGTTTGAAAGGGGTCTTGCTGCATACATTCTGATGATGGCAGCTCCATCCATAGAAATAAATGAGGCAAAACGGTGTATATGTGCAGCGGACATAGCCTGGCGGCACGGTTTATGGTGCAGATCTCCAGAGATTTGCACACGAACGTAGTAATTTACTGATGTTTACTCAGGATATTGCTGGCAGAGATTGAATAGAAAAACAATACACAAGTATTGTATTCTGCACAGTCTTGCGCTGTGTGCAATATACTTTTTGTTACACCTTTTTGGCAAAAGGTTGCTAGAAGGTGTTGCAAAGTGCAATGTCACTCAGTCATGTTGCCCTTTAAATTTCTGTATCAGGTTTTTTTTTCTTTGTCTCAAGTCAGTATTTCCCCTCACTTCCTGTCCTGGTGACACCCTGGAGTGCATTGTCCATATGTAGCTCTAAAATTCATCAGGGGAGCAGGGAGATCATTGCCCAACCCAATGGGATTCTAGAATCTTTTACAGCATTTGCTAAGCTCAGACCTAAAAAAAATAATAATAAAATACTAGTTTTATACAACTATTTTGTTTAAAGAATGGTCACATATTTTTTTGTATAAATATATGCAATATGTCTTCCAGAAAGAGGAACCTACAGAAAAAGCTTGCTTGTCACCAGGACAGGAAATTTGGGGAAATTTCCCCAGTGGGAAGGCACACAGTAATAAATCATGATAACCTGATACAGAGTCTTGTCCTTCCCTACTGTGTTCAGAACTAATAATGGCCATACAAGCTTCAATAAATGATTGCTTTCTTTGTTGATTATTAATTTCTGATATGAATAATTATCTATTGTTGACAAAATCCAATCAATATACCACACATCGAGAATTGGATTTTGATCAATAAATCGGTTCTAAAGGCAGAAGATTTTTTACCTTAATGCATTCTATGCATTAAGGTAAAAAAAACCTTCTGGGTGCAGCTCCCCATCCCCCCCTTATATGTACCTGAGCCCCATTTAGATCCAGCGATGTGCATGAGAGCAGCAGCTCTCCTGGGTCCCCCTCATATCATTGGCTCACACAGCAGCATCATTGGCTCCTGGTGCTGTCAATCACAGCCAGTGAGCCAATCAGGAGAGAGTGATGGCAGGGCAGGGCCGAACCACACTCTGTGTGTGAATCAACAATGTCCATTCATAGGAGCAAGGCTTGGGAGTGAGTCTGCTCAAGTGCCCTCATATTATGAGACTTGCTATTAGGGGCACTCGACGGGGGTAGAAGCCAGGACTGCTGAGGGGGACCCAAAAAGAAGAGGATTGGGGCTGTTCTGTGCAAAACCAGTGCACAGAGCAGGTAAGTATAACATGTTTGTTATTGAAAAAATATACCTTTAGTATCACTTTAAAGAGGAGCTGCAGTCTGCTCACATAATTTGTAATAAAAACATCTTTGCAATTCTGAAGTTTCCCTCCAACCACTTTGCATATTATTTTATATGTAATGTTACTCTTTACTTGCCAAATATGCTGCAGAAATCTCCCTCCACGAAGTCTGGCGGCATCCATTTTAACTGTGGGCAGCTGAAACTGCTGCCTGCTCACTACCTGGATTTACACAGAGGCACACCTCCAACCCTGCAGCCCTCATTGGCCCTCTTATGATTCACCCCCCCTTCCTGGCAGAGAGCTGTGCATGATGTCAAACGCTGAGGCATTTTACCAAACAAGAAACAGGAAGTGGGCTGTATAAGGTATTTACTGGCGGAAACAAAATGTTTTACTATCGAAAGTTAAAACAACAAGGGCAGAGTATTTAATAGATGAAAAAATGACTGAAGTTCCACTTTAAGATAGGACCATAAATTACAAGTATACATTCTTGGTTGTATCTCTGTTTCCACTATTATTATTACATAGTCTGATTGAGCAATATACAGTTGCATTCATGAGCAAAGTATCTCGGTGCTGCAGATTGATGCAAAACAATCAATAATTTTCTGGCTGATTGACTCTGAGCGAATCTGATCTACAGTATCTCACAAAAGTGAGTACACCCCTCACATTTTCGTAAATATTTTATTATATCTTTTCATGTGACAATACTGAAGAAATGACACTTTGCTACAATGTAAAGTAGTGAGTGTACAGCTTGTATAACAGTGTAAATTAGCTGTCCCCTTAAAATAACTCATCACACAGCCATTAATGTCTAAACCGCTGACAACAAAAGTGAGTACACCCTAAGTGAAAATGTCCAAATTGGGCCCAATTAGCCATATTCCCTCCCCTTTGTCATGTGACGAGCTAGTGTCACAAGCTCTCAGGTGTGAATGGGGAGCAGGTGTGATAAATTTGGTGTCACTCTCTCATACTGGTCACTGGAAATTGTTGCTCTACATAAAGATGGTCTAGACTATAAGAAGATTGGCAAGACCCTGAAACTGAGCTGCAGCACGCTCACCAAGACCATACAACAGTTTAACAGGACAGGTTCCACTTAGAACAGGCCTCGCCATGGTCTACCAAAGAAGTTGAGTGCACATGCTCAGCGTCATATCCAGAGGTTGTCTTTGGGAAATAGATGTATGAGTGCTGCCAGCACTGCTGCAGAGGTTGAAGGGGTGGGGGGTCAGCCTGTCAGTACTCAGACCATACGCCGCACACTGCATCAAATTGGTCTGCATGGCTGTAATCCCAGAAGGAAGCCTCTTCTAAAGATGATGAACAAGAAAGCCCGCAAACAGTTTGCTGAAGACAAGCAGACTAAGCACATGGATTACTGGAACCATGTCCTGTGGTCTGATGAGACTAAGATAAACTTATTAGGTTCAGATGGTGTTAAGCATGTGTGGCGGCAACCAGGTGAGGACTACAAAGACAAGAGTGTCTTGCCTACAGTCAAGCATGGTGGTGGTAGTGTCATGGTCTGGGGCTGCATGAGTGCCTCAGGCACTGGGGAGCTACAGTTTATTGGGGAAACTATGAATGCCAACATGTACTGTGACATACTGAAGCGGAGCATGATACCCTCCCTTCGCAGACTGGGCCGCAGGGCAGTATTCCAACATAATGACCCCAAACACACCTCCAAGACTACCACTGCCTTGCTAAAGAAGCTGAGGGTAAAGTTGATGGACTGGCCAAGCATGTCTCCAGACCTAAACCCTATTGAGCATCTGTGGGGCATCCTCAAACGGAAGGTGGAGGAGTGAAAGGTCTCTAACATCCACCAGCTCTGTGATGTCGTCATGGAGGAGTGGATGAGGACTCCAGTGGCAACCTGTGAAACTCTGGTGAACTCCATGCTCAAGACGGTTAAGGCAGTGCTGGAAAATAATGGTGGCCACACAAAATATTGACACTTTGGGCCCAATTTGGACATTTTCACTTAGGGGTTTACTCACTTTTGTTGCCAGCGGTTTAGACATTAATGGCTGTGTGTTGAGTTATTTTGAGGGGGCAGCAAATTTACACTGTTATACAAGCTGTGCACTCACTACTTTACATTGTAGCAAAGTGTCATTTTTTCAGTGTTGTCACATGAAAAGATAGAATAAAATATTTACAAAAATGGGAGGGGTGTACTCACTTTTGTGAGATACTGTAAATCAATCAGAAATTATGTTATGGCTATTTCATTATCTGTGAATTTGATCATTTTGATTGAAATGCACTTCTATTGAATAATAAAATGGAATCACGTGTGCCCACCATAAGAGGAATAAGTGTGTGATTGGAGTTGGAGTTCCTCCTTAGCCTGTCATTGAACTAAATTCCTGTTTGTGAAGCGTGTGATGAAAGCTACTGTTAACATCTAACCTGCATGTTGGATTTGGAACAGCAAATCACCTGTTCACTTCAACATGCTTTGGAAGAAGTAACTTGTCATTTGGACGATAGCAGCTTTCAGCTTCCCAGACAGGTCTGTGATTTGAATTTGTAGCCCAGCACTTGTATACAGGGAAAGGGCATGCTTGTACATCATGTATCCAGTGTATGGAGCACATAGAACAGGCAGTTAACCTTGAGCTCACTGATCAACATTTGCTTCACATTCTTAATTTCCATTTCATCCCTCCAGCAACTGTCTGAGATTAACTATTAACAGACCTTAAAATACTAAAGAAGGGCAGATGAGCCAACAAACAATAAAATATATATAGTACTGTGGAAAAGTTGTAGGCAAGTGTGGGGAAAATGCTGTACATCAGGAATGCTTTCAGAAATAGAAGGGTAAAAAGTTCATTTTTACCAATTAACAAAATGAAAAGTAAGGCTGCTTTCACACTGATGAGCCTGGTCCTTTAGCGGTAAACCACTGGTCGTTTTAGCGGCGCTTTACCGCTGTTTAAGCAGTGCTTTTCGGCCACTAGCGGGGCTCTTTTAACCCCCAGGAAGGGGTTAAAAGCACCCATGTTGCGGTGCTTCGGAATCGCTGCCATTCATTCTAATGGGCAGGGGCGTTGGAGGAGCGGTATGTACAGCGCTCCCAACCCGCCCCAAGATGCTGCTTACAGGGCTTTTTTTTCCCGTTCTGCAAGCACACCGCCCCAGTGTGAAGGCACTCAGGCTTTCACACTGAGGTGGCATGAGAGGCAGTTTTCATGCGCTTTACAGGCGCTATTTTTAGAGCTAAAATGCCTTAAAACTGCCTCAGTGTGAAAGGGGGTCTAAATGAACAGAAGAGAAATCCAATCTATATAAGGTGTGACCACCCTTTGTCTTCAAAACAGCATCAAGTCTTCAACTCTAGATACACTTGCACACAGTTTCAGAAGGAACTCAGCAAGTAGCAAACCTCTTGGAAGACTAACCACAGATCTTCTGCGGATGTCGGCTGCCTCAGATCCTTCTGTCTCTTCATGTAATCCCAGACAGACTTTATGATGAGATCAGGTTTCTGTGGGGGCCAAACCATCACTTCCAGGACTCCTTGTTTTTCTTTACACTGAAGATAGTTCTTATTGACATTGGCTGCATGTTTGGGGTTGTTGTCCTGCTGAAGAATAAATTTGAGGGCCAGTCATATGCCTCTCTGATGGCATGGCATAATGGATACGTATCTGCCTGTATTTCTCAACATTGAGGACACCATTGATCCTGACCAAATCTCCAACCCCATGTGCAGAACTGCAGCCCCAAATTTCCAAGGACACTTATTATTGTACCGCTCTCCAGACCTTCACCAACAAACTGCCTTCTACTACAGCCAAATATTTTTAAATTTGAACTCCTCAGTCCAGAGAACCTGCTGCCATTTTCTGCACCCCCTTTCCTATGTTTTCATGCATAGTTGGGTTGCTTAGCCTTGTTTCCATGTCGGAGGCATGGCTTTTTGGCCACAATACTTCCATGAAGACAACTTCTGGCCAGGCTTCTCTGGACAGTAGATGGGTGTACCTGGGTCCCATTGGTTTCCGCCAGTTCTGTATGATCTCCTCCAATGATCAGACTTCTGACACCCCCCCCCCCCCCACTGCACAGCCATTCACTGGGATGTTCAATGTGCGGCTGCTTCTCCTCCTCCCCCAGCTCTTATGCTGCTGAGAACAGAGGGGATGTGATTTCTCATAAAAAGGGGAAAAAAGGTATTTATAATGTGTGTGTTTTTTTTATATATATCTATACAAAAATGGTTTGCATTTAATTTCTATTTTAAACTGAATGAGTTGTTTTACAAGGTGAACGTTCACAATGACTGTAAGCTATGACTAGACTGTACTTTTACATAGAACAATAAAATCATTTTTTTCTCTTCTCCTTTCTTTTTTTCCACTACAGGTAATAATAAATAGCACAATCACACCCAACATGACTTTTACAAAGACATCACAGAAGTTTGGCCAGTGGGCTGACAGCAGAGCGAATACGGTTTTTGGACTAGGGTTTGGATCAGAGCAACAGCTTTCAAAAGTAAGTAAAGTAAATAAAGCTACATTCAAGGAGTTGTAAAGGCAAAAGGTTTTGAAACCTTAATGCATTTTTAGTGCTTTTTTGCAGAAACACACTATAGTCCATTTAACATGGTTTCCTATGGGACACGTTCACATCTACAGTGGGTATAGAAAAGAATCTCCCCCTTTAACCACTTGCCGACCGCCGATCGGCATCTGACGGCGGCAAAGTGGCTCGTTCCCGCAAATCGCCGTCATACGACGGCGGCTGCGGGAACGAGTTTAGTGAGCGCCAATTTACCTGATATCACACAAAGACGTTTTTTCGTGATTTTTACGTAATTCCAAAGTTTTGGAAAACGGAAATGTTGAGGAACTTACATCGAAATAAATGAAATGAATGAAAACTTTCGACAACGAGACTAGGTTTGGGATCAGGTTTTTGGCATAAGCGAGACGACAGTCGGGTGACCGGTTTGAAGACACTACAGAAACATTTTCAGTACAACCCACACTAACACGATAAATAATAATGGACATCACCTTTTTTTCTTTCCTCTTCTCTTTTTTTACTAAAATAACAAGATACATTTTCATGTCAGATCAGTATCGAATGT
>BLSH010415170.1:2422436-2443072 GCA_018402905.1 Glandirana rugosa | reverse complement strand
GTAAGTAAAGTAAATAAAGCTACATTCAAGGAGTTGTAAAGGCAAAAGGTTTTGAAACCTTAATGCATTTTTAGTGCTTTTTTGCAGAAACACACTATAGTCCATTTAACATGGTTTCCTATGGGACACGTTCACATCTACAGTGGGTATAGAAAAGAATCTCCCCCTTTAACCACTTGCCGACCGCCGATCGGCATCTGACGGCGGCAAAGTGGCTCGTTCCCGCAAATCGCCGTCATACGACGGCGGCTGCGGGAACGAGTTTAGTGAGCGCGCGCGCCGCCGGAGGCGCGCCCGCGCGCTCACTGTGTCCAGGGGGGCCAGGGAGCGGGTGCGGCGGCTTCGATTGCCGCCGGCTACCCGCGATGGCCCCCCCCGGAGCGAGTGAGCGGAGGTCCGTGTATGTAAACACGGACCTCCGCTCTGTGTGAGGGGGAAGGGCTGTGATCACAGCCTTCCTTTACGTGAAGGCTGTGACCACTTCCCTTCCCCAGCTAGGCAATCCCCCATACAGTTAGAACACGCCCAGGGAACATAGTTAACCCTTAGCGCGCCCCCTGCAGGTTAACCCCTTCACTGCCAATGGCATTTACACAGTAATCAGTGCATTTTTATAGCACTGATCGCTGTATAAATGCCAATGGTCCCAAAAAAGTGTCAAAATGGTCCGGCATGTCTGCTGAAATATCGCAGTACCGCAAAAAATTGCAGATCGCCGCCATTTTTAGTAAAAAATAAAAAAAAATTAAAAACCCCAAAAATGAATTCTCATCATCCGTAAACGCGACCACTTTTGCGCAAACCAATCAATAAATCGATTGCGATTTTTTTTATCGCAAATATGAGGAAGAATATAAATCGGCCAAAAACGGTGAAAAAAATGTTTTTTTATATTTTTTTTTTGGATTTGTATTTTAGGAAAAAGTAAGAAATTTGGGTTTTTTTGCAAAATTGTCGCTCTTCTTTTGTTTATAGCGGCGATCAGAAATGACGCAGCAGTGATCAAATACCACCAAAAGAAAGCTCTATTTGTGGGAAAAAAAGGACGCAAATTTCGTTTGGGTACAACGTCGCACGACCGCGCAATTGTCAGTTAAAGCGACACAGCGCCGAATCGCAAAAAGGGCTCCGGTCCTAAAGCTGGAAATCCTTCCGGGGCTGAAGTGGTTAAAATAATCACATTTTGTTGCTTTGCAGGCTAAGATGAAGACACACACAGTTTCACAGTTTCACAGAAGACACAAAAGTTCCTGCCCCAAATCTGTGACGTCAGAAACAAAGATTTCATTACTTCCGGTTTTGGTTCTTTGTTTACTGGCCTGCTACCGTCCAGGGAAACAGACTAATCTGTGTCTGGTCTGCTACTTTGGAGGACATAAGAGAGGTCTAGGGTCTAATGGAGCCCAGATCTCTCCATAAAGGGGACCTATCACAGCCCTTGCGATGGCGATGATGTTTATTGGAAAAAAAAAAAAAATTAAAGGTACGTTGTTAAAATGTTTTAAATAAAATAACGAAATGAAAGTGCCCTCAGTCGCATGTGCATGTCAGTCCCATTATAAAACATGCAGCACCCACCATTTTATTCTCTAGGGCATCTGCTTAAAAAAATAAATAATGTTTGGGTGGTTTTAAGTAGTTTTCTAGCAAAAAAATGCAGATTTTTACATGTAGGAGAATTTACTTGAGTAGACTGCATTATGCATCACAATAGACAAAAAAAAAAAATGAGTGCATCATTTTTACTCAGCAGGTACGTTGGGGTGCCCTTCTGACTGAATGGCACCGCAGCTCACCAATGCACAATAATGCACATTACCGTGCAATGCCTGCAGTAACACAGGACACCGGTGGTAATGGGCTAAAACAGGCATAGCATAGAAAATATTTGACACCAACAAATGCAAGAACATGATAAAAACCCAGGTTTTTTATTTGTGTCTATTCTGTAATGATCTGCTTTACCTTCTCTATTATGTATCTCGCATGCTCATAAAAAAGGAATTTCATCTCTTAATCTTTTTTTCAGGTTATAATTTTGCAGAACCTGTAATCAGTTGCTTCTTTCCTATGTATGTTTTTGATATACTAGACCACTAGAATAATTATTAATAATAAATAATAATATATTAATTTAATAAAAATTAAAATAGGACAGAGGGGACAATGTATGAAATACAAGCTGTAAAAGAAGGAAAAAGGCACCTAAAATAGTCTGGGAGGATTATGACGACTGCGGCTTGGAAATAACACAGCAAGTAATTCCCATAGCAACCTCCTACTTGACAGAACATCTCACATACGTCCTCCTACATTCATTAGAAGCAGCTTGTCTTATTTTTTCCCAGATACTTTCTACGGGTTTATGGCATGTGTTGTGTTCTGTTTCCTGATCTACACTCAGCTTTTTTTTTTCTCAATTGTAAAAATGTTCCCAGTTAGAGGAAGCTGAAAAATTCCATTTAGAAAATGATTAAAGAAATATGCAGATGTTCCCAGACTCTTTTACCTACTTTGTCTATTGTTAACAGTCCATCGATGAAGGTCTCTAACCTAAAGGGTAACTCCTCTTTCGTGGGGAAAAAAAATGGCAAAGAAAAAATAATATAGCGTATGCAAATGCAGCACACGTCATATTATTTTATATATATAATTATATTTTATGCAAAATTTCCTTTCCTTTTTAATCTGCGGCACTGTAATTTTCAGTAAAATGCAATGCAATATGGCTACTTGGAGGAGTGCTGTGCACAGAATGTGTATAGAACCCTCCCCACCCCTGCAAACATAATTTCCTAGTTGTGTGATCGGCTCACAAATTTTCCCAGAAGTCTGCACTAAGCTACAAGTCAGATTTCAGGCATCCCCTGCAACAAAAATGTAGTTTTTGATGAGATACTCCCAATAGAAACATGTCTAAAGGGATGCAGACCCTGCAGCTTTCCTCATTAGTGCCCTACAGGTGCAGCGGCTGATTGATAATTATGAAACCACTCCCATTAGACTCACTTTTCCACATGGATACAGACAAACACACAGCAATTTCTGCAGAATAACAAAAGGAAGGAACAAAGTGTGTTACAATCCTTGCAATGTACATAGATCACCCAGAGGGGAATGATTTTTTTCTCAACAAAAGTGGAGTGACTCTTAAATTCTGCTATCTTTAGAAAGTATCAATACTTTATGAACAAAATTAAAGCCGCATGAAACTTAAAGCAAACCTTTTATTATATTACAATCTACCAATTCTTAGATGAGGTGGCTACATTAGTTGCCTTTTCTAGGCTTTCTTCTATTTTCAGCTGGTGACCTGGATAGTAAGCTGTCCTGCAAATAAATGTATCAGAGTCTTGAAACAAACCTTTCTCCACTGACATGGGTGCTTACAATGATCAGCTTTTATTTATTTTTGTAAAACCTTTATCCTAAAGAAAAAAAAACAGTTGCTGAAACTGTGTAACTGCAGCGAGCTTGAGGTTGGCTTCAGTTTGTTAGTGTATCTGAATCTGTACATTTAACGTGACACGTGTGATTCAGAAGAAAATGTTGTTGTTCATAGATTTGAATGTATCCGAATCTTTAAATCACAATAGTACCGAATTTCAGCAAATCCTAAATAAATTATGACAAAAAAAAAAAAATTCACCTGTATTTGTTCTTTCGTTTGGATAGCAAACCTATAGTCATCGGAGCGGTTCCATATGAATAGAGCATCCAACCCACCCTGCCCAAGATTTATTTTTGGCGCTAACCATGGTTTCCCATGAGATAAACTGCCGGCTTCCCTGTTGCTTTCTTTCTGTACATTGAGAACAATACAAGTATGCCTTTACTAGCTCTTGAAACAGCCCTACTTGCCAGTTGAGTGATGACCGCTCATCAGGCCTCCTATCAAATATCTGCAGCTAGAATTTAGCTGACACATTATCTTTTGCATACATGTAAAATTAAACATTCTGTACACTTGCTTCTGATGCTTCTATAAAGGCAATCTTTTGCAAAAATAATAAAATCCCAAATATTTGCAGGAAAAAAATGTGTATTTATTATTTTTTTGCAAATGAGCCCGCAAATCATTGCAACTGCGAATTTGTGGACGCAATGCCAGGATTCTGCAGACTCCTCTCCTATGGACTTTCAGTTGGAGAGCTGGAGTTCATCTGTTCATCTACAAGTTCATCTACTGCAGAGGTCAACTATTTCATTATTTTAGTTTATATTATTACAGGTTCTTATATAGCGCAGTCAATTTATGCAGCACTTTATACATATATTGTACATTCACATCACTCCCTGCCCTCAAGGAGCTTACAATCTAAGGTCCCTAACTCAGTCATTCATACACATACTAGGGCCAATTTAGACAGGAGCCATCATTAGACAGCATGTCTTTGGAATGTGGGAGGAAACCGGGGTACCTGGAGGAAACCCACGCAGGCACAAGGAGAACATGCAAACTCCAAGCAGGTAGTGTCGTGGTTGGGATTCAAACCAACAACTCCAGTGCTGCCTGGGGGAAACGCTAACCAACTCCTGTGCTGCCCAATGGGAAGTCTTCTGCAGTGTATCTGGACTCTCTGCACAACCTTAGAAATGAATGCATGATAGAACACAGCGAGTGATTGGTTGTATGCATGCGGTCCAGGCACAGAGGTTTGAAGGTTTGTTTTTTTTGTTTTTAAATAATTTCATTGCTTTAATAAAGACATTTTTTTTTTTTTACCGTGTACAAATTTTGGACCTCTTTGTACCACCTCCAGGTGGTTAAGTGTTTTGATGCAGTTATGTTTGGTAAAGGCTGGCATCCTTTATTCTGGATGAGACAGTAAAGTTACTATTTCATGTGGAAATTCTCAGGTTTTGTGTTAATTCTGCTATGCCCCCACCACGTATTTCTCTCAATACAAACTTCCTTTAAAGCGGTAGTAAACCTCAATACTTTTTCTTTTTAAACCTGCAAGGTAAAGTTATAATGTGCTAGTATGTATTGCACATTATGTAAAACGTGCCTTAAAATGAAGCCATCCAGCGACGAGCTGTCATCGCCGACAGGACTTCCATCTTTACCTGGTCTCCCTTCCGCGTTTGCGTCCTCTGGCCGTCTGATTGCCCAAGCCGCGATGACGTCACTCGGGTGCCCCTATTCATGGTACAGGACTCTGAGGTAATGGCACGGACATGCCGTTCCTTCAGAGCACGTGTGCCCATGACGTCACCAGCCCATTCAGTAAATATCTTATTATAGGCTTACTTATAGTAGATATCAACCATGGGAGTTTACTCCCACTTTAAAGCTGAGCTCCAAGTTTTTAATGTTCTATTTATCTGTAAATGGAAAAAAAAAAATCTGAACTCCAGGTATAATCTTCAGCTTGGCATGTAAGTTTGTTTATCCCATACCTAAAGGGCCACCGGGGAACGTGACAATCACTGTACTAGCCAGCACCTTTACAGTGAAAGCTGCAGTCTTCCAGGTTTTGTGCAGAGTGGCTTTCTCATTGCAAATGGAGCACAGGGGGTTGCTAGCTCAGCACTGCTGCCATTCACAGAATGCTTTGTATTTTTTTTTTTTTTTAATAGCAAAGGGTGTTCTCTGATTGGATGAGGTGGGGTGGTAACCCTCATCCAATTAGAGAACCTCTTGTATTAATTGAAAAACAATTACAAAGCATTCTGTAAATGATGGCAATGCCAAACCAGTGATCTCATGTGGTCACTATGCAGAAAAAAAGCCACATGCTGCACGATCCAGATGTTCACTGCTATTATTGTAATAGTGTCCACAACCACAGTGGTTCTCCGTTTCCCCAGCAGTCCCTCAGTTATGAGATATGCATACTTGTATTGATCCGAGTTGCAATACAAATCTGAAATTTAGCTTTAAAGAGACCCTGTCACTCAGCTCTATTAACAGATTTAAGAGCTGAGAATAGCCGCTATTCCCTGACTTGCAGACTACTTCCAGGACAGTCACTTCACTTACAGTGATGATGAAATAGGTGCATTTGTAAACGGCTGCTACCATCATGAAATAGGTGCATTTGTAAACGGCTGCTACCATCATGAAATAGGTGCATTTGTAAATGGCTGCTACCATCATGAAATAGGTGCATTTGTAAATGGCTGCTACCATCATGAAATAGGTGCATTTGTAAACGGCTGCTACCATCATGAAATTAGGTGCATTTGTAAATGGCTGCTACCATCATGAAATAGGTGCATTTGTAAACGGCTGCTACCATCATGAAATAGGTGCATTTGTAAATGGCTGCTACCATCATGAAATAGGTGCATTTGTAAATGGCTGCTACCATCATGAAATGGGTGCATTTGTAAACGGCTGCTACCATCATGAAATTAGGTGCATTTGTAAATGGCTGCTACCATCATGAAATAGGTGCATTTGTAAATGGCTGCTACCATCATGAAATGGGTGCATTTGTAAACGGCTGCTACCATCATGAAATAGGTGCATTTATAAGTGGCTGCTACCATCATGAAATAGGTGCATTTATAAGTGGCTGCTACCATCATGAAATAGGTGCATTTGTAAACGGCTGCTACCAGCATGAAATGGGTGCATTTGTAAACGGCTGCTACCAGCATGAAATGGGTGCATTTGTAAACGGCTGCTACCAGCATGAAATGGGTGCATTTGTAAATGGCTGCTACCATCATGAAATGGGTGCATTTGTAAACGGCTGCTACCATCAGATATTTCACACTGATTCCTTTCATGAATTCAGAGCACTTGTCACGCAGGTTCGGAATGTATTTGGTATTCCATGGTGCCATTTATGTTCACCAAGTATTATGCAGTCCTGCAGCAAAGCCGGCTCTGTATAACAAATATTAAGCTATTTGCTCACAATCTTCCGCCTCTCATCTGGTCACCATTTCTTTCCTCTGTTGTCTCCTGTCATTATGCTCTTCTCTTTGCTATGAGTTCTTAGTGCTGAGTGTTTTGAAGCCAGAGAAGAAAATTCTATAAGAGTATGACCCACATTTCTCGTATTGTTCCTCATTATTGCAGCTGCAGGGAAGCATTATTCCCAAATAGTCTCCACAGAGCTGAGAATGAATACATAAGTGTCTTTTCTGTAAGCATTCTCAGGTATGAAGACAGCAGGCTGGATGATGAGATATTCTCCATTTAAACTTAGAGGACTATTAGCAGGGCTGCAAAGTACCCCCCAGATTGCACTTCACATCTAACCTTTCCCAAAGTTATTTTTCTCAAGAATTACAGAGCATTCTCTTGTGTAGTCTACAATGAGATTGTAATTCTCATTTACCAACTCTTAAGTGTTGATTTCGTAAAGGAAAATAGGCTGTTCACTTTGCAAGGGAATTTGCACTTTCCCAGGGCATTTTTACCTTAAAGTGGTTGTAAAGGCAGAAGTTTTTTGTATCTTAATGCATTAAGATAAACAACCTGTGTGTAGCAGCTTCTCTAATACTTACCTGAGCCCCCTCACTATCCAGAGATGTGCACTAGGGCCTCGGCCATCCGGGACTCTCCATCCTGATTGGCTGAGACACAGCAGCGACGCCATTGGCTTGCGCTGCTTTCAATCAGTCAGTTAGCCAATCAGGAGAGAGAGGTGGCTTCATGTCTGAATGGACACACAGCTGCAGATGGGCTCGGGTGCCCCCATTACAAGCTGCTTGCTGTGGGGGCACTCAACAGGAGGGAGGGGCTAGGAGCTCTGGCAAGGGACTTGAGAAGAGGAGGATTCAGGCTGCTCTATGCAAAACCACTGCACAGAGGAGGTAAGTATAACATGTTTATTATTTTTAAAGAAAAAAAAAAAAAACAGGAGACTTCAGTATCACTTTAACTTGGTGAATGTAGGGAAGTTGTGCAGACTAACATCATCCAATTATGTGCAGGCAAAAAATGTTTTTTATTTATTGTCTTTGGGAAATTATCAATTGGGTCTTCATTGCAACAAGAATTTCACAACCTTCACTAAGCTAAGGGAAAATTATTTTGCAAAGTGCAGTTTCCTTGTAAAGTGAAAAGTCTATTTACCTGTAGTAAATCAACTTGTATCCATTGCAGAAAAAGTAGTATAGTAAACATTCACTTAAATTGAGGTTGTTATAAGCTCAGAGTGGTTGTGTTGACCAACAGTTACAGGCTGACATTTTCTATAATTATATCCAGCTTGGTAATATTTGTTACAGAGCTGGAAGAAGCAAGGGTTAATCGGACTGCATTTCCTTATCTTCGTTTTTACCATGGCAACCACTGCATCATAGAAAACTAATAGTGGATAAAGAAAACTAAACCCACTGCTCCCGTTCCCTAAAAATAACTTAATTGTTTGTTTTAAGTACGTCTACACTCCGGGCTGTGCTTACATCACATACAGCTACGTGGCCATGGCAGAATCACAGCTATGCATACATGGTTCCAAGACTTCAGATCCACAAATTATAAATAATAGGTAAATGGGTAAGTAAATATGTTATTCATGTCTTGCTAACATGACTTCTTTCTGATCACTGATTTGAAGAAAGAAAATAAAAAGCATGCCCCTTATTTTCTCCATACTGCTCAGTGTGCACCTATTAGTACATGGTAGGACAAATTTTGGACCCTCCCATACTTCTGGATAGATATGATATAATAGATAGATACAATAGATAGATACAATTGATCAATACAATAGATATATAAATAAGTACAGTAGATAGATGGATGAATATGGGATGGATAGATATGGGGTGGATAGATGGATGGATGGATAGATATGGGGTGGATGGATGGATGAATGGATAGATATGGGGTGGATAGGTAGATGGATATATATGGGGTAGATATATAGATGGATAGATATGGGGTGGACAGATAAATGGATAGATATGGGGTGGATATATAGATGGATAGATATGGGATGGATAGATATGAGGTGGATAAATATGGGATGGATAGATATTCGATGGATCAATATGGGGTGGATAGATAGATGCGTAGATATGGTGTGGATAGATAGATAGATACGATAGATAGATACAATAGAGAGATTTGATTGATTCAATATATATATAAGTACAGTAGATGGATGGATGGATGAATATGGAATGGGTGGATAGATAGATGATAGATATGGGATGGATAGATGGACACATATGAGATGGATATATATGGGGTGGATGGATGGATATGGGATGGATAGACATGGGGTGGATAGATCGATTGTTAGATATGGGGTGGATAGATATATGTATAGATAGATGGATAGATATGGGGTAGATAGATAGATTCAATAGATAGATACGATTGATCGATACAATGGATATATAAATAAGTACAGTAGATACATCAATGAATGAATATGGGATAGATAGATGGATAGATATGGGTTGAATAGATGGATAGATATGGAGTGGATAGATAGGTGGATAGATATGGAGTGGATAGATAGGTGGATAGATATGGGGTAGATAGATACAATACATAGTTACGATTGATTGATACAATAGATATATAAATAAGTACAGTAAATGGATGGATGAATATGGGATGGATGGGTGGATAGATGGATACATATGGGATGGATAGATATGGGGTGGATAGATAGATACCATAGATACATTAGATATATAAATAAGTACAGTATATGGATGGCTAGATATGGGGTGGATAGATAGACATATATGGGATGGATAGATATGGGGTAGATAGATAGATGAATAGATATGGGGTGGATAGATAGATATGGGGTGGATAGATATGAGATGGATGGATGGACACATATGGGATGGACACATATGGGATGGATAGATATAGGGTGGATAGATGGACACATCATATGGGATGGACACATATGTGATGTATAGATATGCAGTGGAGAGTTGGATGGATAGATGGATGGATAGATATGGGATGGATAGATATAAGGTGGCTAGATTGATAGATATGGGGTGGATAGATGGATAGCTATGGGGTCGATGGATATGGGGTGGATATATGGATAGATATGAGGTGGATATATATGGAATGGATAGATGGATGGATGAATTTGGGATGGGTAGATATGGCGTGGATAGATTGATAGATATGGGGTGGATAGATAGATTGATAGATATGGGATTGATAGATGGATAGATATGGGGCGGATAGATAGATATGGAGTGGATAGATGTGGGAGGGATAGATATGGACTGGATAGATGGATGGATGAATATGGGATGGGTGGATAGATGCATAGATATGGCATGGATAGATGTGGGGTGTATAGATATGGGATGGAGGGATAGAAAATGTTAGCCATATTGTGCAAACATGACTTCTTTCTTTCCACTGTTTAAAAAAAAAAAAAAAAAAGGAATGCCCCTTCTTCTTTTCCATACATACTGCTGAAGTCAGTGGGCGGCTTGTAGTGTGCAAGGACAAATTTTGGTCCCTCCGATATTTCATAATAGAGATATTTAAGATAGATAGGATAGGTATGATGGATGCGATACGTTGCAATATGGATATGATGAATTTGATAGATCGATATGACAGATGTGCTAAATACAATAGATATAGTAGATATGATAGATGGATAGATACAGTCGATAAAAGGAAATTTTAACATGCTGTACGAACATGACTTCTTTCTTACCACTGTTTTAAAAACAAAAAACAAAAGGCATGTCCCTTCTTTTCCCTACATACTGCTGAAGCCAGCGTGTAGATAGTAGAATGTGCATGGACAATTTTTGGACCCTCTCCTACTTCATAATAAAGATATATTGGATAGATAGAATACCAAAGATCGAAAGATAGATGGATAGACAGATAGATAAAAACAGATAAATGGATAGAGACAGGTGGATGGATGTGACGGAGGTGCAGTAAAGAACAGCTTCATGGCCGGATGCCGTTAAGAAAGAAATGAAAAAGTGCTGGTCAGTTAGCAAATGAAGGAGGTGTTGGCTATCTAATGCATGAATATAACAAATTTGGAGAAAAAATATTAGGACATCCTAGACTGAGGTCACACAGTGTCACAGCAGTTTGGGTTTCAATCGGCTTTCTTCTGTATAGACCCATAGGTTCAAGCTGAACTAGCTGTATCTTAAATTTAAATAGCTCTATTGGTAAGAGTTGCCAAGAGGCCTCTGTGGACGACCGCTTTCCCCTACCCCCAGTGCACTGAATGAGCAGTGTCCAAGTCTGTGTAACAATGGGAGGGGTCCCAACACCTATCTGACCAACATCTAGTAACAAATGGACCTTAAGTCCTAGGGGGCCCTTGTGCATCTGAATAGTTTGCATATGGTTTGTCCACCCCGGCTATTAATAAGTGCATACAATTAACCAAGTGTAACTACTGTATGTTTGCGGTCCAGTAGCCATGTCATGCTAGCAACCCTAAACATTTTTGCCACTGCCCCAATCATGTGCTTCAGAATATGTGCCTCGATTAGATGGCCATTACACAACTCCTATGAAGTTAAGATTGCAAAACCATCTTTCTTCAGGTTAAGGCTGCTGGCAAAAGCTAATTCTGTTGCATGTATGTTCATGCATTGGAGTTATCTGTGATCCCAGTTTTTTTTTTGTGGTTCTTGCATCACTATCACATATGGGGCCCTTGAACAATAGCAAAACTCAAACTTTAGGGTGCTAAAGCAATGGTATACCAACTTATGGAGTTTCATATGCAAAATGTTAATGTGTAACTGTTCCAGAAGTTTTTTTTTTTTTTTTTTTTTATTCAAACAGCCAGTGTTTTTTTGCTTTTGTATTATGAGCTACTGTTACAGACCTAACTTTTCTGTCTTAGTTTGAAAAGGCTAAAAATGTAGATAACCAACCTTCCAGATCTTTAGGACACCTGTAGTTAAAATGTCATGCTTATCAAGGTTTTGCCTCCTGTTGATCTTCCTTTTCTGCTGCAGTGATTACAACCAATCAATAAGTGTCAGACTGAGCAGATTCTGTTCAACAACTTGTAACTAAGGCTCCCATGGACCATTTTTGCTTGTCGACCGCACCTGTGCCAATTCCCCATTCATTTCCTGAAAGAGCTCCAAGATGTAATTCTCACCGGCAAAGCAGAGCTAATTAAAGGATCTGCATTACTGTAATTAAATAGAAGAAATGTTTGGTTATTATGTCTCTTATAGAGTTAGCCAAGTGTTGTTCAGTTTTCAGAGTGAGCTTTCACCGCTTTGAAATGTCATATTCCATCGTTTTCTGCCAGCCAGATTTTATATGTTTCCTATTAACACATTTAATGCACATACAAGTTGGGAACATTCTTAAAGAATTCATAAACTTTTAGAATTCCGTCCTGTATCCACACAACAAATGCCTCTGTAGCTGACCGATTTATGTACCAGTTGGAAACGTACATGAATTTTGGAGAGCTCTGGGGCCAGACAGGCACTCTATGCCAAGTTTGAGTATCTAAAAACTGCAATTAATTCTTTTTTTTTCAATTTAGCGCAGCCATAGCGCCACTTTGTAAAATTGACTGTATTAAGAACTATCTGAATCTGCTGAATTTGTCAGTAAAGCTACCAAAATGAGTAGCAGGGATTGGTGAATATTGTGCAGGCATTTTAAAGGCCCCATACTGCAAAATAAAATGCATTATTGAATCCCCCATTCATTTGTATGGTTATTTTTGGACAGTGTATCATAGTCACACAACAAAAAATTCTCGTCGACATTGCCATATACTTTTTTTAAATAATAAGGTTTATCAAACATTTTTCAAGGTTTACGCAGAGCAAGTCCAAGCAAAACGAGAAGGAGCAGTCAACAAATGCAATTGGTCCGTGGAAGGAGACATTGTATACATTATTCACACATATCTGTCGCTACATCATAACGACCGATATTAGACAAGCAATGAAAACTCAAATTTATAGAGTTTCTGTGATCTGGTGCATACCAGTCTAACTTAAAACAAAGAACAGCCCAGATTAGAGGCAGGGGCTGGAATGAAGGTAACAAAAGAGAAAGGATAGAAAGAAAGGAAAAGAGGATGAGAGAGAAAAGGAAGACAAAGGGGGTAAAGGGGAATCCCAGGCCGGCCAAGGGTTCCAGTGCTGTCCATCTGTGTGTGCCCCCTACGAATTCAAATATCACAAAAAGGACTGCAGTGTGTCAGAGCCTGAGAACTCAATACAGGCATACCAAAGTTCTTCAAATTTAGGGTACCTTTCCTGTAGGCTTGCAGTAAGCTCCTCTATCCTCATTACATGCATGGTTAGGTTTGGCCACCCATTCCCCAATACAGGGCACAATAAGTGAATTCCAGTGTCTACTTATTCTCCTGCTGCAGCAAGAAGGCACTTTTTGGTAGATATCACAAAGCCTAGGAGAACAGAAAGCAAAGCCATTTCTGGTAGTTCCATGTAAGTCTTGCCCATGGTATGAGAGCACAGTTGAAAAATAGCTTTCCAAAATGGCTTAATCTGAGGGCAAGACCACCATATGTGGATTATAGTACCCGTGTTGCCTCCACAGCACCAGCAGTGGTCAAGGAGTGACGGCAACATCCTGTGTAGCCCAGCAGAACATCTATACCACCTAAATAATATTTTGAAATTTCTCTTTTGCATTTGAGTAGATAGGCTTGACATTAAATAGAATGCTTTTTCACAGTATTCATTGAGCAGCGAGTGGCCCAGTTCTCTTTCCCAGTCCCTGATGAAGTATGGGTAACGGGGAAACGCATGTGAGAGATTTATATTGTAAATGGTGGATATCATGTGGGGACTGTTAGATGGACACAAAGGGTGTTAAGTTTCTATGCAGCAGTCCACCTGCAGAGAGGTGTGTATGAAAGTGCTTGAGCTGGAAATAGTGGGGCCACCTACCTGGGTGTATGGAATCTGGAGGGCTCAAATTGCGCAATGATTTAAGACCTGTGGTACAAAGGACCTGCATAAATTGTGGGAAGTGCGAGGTATGAAGGCCTGAGGAAAATTCAGGTTTGAATATAATTGGCGTTAGCGGGCCTGGTACTAAAGAGAGGGTATACTACTTCACTACAGAATCCCACGTCTAAAGTAAGGAGTTAATCAGAAAGTATCTGCCCAGGCAGGTGGTAAAAGGGCCTGAGAAAAGCTAGGATGGACAAATGTTCAATGGAAACCCATCATTTCAAGGGTTGATGGAAAAATCAATTATATTATATGAGTAGGAACCTTATGTGATAGACCTACCCCATTGTCCGATATCCGCTGAACTAGTCTATTTTAGCGCAAATGAGCTGACAATCTAGGCCAGAAATAGCAATGTAAGGCAGTGTGCAGGGAGCAAAAGAAAACATGGAAGAGTGATGTGGAATGTCTGGTATACAGTGTGACGTTATGCGAGGCGCCATAATGGACGGGCGATACTTGTCACCTTGCATGCGATCACTTTGAGGGGACTAGCGTGAGTCCGACCCGGGTTTCGCCAGCCACCATGGCAGAGCTGGTTTCGGCCCGGACTTTCTGGTCCACTAAAACCCCTCTCCACCTGCATTTAATGAGCAGGAAGAGCTCAGAGGTCAGCTCTATCCTGGATCTCAGAGTGAGGTCTGTGTGATCATTTGGACTCAAAGATCAAGGTTTGAACTGTGCTTATGTTTTGTGGGTGTTGGGGACAGCCCCACACTGTATAGAGAACAACCCGATTGTTTAGTTTAGCATCGGACGGCAAGGTTTTGTTTTCTGTTTTTATGTGTTTTAATCTTGCAACCTGTGATAATAAACCTGGCAAGCCGCCAGATTTTAAAGACCTCCATGCTGAATATTTTCCTCTGGAAAGTGTTCCCCACGAACTAATCTCCCATAACAGTGAGTATAGAAAAGAACCCCCCCTTTAAAATCACATTTTTTGCTTTGCAGCCTGAAATGAAGATACACAGTTCTGATTTATCCAGCTGTATTTACTCTGTGGCTCAAAAAGACCTGATCTAGGTGCATGCCTTGTACTCAGTCGTCTTTTACCTTTTCCTAGTCTTTTCTTGCCTTTCTCTTCATTGGATTTTTTATTTACTCTTTATTCTCCTCACTTATTCTTTCTTTTCTTCTACATAAGCTGCTTTGATTTCTAACGCCAAGTTGGTCCAGTGTGACCTTGGTACTAGGTAAAACATTGAAGAACTCGCAGAAGTCCATGCAATCAATCTGGTTACCGTTACTTACCTGATTTAAGTTGAGCAAATATTATTCTGGCATTATTTTATCTTCTGATTTTTTATTTTATTGGTTTCTGTTTCTTTGGGCGACGGTGATTATGCGTATCATCATGTATAATGCTTAGATTATGTCACCAATGGCTATGCTACCTGACCAATGAACCGGTGGATACACATAGATTTGAGAGTTATTGAGCGCTTAATCTTTTTCATTCTTTGTGTATGTATCCAGTACTATGTACTAAGCTAGACCGAAGAATGGCCACTATGCTGTATTATATTCTTATGTTCTTATTGAAAACCTCAATAAATTTCTTTGGAAAGAAAAAGACCTGATCTAAAAGTGAGTGCAAATTCGGAAAGGGACTGATTGTGCACATTGTGCCACTATAAACACTGCAGTTAATCGTAGTGTCTGTACAGCATTGACCAATAATTTCCATGAAGTATGTGCCAGTTCTGGACACAGAGGAAAAATGTGCAGGGTTGTATATGGGACTGGCAGCACCAAAGGAGAAATGCTGCATCCCCATCAAGCAGTGCCCAGTTAATTTTCTTCACTTAATCGTATTCTGCTGATAAAATTTTATTTTTATTACTTGAAGTCCAAGAGATTTAGTATATTTTCCCTCATTGAGGATGCTGGGGCATTAAAGAAATGCCAATATCAAGGAAGTAATTTCTCAGCAAAATAATGCACAGAAACATGGATGGATGTGTGAGTTTGCTTTGAATATTAAAAATGAATTTAATAGCATTTTTAGTTGATGGTGCTCAGATGCAGTGTAGTTTGGCTTTGATTGAAGATCTATCATTATTTTTGTACAGTACTGTCTTGTATAGGACATGTTGCTAGCTGCTTTATAACCCTAGTAGACCTGCCCTCCTCCCCTCTTGCTGCGGCTGATCTAACAACAGCTAGGAAGGAGATGGCTGCTTCATACCAAAAGCCTGTCCCAGGTCAGAACACTTTCCTGAGGCATTCCTGCATTCCTTCTCCTACTGCTTGGCTCAAAAAGTGCTCTGGGCTAAGACAAGCTGCCGTCCCCTTCCTAGCTGTTTTTGGATCGGCCTCAAAAGGAGGGGAGGGAGTGCAGTTCAACCCTCATAACATTGGGGTTAGAATGCATCTTGCAACATGGGACAAATTACTACACAATCTTTATTCAATAGGGGACAAAACTGTAATGATAGCTCTTCTTTAAAACCCAGATAAATTCACAAGAATAGATTTGCAGTCAAATAAACCTCTGTTTTCCTCATCCTACCTCTGTTCTTGTTACAGCAACTGTAAAGAGCTTCTAAAATATGAACCCTGCAGTTTAAAAGGCCCAAAGGTAGACCAAGTTCATTCTGTAATGCAACCTTTTTCAACCAGGGTGTCTTCTGGGCTCTTTAGGGGTGTCCTGGCAAAATGCAAAAAAATTGCCACAAATTGCACAAAATTGTCAGTATGCTGGCAGGTGGATCTCGCCTTACACAAAGCCACCAGTTTTACATTGGGCACCATGTGAGCCAGCTCCTGGCATTCTAACTAATGATGTCCTAATGTGATAAGGAAGACATTGAGCACCTGAGGATGTCCTTGTTTGCTGCTCTCTGTCTGCACTGGGGTCACATTAGCTGAATGAAGGAGGGAAAATGAGGGAGAAGAGAAACACTGGATTACTAGTTAGTACCAGGGTGTGTAAAGGTGTATAAAAGAAATCATCTCTAATGTTGGGTGTTCTACATGTGTCAATGCCACTGCGTTATGTAAAATAATTAGGTCCTTTTACATTTTAGAATGGGGTGCCTCGAGATTGTGCCTAATGTTAAAGGGTGCCTTGACTAGAAAAAGGTTGAGAAATGTAACAGACCTGGTCAGACACACCCCAATCCCTCTCTCTGCAAGAGGGGTGTGGCTGTTACTCAGCTATGGCAGCACAGAGCACTGCAGTCTGGAGGCTGGAAGCAACATGTTCACTGAGAGAAGAACACAGAGAGGAGTATTTTCAGGCATTTCCTACCAAAATTGGAAACGAATAATAAAATGCAGGGATACATGACTATAAAGCGATACAAAGGTGGGTTTTAATAAAATGGTTCAGTTCTGATATGTGGATATGTGGTGCAGAGCTTCACAAAACTGCTTAGATAATTGCATAATTGTGGCTATAAAGTGTTGTTGGTAGGTTCTGTTTTGTAGTAATCAGACCTATAAAATGACAGTGAATAAACACAAACTCCTATCGCCTGAATCACAAAACTGGTAAAAAAAAAGTCTGTGTGTACAGTTATATTGTTTCCCAACCCATTTCCTTTATAGAAACACCCCACTGTATATGAATTGGTCACTTTTTTCATGGAAGCTAAAAAAAACAGTTTTCAGCATTGAAATCGTGAACCGTTTTTTTTTTTCTTCACAGTTTGCAGACAAATTTCAGGAAGTTAAAGAAGCTGCAAGGTTGGCTAGAGACCGATCACAGGAAAAAATGGAAACTTCCAGCAACCACTCTCAGGTAGGTTCTTGCACATTTTGAACAATGGCAACTGGGATTTTGGATTTAATGTGGCCTGATTATAAAATGATTCATAAGCTTTCAGCCTGTCTTCTTTTTCTGTGCTACCTGTATAGAGTTGTTTCCCCTATGTGGATGTCCCTAAAGTGGATTTTTAGTCAGAAAATTAAGTCCCCCTGGATGTCTTCAGGGTGGCCATTTTTGCAGGTATAGCTACATAAAAATAAGTGCCTGAACTGTTTAAAATCCAGTCTCACCCTGCTCTGCACATGCTCAGTTGCTGTATTTGTAGGCACTGTGCTGAATTTGTAGAGGTCAATCTACTCATAGCCTAAAGATTTACTGTTGTTCAGGGGCTCTGGTCTTCAGCAAAATGGCAGCCTCCAGGAAGACGAAACCGGAACAATGTTGAAGGCAATTTACAACACATGCTAATTTTTGGTAGCACAATTATTAATATGGAATGTATGTTTCTTGCTAAAGAACATGATTTTTTATCGAGTTGGTATGGGTACTGTTCCACTATAAAGGTGCTTCAGATACAGTAGAGCAGTGGTTGCCAACCGTCAGACATCACAATTTTGAATCCTGCAGACTATTAACATGAATTTAACATGTCTTATACACACAATGCTTCGGCTCTCTGCCCTCCTCCTCTTGGGTCCCCTGGATCACAATGCTGCCTTATTCACTCAATGCGCAGGCTCTCTGCCCCCTCCCTTGCACTCTGCCTTACCTTGCTGCCTTAGGCTGCCCATACACGGAGCAAATTTCCTTCCTGCACCCACAGGTTTCAGAAATGAAATTCACTCAATTCCCCATCAATACAGACAGTGTCTGAATTCTTCCTGCAGGGCCATTGTCTTCTCCTGACTGAGGGTGGGCGCCGTAGAAGAGCGGGGGAACGCCCCGGCCTGGAGAAGACCGGGAGAAATCCTGCAGGCTGGTTGTACCCAAGTTGATCAATCAAACTGAACGGATCTTTGAACCGTGTATGGGCCGGCCTTACACAGACTTATCATTACAACATTAGATCTCACCCCCTTATCCAGCCATGGGCTTGCACTCTCTGCTCCCTCCCACAGTCTGTGATCAGTAATGCCATTGGAAGTCCCCTCCTTCACCTCCTGCTCTCTGCACTACTCCCAGCGCCTCCCTCTGAAACTACAGAGGAGGTATTGGGTATCAACGTGAGCTGACAGTATTGACTGGCAGCGCGCATTGGTAACAACACTGGAAACAACATTGGGTGGTATACATCCACCACAATGTTTAAACCAGTTTTTTTCAACCTTTTCATCACTGAGGAATCCTTGAAATAATTCTTTGGTCTTGGGGAACCCCTGCTTAAAATTAAAAATCTATAACTCATGATACATTAGTGTGATGGTCAATGTGCAGAATGCTCCTTACACTTGTGGTCATTGGGAAGAATTGCCACTTTATAAATAGCTAATAAGATCAATGATCTAATTGGGAATTTATCTGAGAGGTAGAAATTGACCATTGCTTGAGGAACCCCTATCAACCTCTGGCGGAACCTTAGGGTTCCGTGGAACCCTGGTTGAGAAACCCTGGTTTAAACATTGAACAAAATGCCTGATGGCCCCCAGAATCCACGGACCACTGGTTGGTGACTGCTACAGTATAACATAAGCAAAAGCCTGGTCCTCCATACTAGTCATTCCACCTGAGTTTAGATGCACACCAATGTCCTCGTTGAAGGACAGTTCACCCCTAGACCATAGAAGAGAGGAGTGTGCTGGCTGCCAGGGGGGAACGGCTAAGTAAAACAATGTTTTGAAGTTGCTATACCTAAACAAAGGAGCAGCCCCACTTCAAAGGAGGATTTTTACTTTTCCCAACGATAGACTTTAACAAATACTTATTAAAAACCCATGGTAGGTTAAAGGAGTCATTCTTCTTTTTTTTTTTTTCTTTTTTTAAACTGCAGAATGAAAGTTTTGGACTGCTTGGTTGCTATAGGGGCCACCAGTTTTCCAGTGCCTTTATGGATGAGACAACTTGTAAGGCCGCAACATAAGCTATGGAGAACTGGAGACATAAACAAGTCTGTTTCAGTCACAAGCTGTTGAAGTCATTTCATGCATTTCCATAGATTTTCAATAAAACCTCCAGTCCGTGCCTAATTGCCGTTGTTATTGCTTAACCCCAGGCCAGAATCAGCGTGAGTGTATTTATAAAACCGTATGTGTGCACAGGCCTTTTGCTCGCAGACTGACCTCTGCAACTCCGGTAATTCTACAGATTAAACATTAGCAGTACAGCACTGGGCTGGTTTCCGGATCTTAATGCAAGCCATGCACAGAGGATTTATGAGAAGGCTTGTAATATTGGACCATAGATGTTAAAGCTGAAAATTCAAACCAAGTTACCAAATGTTGTTGACATACAGGTATCGTACCTTGTTTTAAGGTGTTGCTATAGCAACCAAAAGTGACGGCAGGAGGTCCACTTACTGGGCGTGAGTAAAATTTGGTCACAGACTAGAATCACATTCTGTTATCTCTGCTGCGCTTCCTAGTTCCTAATGCCTTTTTTTTTGGGGGGGGGGGGGGTTTGCTTCTGCATCTGCTTTTTTCCGTAATGGCATTTCCTTTTTTCGTCTACGTCTTCGTTTGGGGGGGGGGGGGGTTTTTTTTTCCGTAATCCTTGATCCTTCGCGTCGTCTCTATTGTCTTACACTAAGATCAGACACTGGTTTAAAATGAGTGCGGGTCATTCACCTGGAGGACGGCAGTGAAAACCAACGATATCGTTGTGGAATTTTGTTCCATGCTATGGACATACAGTTGTTGTAAACCATTGAACCAAACTTAAAAGTCGAAATTGTAGATACCAGGTTATAATGTTCGGAAGAGTATTTAGGAGACACGTACCGAACGTAATTCTAGGCCTTTGGTCGGGTCACGACATGACGATTACAAATTAGACATCTTAATGGCCTCAACGTCTCCAGTCAGACGCT
>BLSH010415170.1:2401363-2414357 GCA_018402905.1 Glandirana rugosa | reverse complement strand
GCGAGCTTCTCCGACACCACCTCAGGGTACTGGCGGGTAGAGCGCAGATTCTCCCCAAAGGGGGGGATTACCGTCATGGCAGAGGGAATAACAAACCCAACCTCAAAACCCTCCTCCAGCAATCGGGCAGTCGCCCGATCGGGGTACCTATTTAGGAAGGGGCGCATCCTTTGCACGTTCACCGGCGTCGTCCCCTTTACCTGCAGCATCGCCGGTACGTCCTTTGCCCTGTTTGAAACAACGGGACATGGAGTGAGGACCGCCGCATCCCGAGCACTCGTGTCGGAAACGACAGCTCGCGCCGAACCGGCAAGCCCCTTCGTTGAACTGCCAGCACAACCCCTTCCGCTTAACGACCGACTGTCCCGGGGTACCCGCACTGCCGGCCCCCCCCTGAAAAAACTGGGAGGAGACCGACCGTGCGGGCGTCATAAGCCTCATCCACAGGCTGATGTCCTTGTGATCCCACCGCAAAGACGGCCGCAAGGCTTTACGCTGCCTGAACTGCTCATCATAGCGCAGCCAAGCCATACCTCCGTACACCCGATGCGCTTCGCTGATGGCATCCAGGTAGCAAAAAAGGGGGGAACAGCACTCCGGCTGTTTCTCCCCAATGACGCTGGCCAAAATGGCGAAGGCCTGCAACCAGTTGGCGAACGTCCGCGGGATCAAACGAAACCGCCGCCGCTCCTCCTCGTCGCGCCGCGACTCATCCGACCAAAAACGGTCCAGATTGAACTTCTCTAGAGGTAACAGGGAAAAAATTTCTACATACTCACCACGCCAGATCCGATCTCGCACCTCCTGTTTCAAATGAGCACCTAGAGGGCCCTCAAAGCATACGTAAATTTCGCACCTGGCGGAGTCGGACAAGCCCACCGACTCCGCAGGGACCCCCACTGACACCTCCGCCACGGCGGCAGGAGATGAAACCCCCCCTTGGGCCGCCTGACCCAAGCATTCCCCAGCGCCAGGTCCCGCTACCGGGGCGACGACCGCCGCCGGGGACGGGGGAACCCAGGCGTCCACCGGTGAAACCGCCTCCAGGCATCGCACCAGGGAACACAAGCCCCCCACTAAATCCTTAAGCCCACAGTCTGCCCCGGACGCCGCGGGCGTTGCCGCAGCAGCCGGGGAAGGTCCGGGTACCCGAGGAAGGCCCCCAGTACCCCCCCCAAACAGCCTAACTAAAGCATCCCTCATATCAGTAAGAGAAACATTAGAGCACTCACCAGGCTGCCTGGGCGGAGCACCCGCAGCCGCACCGGACTCCAACGTTGATGGATCATCAGGCACTTCACCATCCTCCGAACTGGAGCGCTCCCCTTCTGACCGCGGTGCCGACCGTCCCCGGCGGTCCTCCGGACGACCACTGGGACCATCAGAAGGGCCAGGCCGCTGTCCAACCATGCTGCATAGCCCAGGCCTCCGCCCGCGTCCGGACTTCCTCCTCTTAGTCCTGGATTCTGCCTCCTCCCGCAGCGTCGCGTCTTCTGGACCGGCCGCACTGCGCGTGCGCCGGGAAGAGGTGCCCGCCGCTCCACCCGACTGACGGGCACCCGTTAGCACACTCCCACGCCGGGCTGACCCCACGGCCGGCACATCACCAGAGGGGCCAGCCGCTTCAGATGGACCTGCACGACGACCAGGCGGGGCGGGGGACAGTGATGGAACGCGGCCCCGCCTGACAGAGCTCCGCCTCAGACGGGGATTCCTCCCAGGGGACCCGCCGGCCGCCGGCAGTGCAGGCCGTGCCGGTCCACCCGGAGGGTCCGTGTCCGGGCTCCCAAGATGGCGCCGAGCTCTGGGGGACACAGCCGGACTGAAGCGCTCCGGCGGGCGGGACCGCCGAGCGCGTTGCCGCTGCCGTTCCCCGTCCATACCCGGGTCCTGGCACACGCTCTCCAGCCGCTCCCGCAGCCAGTCCGAGCCGCGATCCTCCGCGGCCGCTCTGAGCTGGCGGATCAGCTCATCAATGTCCGACATCCTCAAGGCCTTCTCAGCAGGGTGGATGAAAGTAAGCAGCTAGCTTGTCACGGGTGAGCTTGTCACGGGTGCGGCCGAATGCCCGCGCTCGGACCGCACCCATCCTTAAATACAACCCCGCCCACTGCTCTGCGCACACCCCCCTTGAACAGGAGGAAGGGATTAACCCCCACATGACTTGGCCACAGTGACCCAGTCATGTGGCCCTTCGCTCCATTTTTTTTTTTTTTTGCGCTCCGGGCCGAACTTTATCCTACAGCCCTTTACCCACATCCCCAATAGGTAAAAATGTTCCCAAAAGAAAAAATAAGTAAAATAATTCTTATCTTGTACCTGGCTTCTCCCCATTTCATGTAGGCTCAACGATATCACTGGGTTTCACTGCAGGATCATGGGAAAGTAGATGATCCCGATTTGTTGAGGAGATGCACTGTGCAGAAGTACTGTACATTCTTAAGGCTGTATTCACACCAGTCTGGTGCAAATTCCAGCTCCATTGCCTCTGAGAAGGACAGGAGCCGCTGTTCAGCGGCTCCTGTCCATTCTCACAGCGCATCAGCTGGCTGGGGGTGGGGGAGGTGCAGTGAGGAGGGGGAAAGATCCCCCTTCAACGTGGAACACATCTCTGAATAAGCTGCATTCCTATTGAACAAAATGGGACTGGAATTTGCACCGAAAACACACAGCCTTAGGGATTTGGGATCCTCAGCTTTCCCAGGATCCAGCAGGAAGGTCTAGTACCGCCATCCTTAACCAGGGTTCCCCCAGAGGTTACTCTGAAATCCTTAAGCTGTAGCAGATAGAACTCCCACTAGATGGTGCCTACATAATTATGGGGCCAGTGCCACTTGGCCAAGCCAGCAATACAGTGGGTATAGAAAAGAATCACCCCCTTTTAAAATAATCACATTTTGTTGCTTTGCAGACTGAAATGAAGACTTTTGTTTTTGTTTTATGCAGCTGCATTTACTCAGTGCAACTTGTAGCATCCAAGTGAAAGATAGAACACCAGCATGTCAGAAAAAAAATCAAGAACAAAATCACTGAGTTGAGAAAAGGATCACCCCCCTCCTAAAAATGACTTGTAAACTCAATTGGGTGTAGCTCATCACCTTCTCAATGGCACACAAAGCCATTTGACTTTCAATTGCGATCAGCTGTGGATATTTTGATTAGCTCAGCATGAAAAGGAGCATATCAATCCCTGATAGTCCAACTGAAGCAAAGAATCAACTATGAGTGACTAGGCACTGTCACTGGGATCTCTGAGATAAAGGTGTGAACAGGCAGAAATCAGGAGATGGATACAAACAAATGTCAAAGGCTTTATCAATGCCTAGAAGCACAGTCAAGTGTATTCTTAAGAAGTGGAAGGTTTTTGGTACAACACAGACCCTCCCTGGAACAGGGCGTGGCTCCAAACTGGATAAAAAATCAGGAGGAAACTGGTCAGAGAAATGACTACCAAGAGGCCTACAGCAACTCTGAAGCAGTTGCAGGAATTTATGACCGAGTGGTCACTGTGTGCATGTGACAACAATATCACAAATTCTCCACAAAAGTGGCTTGTATGGGAGGATTGCAAGAAAAAAGCCACTCCTTAATAAAGGCCACATGTAATCACGACTGAGCTTTGCCAAAACGCACCTTGAAGACTCTGAGGCCACATGGATAAGGGTATTTTGGTCAGATGAGGCTAAAATTGAAATTTTTGGCTTCAACACCGAATGATATGTCTGGCAGAAATCCAATACAGCTCACCATCCAAATAACAGCGTTCCTACAGTAAAGCATGGAGGTGGTAATATCCTGTTATGGGGATGTTTCTCTGCTGCAGGGACTGGAGCACTTTTCAGGATAGAAGGAAAAATGGATGGTGCAAAATACCATCATATTCTTGGGGAAAATCTGCTGCCCTCGGCCAGAAAGTTGCCAATGGGAAGAAGGTTTACCTTCCAACATGACAATGACCCAAAGCAAAAATGACCACACAGTGATTGAAGGAGAAAAAGGTGAATGTCCTTGCATGGCCTAGTAAGAGCCCAGATGTGAACCTCATTGAAAATCTGTGGAATGACTTGAAGACTGCAGTCCACAAAGGGTCACCATCAAATTTAACTGAACTTAAGTGTCCTTTTTTTCCCACATATAGAGCTTTTCTTTTGGTGGTATTTGGTCACCTCTGTGTCATTTCTGATCACCGCTATAAACAAAAAGAGAGCGACAATTTTGCAAAAAAAAAAAAAAATATTTCTTACTTTTTGCTAAAATACACATCCAAAAAAAATATAAAAAATCAAATTTCTTCATCAATTTTACTCGACTTGTATTCTTCCTCATATTTTTGGTAAAAAAAACCCGCAATCGGCGTTTATTGATTGGTTTGCGCGAAAGTTGCCGTGTTTACAAACCATGAGAATTTAATTTCTGGCGTTTTTTACGATCAGAAAGTTAAATATCCACTGATTACTGTATAAATGTCATTGGCAGTGAAGGGGTTAACCTGCAGGGGAAGATCTAGGGGTTAACTGTGTTTCCTAGGTGTGTTCTAACTGTGAGGGGGCTGGGCTACCATGGGCATAAGAAATCTAACTGATCCCAGTAAGAGGGATCGGTAGATCTTTTAAATGCTCACTGATAGAACTGTGTTTACATCAGCGGTTCCCCGTTCTTTCCCTCTGGCAGCTCATTGAGGCTCGCCGGTGGACATCGAGTCCGCCTGAACCGCGGACACACTACTCCAGAGTGCGGCGGGCACGAGCGCGCGCCAGCGGGCTCGCGCCCTATAGCTGCCTGTCCGTAAATCGTTGTCTATTTACGGCGATTCGCAGAATAGAGCCACGCTGTCGCCGTAAATAGGCAGCGCGCAGTCGGCAAGTGGTTAAAGCAAAAGGTGGTCCAATAAAATACTGACAAAAGGGCCCCCCCCCACTCAGTGATTTTGCTTTTGATTTTTTTCTGACATTTTGGAGTTATGACTTTCACTTGGATGTTATAAGTTGCACTGAGTAATACCCCTATACCCATTGTATGACAGCAGAAATCTCTGCCTGTAAGAGTTGCATTCTGACCACCACTGTGTAAGGGGAGGAGGTTTCTTCATACTGACCACCAATGTAGGTGGCATCTTTGCCGCTGATCCCCGGCAATTTGGTTTTAACACGGGTCCCTTGTGAGCTGAAAGTTGTTTTAAGGGCTCTTCTGGGACAAAATGGTTGGGATAAGCAGGTCAGGTGGGTTGCTAACAAATGCTGTACACTTTTTATAAATTTTGATTATATTCTTTCGAAGGGAGTTTTTACATGCAGGGTGTGGCTATAGTTCCTATTGGACAGAAAAAACTGTGGGAAATGAATGCTTATGATATAATAAACGGGGGCATGGGCTCTTGGGTGTGGATGCTGCCCCGTGCCAGGACTCCTCAGATATTTATGTTTAGGGCCCATGTTATACTGGGCCAAGCATTTCTTTCTTGGAGACAGATTCCTATTATTCTTTAGAAAATATAACAAAACCGCCCAAATCTTTATGTTCCAGATGACTTTATTGGTCTGTAAAAGTGTGTTTTGTCAAATAGGCTTTGCCTCTTAATCCAGGCCTGGTTCCAGCAGAGATGCACCAACATTTCAGCCATTGAAACATTTTGGCCGAAAATGGCGTTCTCGTCCGATAAGAGAAAAAGGTGCGACGATTTTACTGTGCTCATGGTGTTTTTCATAAGTCATGTGACTCAAAAACCTCATCAAAAACGTAACACAAGTTCGCTAATGATGCGTTCTTGTAATAATAAAAGACAAAAATAACGCCCCCCAAAAGAGAGTCTTTACTCAGCGCTGTGGATGTTGCAATATCTCTTCCTTCAACCGTACAGCAGCTGCTGGTAAATAAGCAAACGTCTAAACAAACAGTGTACTGAACACAACAGTCTCTGCAGCAGCGCTAGCGTGTATTCTTAAGCAATCCTCAAGATGTGTGGGACATAATGCTGTATAACTCTTGCCACCACCGGAAAATCACCACGTGCACGAGGATCACGTCCCCTTAAGAATTGCACTTACCAGAACCAGGTAAGTATCTCGCATAGGGTAAAAAAATCAGCAGGTATGTCAAACAGGTGCAACGGTCCTTTCTCCGTCTCCCAAAGATGTTCACCTCCACTGCAGGTTACCCTCACATGTGTGGATAAAAAAGGAACGGGATGCCGACATAGCGTAAAACCGTCATTTTTATTGAACTCCCATAATACCCATAAAATGCAACTCACATGAGTACAGAAATGAATCGCTGTAAGTGTATGAGCAAGGAAAACACTCTGAAGTAAAACGCCCAGCTCCTACCGGTGCCTGCCCGATACGTCCTAGGGTTCCCTTGTTCCGGGTGTCTCCTGTCAGCTCACTCGAATGCGTCACTTGGCCCCGCCCTGACGCGTTTCGTCATATCCGACTTCGACAGAGGGCGTGGCCAAGTGACGCAATTGCTTGGTTTATATCGTGTCAGCCGCAGGAAATGGTCATCGCCGCGGCTGACCGGCCCACCTGTCTCCAGGATCCAATCAACAATCTCCTATTCATTCCCTTCTCTGAACACACTACTGTGATGCGGAAATGCCACCACTGGAGGTCTCTCTCTCGCAAAGTGGTGCATTCCGATCATCACCTTATCGGCCCAGGACACAGGAAGACTTATAGTAAACTAACATGGAGATATAAAGGTCAGATCAGTGGGGTATTAGCCCAATAACCCAATCTACCTAGAGTGCTCTAAATGATTGAGAACACGGGGGTATTGTAATCAAATAACAACTGTACCCCCCAAAGAATGCATGACAACCTTTTCATATTTATATAGACTATTAATCCTGTTATTTCCAATTATTATGAGAGAGACTATACTTCAGAATAATTTGTCGTATATCTAATTTTACGAAAAACAGGAGACAAGGACAAGCTTTATCCAGGTACCTCTGTATATGCGCCCTCAATCTCCTCAACTGCCTCCCAGTCAGCTCAACTGCCCCTTCAATAGTCATTAATGAAGCAGTTGATGTCCAACTCGACATTGAGGCCTTTGGGCGTAAGGGAATCGGTTAAATAAATCCACCGGGTCTCACGTCTGGATAAGTCCCGGATAAGGTTAGTACCCCTCCAATTTGGTACCAACCGGTCAACTCCCCAGAACGTGAGACCCGATGGATCTCGATCATGAAATTTTAGAAAGTGGAGTGAGACATTGTGGTCTCTGTACCCCAGTTTAATGTTCGTAATGTGCTCCGCAATTCGGACTCGAAGTGGTCGCTTAGTTCTCCCAATGTAGAGAAGGCCGCATGGACATCTCAGAGCATACACCACATGTGTCATATTACATGTGATGAACTCAGCAATCTTGAATTCTGAGTTATTGGACCGAGAAGTGAACGTCCTTATTCCCCGCATGATGACATTAACTTCCCTGCAGGGTCTGCATTTTTTGCAGGCAAAAAAACCTTTTTGATCCCAAAAAGAGGCCGGTTTACTGGGAGGATCAAGCACCTTGTGCACTATTCTGTCCCCTATACTAGGACCTTTACGGTAGATAAACTTTGGCCTGCTTGGCAGTACAGGGCCCAAAAATGTATCCATCAACAGAATGTGCCAATGCTGCCTAAAGATTTCCTCTACCTGTTGGTATTGCTGATGGTAACCAGTGATGAATCCATATTGGTGTGTATCTGTCTTAGCTGGCCTACATGATTGGTCACTCAACAATGTCTCCCTTGGTACCCTGGCTACCTCACTGATGACTTCATCCAAATGCTCTTTTCTATAACCCTTTTCTTCAAATCTCTCTTTCAGTATGCCTGACTGTGTTTGATAGGAGACGAGATCCGAACAGTTTCTGCGCACCCTCATCATTTGACCCTTAGGAATGTTTCTTAGCCAAAGTGGATGGTGACCACTAAACCAGGGCAAGAAACTGTTCCTATCGGTTGGTTTGAAAAAGACTTTAGTTGTTAAAATGTTATTAGTTCTATTAACAGTGACATCCAGAAAGTGGATTTCTTCCCGACTCCACTGACTGGTGAGGGAAATGTTATTCTGGTTGTTGTTAAGCTGACCAACAAACTCACTTAGCGATGACTCAGACCCCTTCCAGATGAAGAACAGATCATCTATGTATCTTACATAGAAAAGCAGTTCTTTCCTTCTATTTGCAAAAACTGCCCTGTCCTCCCACTCACCCATAAATAAATTTGCGATGCTGGGGGCAAATTTTGCCCCATAGCAACGCCTTTCCTCTGTCTGAAGAACTTACCATCAAACCAGAAGAAGTTATGGGTGAGACAGAAGTCAAGGCAGTTTCTGATGAAGGACATCTGATTAAATGGAAGGTCTTCCCTTTGGCTGAAGGCCCAATTCAGAGCCAAAAGTGCATCTTCGTGCTGTATGATAGTGTACAACGAAGACACATCAGCCGTCACTAGAAAAATGTCAGGATCATCGCTGAGTGTCACCTCTCCTAGTCTCCGTAAAAAGTCTTTTGTGTCTTTAAGGAGGGCTTTTGTTTGGCGTTCTTGCTGTGTTTTCAATGCATTTCCAGTGAGAGGTGCATTTTTTTTTCTGCGTTTTTCTGCAGCAAGTAGGATTTTTAACACCACAATGGAAGCCCAACAGACCAGTGTGAAGACATACATGGAATTTAAAGGGGTACATTTCTTTTTTGAGCTGCCAATAATGGCCAACGATAATTTAATATTCATTTAAATTGATGATATTAAAAAGTCGAAAGAATACAATTCTATTTTTTTAAAAACTGTCATTTTCGGTTTTTGGCCAAGTGCATCCTGCGGTTTCGGGCACCAAAATTTCCATTCTGTGCACCTTTAGGTTGCAGGAATGTTTGAATAATGAAGGGCATTGTTGGTATATACAGTAAAGAGCCCTGCTTGTACAATTCGGAGTAAGCCTCAACAGTCATTTAAAAGACTAATGACATGTTATAGATCTCTGCATGTGTGCACCGTTTAATAGAACAGGCCCCACATCTTAACAGTTAATATAACAGCTTGATATCCAGATTTTCCTGAATCTGCCAAATCGGAAGTCCTCTTCTAGTACCATCCTTATTAAAGCCTCTCTGTAATTTGACTTGAAAGCTTGCAAATCCATCTGTAATTCCTATCATCTTCTGAGCTCACACACTGACAGACAAGGGCCTCTCCTCTGACACTTGTGTGTCACTGACTTTTCAAAGTATGGCTGATGCTGTAAAGTACTCATTAATGGTGATCGAGACAACGCTGGGTGTTTGAAAACAGAAAAATTATGGGGGTTGATTTACTAAAACTGGAGCATTCAGAATCTAGTGCAGCTCTGCATAGAAACCATTCGGCTTCAAGTTTTTTTTTTCAAAGCTTAATTGAACAAGCTGAAGTTATAAGCTGGTTGCCATGCACAGCTGCACCAGATTCTGAGTGCTCCAGTTTTAGTAAATCAACCCCATAATCTATTAGAGCATTAGTGTGCAGTGAAAATCATAGATGCAGGGGCGTAACTACAGGGGTTGCGATTGCAACCGGACCCCATGCTCCAGGGGGCCCCTGTGCCTCCCTTGTACACCTGGATAAGAGGTATGGCGGGGTGGCATTTAGAGGAACCAATCTCCTCCATTTTCCTCCTAATGCAGGAGATTGGTTCCTCTATATGCTGCCCCTGTCACCCTCCTATCCAGTTTACTTGTCTTCTGCTGTTCCCAGGGTCCCTGTGTCCCCCCACAGAGCTGCTGTCTTTCCCCCCTCCTCTCTCCTGCCAGCTGCTGTAGAAGATGAGTCATGATGGAGAGATGGGAATGGGTCGGTAAATTTGTCATTTACCAGCTCCGTCCTTTTCTGAATGGACAGAGTCATTATTTGGTACCAATTGGTTCACTCATAACTGAAGCATAGTAAACAGTTTTTACTATAATTCAGTTTCTGAATGAATGGGAGGCTCGGTACACAACTATTCATTTATTCTGTGGGACCGTAATAAAGGTACCCGTGATGGGAGTAAAGGGCCCCAGGCTCAGTGGGAAGAGGGAAGGGCCCTGGCCCTGGCCAGGGGTCAGGGGGCCCTTCATAATTTCTTGCACCGGGGCCCTGAAGGTTCTAGTTACGCCTCTGCAGATGGATGTATGGTTTTGTTTGGAATCCTGCACTAGATAAAAAATGTGTATTCTATAGCAGTGACGGCTGCTCCATTAGGGGTGCCGCCCCCCCAATCCGTGCACCTGGCCCCTAATCTACATGCCGGACGCATAGATTTCAGTGGGGTTTGTTTTTGTTTTTTTGAAGCATGTGATTAGAGCCCGAGGCTCTTATTGGCTTCAAAATGGGTGGGCTCAGGGCTCCAAGCATTGCGCCCTGAGCCCACCCAGTTGTGTGATAATAGCAAATTAATGGGGTTATTCTGACCCAGTGGATATAATAATCAAATCTGGAACAGTGTGGTATAATCCAATCAAATAGGGTGGACCCCCTCGATCGTACGACCGGAGGGTCAGTCAGGCTTAAGTGGTCTTCCACCACTGGGATCACACTGTACTCCCCACAGGACACATAGGATGAACTTCCTCAACGATATCCGGAGCAAGTGGATGTGGCACATCCAATCCGGTCGGTCACCCCAATAAGGCTTAAAAGACCCACCAGCTGCAGCAGATATGAATGAAAAATCTCTACCTTTTTGATGGTGCTGGGCTGATCTAAGGTCTTGCCTCTGAAACGAAAAATGAATGAAGCTTATCCCTCTATAGTGTGTACTAACCTCAATCCAAGGCACCTAGTTTGATTTCTATCTGCCAATTCTTTCCTCTGCTATATATATGAGTTACTTCTGACAGGTTATGCCGACACCACAGAGTCCAGAATCCCAGGAGAGGGCCCTGCACCCCATCCAGCACACAATAGGTGATTGAAAGCTTCAGCTGTGCATGTTTCCCTATGAGACTGTATAGAGTAGGGTGTGTCTCTTCCCTCCACTCAGCTCCCTGTTCTATGCTGTGCAATGTGTGATATCAGATCCTGGTCCCCTGCCTGATAGAGCTGAGGAATTACCTTTGACCTGTGTGTTTTAGTAGGATGTAGAGAAGACAGGGCAGCAGATAAACAGGTACAATTTTATGTAGGAGGATTTGTTTCCTCTCTGTGTATCACCGGAGCCCAGTCACTTCAGTGGGTATATGTAAGGGTTTATAACCACTTTAGGGTAAAGCTATTTGATTTGTTCACTGGCACATTGGTTGTTTAAAATGTGTAAATTGACACAGAGGGTTTGATTTATAAAACATTCACTGTGCGGATGTCCTAAGCATTTGCAAGGACACCACAAATGTTCGTTGTTTTGTCTGTAATCTGATTATCTGCTCTGGTTGCCAGCTCGAGTCGAGCGTCATAATCCAGTATTTTCCTGAAATACCTCAATAAAAAAAAATCCCACATTATGGCCACTAGATGGAGCTGGCAATCATAGGAAATAATCATATTACAAACAATACGGCGAACATTCAGGGTGTCCACACGAATGCTTGAGATATTCACACAGCATATATTTGATACATAGACCCCTTAATGTTAAAAAAGTTACTGACCCCTGGATTGGATACCTTATGACCAGATATATGTGCGATTGTTAGGGCTGATTAAGAAGCGGGATATAACAAATATGGCTGGGGTATGCCTTTAACACTACCATGGCTGGGTATAATCCATGCATCATTTTTGGCAGACTGGAATTTACTGTTGTCAGTGTCTTAAAAGTTTTCTGTCTTTGTTTAGGAGTCAGGACGGGAAACGCCATCGTCCACCCGAGCGTCCAGTGTGAATGGGACAGATGATGAAAAGGCCTGCCACGGAACGCCCCCTGACTCAGAGCTGAAGACTGAGAATGATAAACTAAAAACTGCCCTTGCACAAAGGTAACTTGCTCACTGTGAGTCCTCATCCATATGATATGGCCATTTGTTTTATTGGTGATACAGATTTCTACCGAGCCCACATATATACTCAGGATCTCCTACTCTGTAGGTTCCATTTATCCATTTCTTTGGATTTTATTGTCCCTCATATGGTAGCCAGGTTTGATTCCTTTTAGGAAACTAACCATTTTAAATTGAGGTTGATTTACTAAAGGCAAATAGACTCTTCCATTTGCAGGGGAAGTTGTACTTTACTAGGGAATATTCTCTAAGGCCTGTTTCACATAGGCTTCAGCTTTTCAGCAAGCTTTGTTGAAGCTTTTAAAGTAACATTCAGCTCCAGTTTGTTAATGTTGAACACAGATCTTAATGGAAATACTGATTGCTACTTTAAGCAAGCTGCTATTAGGCTTCACCATGTCTTGAAGCTTGTTGAAAGCCTGCTAGCAGCTTGCTTAACCTCCCTGGCGGTAATTCCGAGTGGGCCTCGGGGTTAATTTTCAGTACCAAAAGCAGTAACCCCGAGCCACACTCTGGGTTACACTGTAGTGTTACTTGCCTTCTCCCTGCAATACCCCGCTGTGTCCTCCAGCGGATGCTGATCTTCCCTCAGATTAGGCGACCCGACATATCTTGTAAATTAACCACTTCAGCCCCGGAAGGTTTTGCAGCTTTAGGACCAGAGCACTTTTTGCGATTCGGCACTGCGTCGCTTTAACGGACAATTGCGCGGTCGTGCGACGCTGTACCCAGCGTTTTTCACGAGACCAGGATTTCGACGTTTTGGAAGGCCCCGACTTCACCAATTAAATGTTCTATACAGCCCAGCGGATTAGACTCCCTTCTAGTCGTAGGCGACCTCCTGTGTCGCCCCATAACGTCCCTCTTCCGTTCATTGTGATGTCACATTGGGTCTCACACCGAGCCCCAATGACGAAAACCATGACTTTTAATTGGGGCTCCGGGTGAGCCTTAATGGCGGTCCCTCCAATTCGTTCGACGATCGTCCGAAAGTTGTTCGAAGTTCTGTACCACTTCGGATTATCGTCGAACGAATTTCATCGTTAGTCATAAAGGT
>BLSH010415170.1:2390662-2401332 GCA_018402905.1 Glandirana rugosa | reverse complement strand
ATTTTTTACTAGTAATGGCGGCGATCTGCGATTTTTAGCAGTACTGTGATATTGCAGCGGACATGTCGGACATTTTTGACACTTTTTTGGGACCAATGACATTTATTCAGCGATCAGAAATTTAAATGTCCACTGATTACTGTATAAATGTCATTGGCAGTGAAGGGGTTAACCTGGGGGGGGGGGAGCTAGGGGTTAACTGTGTTCCCTGGGTGTGTTCTTACTGTGGGGGGGTTGGGCTGACATGGGCATGAGAGATCTAACTGATCCCAGTGCCAGGGATCAGTAGATCTCTCATGCCCCACTGACAGGGCGGGGAACCGCCGTGTTTACATCGGCGGTTCCCCTTCTTTTCCCTGTAGCCGCTCATCGCGGCTCGCCGGCGGACATCGGGTCCGCCCGAGCCGCGGGCACACTCCTCGGGAGTGCGGCGGGTGCGCGCGCGCGCCCCCTGGTGGCCGAAATGCGAATCGCCGTTTATTTACGGCGATTCGCGCCCAGCTCCCCGACTGCCGCCGTGAAAAGACGGCGCGCGGTCGGGAAGCAGTTAAGTGATGTTATTATATTATTAATTTTTATAATTTAATTATAATTTATGATTTTGTGTTTCAAACTTTATCATACCCGGGATGTCTATTAGACCTGTTTGGACAGATTTCAGTGAGTTATTCCTAAGAATTAAGCCCCGTACACACGTTCCGAAAATCGGACGACAGATTTTTTTTTTTTTTTTGCATGCTAATCTCAGATCGAATCGGAATAGTCTACTAAAGTTGCAAAAATTCTCGTACGACAAAATAAAAAATTGGAAGGGATGTAATGTGTTGTCTATTTGTATTGTATTTTCGGAATTAAAACTGTACTGATTAAATGAAAATCTTACGATCTGGTATCATACCAGTAAAATTTTCGTGTTAGATCGAATAATGTCGGATGAACTGTCATGATTGGCTCTCGAAAGCTCTGTATGAACGATCCAATTATCGTACGATCGCTTCGGAGGCGGGATTTTTCATCCGATTTTCGGATCGTGTGTATGGGACATTACAGGCCTACTATATAAAACTACAAATTTCCATGCAAAACAATGTGCCGCTTTGACATTCAAAATATTGGCATAATCAGACCGCCAGGGAGGTTAATATGGCAGTCAGTATTCCCATTAGGATCTGTGCTCATTTACAAACTGGAGCTGAATGGTACTGTAAAAGCTTCAACAAAACCTGCTCAAAGCTCTGCAAATGCTTTGTCAAGACTTGCTGTTCAGTGTTCTTATACAAGCTGAAACCCTTGTGAAACAGGCCTAAAGCTTAATGATTAGGGTGAAGCTCTGCTCACTCCCATCATCCAGTCATGAGCAAGCAAAATTATTTTTTTTTAACCAGTTCCCGTCCGCGCTATAGCCGAAAGACGGCTACAGCACAGGTTTACCATGCAGGGCCATCTCTGGGTCCTTAGGACACAGCTGAACACAGATCGGAGTGAAGGGCCAATCACAGCGGCCCTTTACTACGTGATCAGCTGGGTCCTATGACAGCTGATCACCATGTAAACATAAGTGCAGTCCCAACAGTGCCCACCAGTGCTGCCAGTCAGTGCTAATCAGTGCAGCCTCATCGGAGCACATCGGTGAGAGAGAAAAATGACCTGTTTGCAAAATTTTATAACAAACTATGAAAATCTCTTTTGCTATTTTTTCAAAAATTTCAGGCTTTTTTAATTTGTTTAGCAAAATTTAAAAAACCCAGCGGTAATTATATACCGCCATAAGAAAGCTCTATTTGTGTGAAGAAAAAAAAATGATCAAAATTTCATATGGGTACAGTGTAGCATGACCGCACAATGGTCATTCAAAGTGTGACAGCGCCGAAAGCTGAAAATTGACCAGGGCAGGAAGGGGGTAAAAGTGGTTGATTTCTTTGCACATGATTTGGTATTCTTCACCACAAATTTCACCACATTCACTAAGCTCTGGGGATAATGCCTTTTGCAAAGTGCAACTTACCCTGCAAAGTGAACAGCCTGTTTGAGTGTTCATTGTCAACTCTACCACAAAGAACTTGGTGTTATTGTCCATAAGTATAATTACAGGTTAGAAAACAAATGCAGCCATCCTATTGGTGCAATGCCAGCTTGTACCCACATATTTGTGGCACATAAACTTTAGATTAGGACGGTCTGTTCTCCATAGCAAAATCTGCGAATATGGCCAGCCTCAGCATGGAGTAGGTGGAATTACACTCCTCTGATGTAATCCTAATTCCTCTTCAGGCAGCACTTCCATTATTGTACATGCTAACTGCATTGCCTGGCGCTCAGCAGGACTGTCTGACCAGCGGGATTCATTAAATCTTAACTCCAGGCAAGAAGCTAAATACGCGCTTTTTCACCTTTAAATACAACAATTTATTTGAGTAAAAGAGCGAAGGAAGATACATGAGACTCTGTGTTTTACAAAGGTATGATCAACATGGTTAACGTTTGCTGAATGCTGGCTGTGGGCATAAACATTTGATGATTTACAGTATTTACTTTTTGCAGGTATTCATATTGTGCCAGCAATTTATGCAGTGCTTTACATACTATTCCTTCACCTCAGCCTTATCCTTAGGGGCGTACAATCTAAGATCCCGAACTCACATGCATACACATACTAGGGCCAATATGAACAGGAGCCAATTACCAGAATGTTTTTGGAAAGTGGGACCAACTCCATGCAGATAGTGTCCTTGTCAGAATTCAAACTGAGAGCCCCAGTGCTTCAAGGCTGATGTGCCTACCACTGAGCCACTGTTCCACCATTTACAGTTGCCATAGCCTTCTGAGGAGCGATCTGCAGTGGTTTGCATTCAAGAGGGTGTTTTGTGTTTCTCCTAACCGTCTGTAGGGCACTGATATAACACTGTACTGGCACTGTAGAGCACTGTAGTGACACTGATGAGCACTGTGATGGCACTGATGAGCACTGTGATGGCACTGATGAGCACTGTGATGGCACAGATGAGCACTGTGGTGGCACACTGATGAGCACTGTGGTGGCACTGATGAGCACTGTGGTGGCACTGATGAGCACTGCGATTTCACACTGATGGCACTGATGAGCGCTGTGATGGCACTGATGAGCAAGGTGATGGCACTGATGAGCACTGTGATGGCACTGTAGGGCACACCAAATACAGCTGTCTCACGCTGCTGCACTGTGCCTCCCTCCTCTCTTCACACGCTCTATTGGTTCGAAGAGAGAGCTGAACCGGACATGATGCCAGTTTGTTAACAAAGTCATCGCTCCGTCATTGGTCAGAGAGATCATGTGGTAAATGGCCGCTGTGATTGGCGCTTTACCCCAATCCGTCATGCACTGGGTTCCGTGGACCCAGCAATCACGGACACTTCAATATGCGTGCCCGGGTGGGGGGGCACACGAAAAGCGGGTGCACTGGAGGATGTCAATAGACGCCGTCTCAAAATTAGCTGGCTGCACTGTAGCTGTCATTCGGCTATAGCACAGTCGGCAAGTGGTTAAACCCCTAAAAAAACCTGCACCACTTGTGTGCATTGCACGTAGTTCTGAGAAGCTTGCGACACAGCCCCATTCACTTGTAGTACTGCCTGCCGAGCGAGACAGGGGGAGTAATAACATTCAGTTATTTCCATCACATTTACAATGTGTCACTATGGCTGCAACAGATTAAAAAATAATTGCCTCAAGTTTGTAGCTAGCACTAAGTCACGGGCTTGAGAGACTAGTTCCCCATCAGATCTGCCTGCCTTGTGATTGACTGCAGGCGGATTCCAAAACTGCTGCACAGCCCTCTAGTAGCTATGGGACCTGCCTGGTGCTATCCTCTGTCGGTCACAAGGCAGGTGGACCTGGTAGGGAACTTGTCTTTCAATGTTTCCCATCCGGTTTGCCTCCCTCTGATTGACAGCAGATGGCAGTGGGCGGATTCCATAGCCACTATTCAGTCCAATGGCTGTCATTCACAAGGGAGGTGGACCTGATGGCAAACTAGTCTCAGATTTTCACCCACCGAACAACAAACCTCTACGGATGTTGCACCGTCTACTACACCACTTATCAATTCTACTCGGAGTGCCTTGATAATGTCATTGGGGTTTATTTACTAAAGCTGGAGAGTGCAAAACCAGGCTCACTTCTGCATAAAAACCAATCGGCTTCTAACCTCAGCTTGTTCAATTAAGGCCGGCCATACATGAGCCTGATTATGCACTCTCTAGGTTTACTAAATAAACCCCAATGTGTTGATAAAAACAATGTGGCAAATCATACAGGTATAGGACAGATGAGGAATATGGGTTATCAAGGGGTGGATTAATGGCACATGTGTATGGTCAAGCTGTATTAAAGCTCTGTCTCATCTGTGCAAGGATTCACATTTTCTGAACAGACATTTTTATGATTCAGATAGGAGTATGAATATGCTGCAAAAAGACGGGAATAGAATGAGCAGAGTGATGACTGAATGCTGTGTTGCTGACCCTTCTTTGTCCAATCAGCAGGCAAGGGGTAGGGAGATGACATCACTCTATCCCATAGACGCCTTTCACACTGAGGCAGTTTTCAGGCGTTTTAGCGCTAAAAATAGCGCCTGAAAACTGCCTGCCATTCATTGCAATATGTGCTTTCACACTGGGGCGTTGCACTTGCAGGACGGTATAAAAAAATCTTTGGGGCTGGTTTGGAGCGCTGTAAAAAGCGATCCAGAACCGTCCCTGCCCATTGAAATGAATCAAAGTCCAAAGAGAGCACGCTCAAAAATCGAAATATATGAATCCAAGACATTTTGAGCGTGGATATCCCCCAACCAAGGATCCTCCCCTCCAGAGTGTTTCATGTTTATCCATACCTTGGAAGAGTCTCTGTTATGAACTGTCAAATAGTGTTTGGAGACTGAATGTTTCTTGAATCCAGTTAGAATATTGGTGATATGCCCATTCCGACACACCTGTAAGGGCCGCTTGGTCCTCCCTACATATTGAAGCCTGCACGGGCATTGGAGCTTATACCCCCCTCGCCCCCAGTGCAGCAATTTATAAAGGGGTTAATAGTATGTTCTGCCGATGTGCTGGTGGAGACAAACTTGGTAGTCCTCCTAGTACAGCTATTAAAAATGCATACTCTGCACTTTCTACATTGATAAATCCGATCAGGTCTTGGAAGAAAACAGGTCTCTTGGGAGGGGGGTTGACAATAGAACAATAAAGCAATATAAGGCTTCTCCGGTAGCACTTTATTAAGCACTCTATCACTACTCAAAATATGCCAATGCCAGGACACTATTTGCCTTATGTTCCTAAACTGTTTGGAGAAGGTAGTGATGAATGGAACCAGCATAGTCTGCTGGAAGTTCCCGGCTTTTTCCCATAGAAGCTGCTGGGCACTTCCAGGTTTAACCACTTGACCTCCAAAAGACTTACCCCATTCATGACCAGGCCATTTTTGCGTTATTTTAACTGACAATTGTGCGATAATGCAGCAATGCACCCGGTTAAAATGTATTTTCTTTTTTCCCCACAAATAGAACTTACTTTTGGTGGTATTTGATCACCTCTGCGCTTCTTATTTTTTTGGGCTATAAACAAAGACCAACAATTTTGAAAAAAAAAATTACTTTCTGCTATAAAACATGTAAAAAATAAAAAATATGTATTTTGCTACATATTTTTGCTAAAAAAAATCCCAATAAGTGTATATTGATCGGTTTGCGTAAAAGTTATCGCATCTACAAATTATGGGATATATACTGAAATTTTTATTTATTTATTTTTACTAGTAATGACGGCGATCAGCGACTGTGATATTGCAGCAGACATTTGGACAGTAGCTTACACTTTGTGGGAATCAGAGACACTAATACAGTGGTCAGTGCTAAAAAAAAATATGCACTGTCACTGTACTAATAACATTGGTTGGGAAGGGGTTAGACATCAGGGGCAATCAAAAGGTTAAATGTGTGCTTAGCCAGTATTTATGTGCACTGTGATTGGTGCTTTTACTAAGGGAAGTCATGGATTTTATTCCCTGCTTTGCAGGTAAAGAAAATCCATTACTTCCCCACTGACAGGACAGAGCTCTGCCTTGTTTACACAGGTCGCTCTGTCCTGTATAAATTCATGACAATTGGCAGGTGCACCTGCACCCGGTGATCGATATCTGCTGTGTTTACTCATAGCACGGCTGGGTCGCCGGCAGCACACACTCACTACCTTGAAGTGTCCGATATAAAGCGGCAAGGCGGTTCAGCTGCCTCGTGATCTATGTCTAGGAGAGGGAGAGATGGGGAGATGGAAAAGTAGGCGAGAGATGGAGGAAGGGGAGAGAGGGAGGGGGAAAAGGGGGGTAAGAGAGCGAGAGGGGGTGAGAGAGAAGAGGAGTTAGGGGGAGAGAGGGAGGAGAGAGAGAGGGAGGGGAAAGTGGGGGATGAGGGAGAAGGGGGATGAGAGAGAGGGGATGGAGAATGAGAGGGGGGGTGAGAGGGGGATGGAGAAGGAAGGAGATGGGGGGTGAGATAAAGAGGGGGGTGGGGGATGAGAGGGGGGTGAGAGAGAAGGGGATGGAGAGGCAGAGGGGGATAGAGAAGGAGAGGGGGGTGAGGAAGAAGGGGGTGGAGAAGGAGAGGGGGATGGAGAAGGAGAGGGGGGTGAGAGAGAAGGGGATTTAGAGAGGGTGAGGGGAGGGAGAGATGGGGAGAGGGGGAGGGGGTAGTAAGAGATGAGGGGGAGGGAGGGGGTAGTAAGAGATGGGGGAGAGGGGAGATGGGGGGTAGTAAGAGGTGGGGGAGGGGGGTAGTAAGAGATGGGGAGATGGGGAGGGGGGTGAGGGGTAGTGAGAGGAGGGAGAAGGAGAGGGGTGTAGGAAGAGAGGGGAGGGATTGAGAGAAAGAAGGTGGGTTGATCAGTATGTCTACTATGTCCCACCATTATACTGTATGAAGTACAGTCGATCCCCCCACCCACATACACAGGTCCTCTCTCATAGTGGTCTCTCCCCTGTCCGTATAGAAGGCAGGCTGTCACACTCTGATTCTCAGCTGCTCGCCGGTTCCTCTCCCTCCCCTCCTCCCACCGTCACAGCCAGTAATGCTTACCCAGTCCAGGAAGTGTCCTCCTCCCTGGGCTCTCTATGTCCCTCTCTCTCCTATTAGGACCAGGAGCCCATGTTGACATCATCCATTCCGCGCCTGAATCCATCCTACCCCATCCATACAGGAGCCTCTCATTGGTCCCCCTACTGGCCCCGGTGCTCGGGCACTCAAGCAGAGAGCCTGAATGGTCAGTCCGCCCCTGAGGGTGGGCCTTGCAGCTGTCACAGAGCAGCCATGGCCGGCGCTGAATGGCGCTCGATCGGCAGTGCCTCGCCCCCAAGGAGTTGGAGGAAGATGACAGAAGGGAGAGGAGGGGAGTCACGATTTCATCATCGGACTGAATTTAGAACATGTGGCCAGCGGCCCACTGGCAAATGCCCGGTATGCCCTATGGCCAGTCCGAGCCTGAATGGAACTACCGGTGCTAGTTCTTCTCCTAACAACAAAAAAGGCGGACGAGGTATTAACACAACTGGTCATGATAAAATGAGACCTCTAAAATTGGACAAGTTCACAAACATAAAAACAAGCATAGTATGGACAGTCACAAATTGTCAATAAAGGCATTGACATCTACATCAACGTTGTTACGTGACCTTAAAAAAAAAAAAAAAGCCTTGCTAGCGCTAAAGCACCGCAAAAATGACCGCAAAAACGTCTGGCGCTCTAGCACTGTTTTAGCGGTGCTTCAGTGTGAAAGGGGTCTTAGAGGAGTTGTAAAGACAGAATTCATTCTATGCATTATGCATTCTAGGCCATATTTTGTGATATGCCACTGCGTTACTTTAGCTGACAATTGCGCGGTCGTGCAACGCTGTAACCAAATAAAATTGATGTCCTTTTTTCCCCACAAATAGAGCATCACCTCTGCGGTTTTTATTTTTTGCGCTATAAACAAAAAAGACCGTCCATTTTGAAAAAAGGCTATATTTTTTATTTTCTGCTATAAAACATACCCAATAAAAAAAATGTAAAAATCGAATTTCTTCATTAATTTGGGCCAATATATATTCTTCTACAATTTTTTGGTAAAAAAAAAACCCAATACGTTTATATTGTTTGGTTTGCGCAAAAGTTATAGCTTCTACAAAATAGGGGATAGATTTATGGCATTTTTATTATTATTATTTATTTTATTTTTTTACTAGTAATTGTGGCGATCAGCGATTTTTAGTAGGACTGCAACATTGCGGTGGGTAGATCAGACACCTAACTGACATTTTTTTTAATTTTTTGGGAACCAGTGACATTATTATAGTGATCAGTGCTAAAAATATGCATTGACATTGTACTAATGACACTGACAGGGAAGGGGTTAACATCAGGGGCAATCAAGGGGGTAACTGTGTTCCCTGGGTGTGTTTATTAACTGTATGGGGGATGGGCTGCCTGGGATAACACAGAAATCCGTCTTCCTGCATAGCAGAAAATCAAGATCTCAGTGTAATCCCCTGTCAGAACGGAGATCTGCCTTGTTTACTTCGGCAGATCCCCGTTTTCTATCTCTGCAGGGAATGATCGCGGGCGGCCGGCAAACATTGGGTCCGCTGGACCCGTTTATTAACTCCCCCATCGGCTAATCGGCGTGCGCCTCTGGTGGCGTGCATGAATCGCCGTTACCAGTATGACGATTCACGCAGCCGAGCTACCTTGCCACAGTATAACTGCGGCCGGTGGTCGGCATGCGGTTAAGATAAAAATCCTTCTGTGTGTAGCAGCACCTCCTAATTACTTTCCTGAGCCCCATCTCTCTCCAGCGATGTCTACAAGTGTCTTAGCCTTCCGGGACTCTCCTCCTGATTGAGGTCAAAACCTTTGCACAGAGCAGGTACCTATAACATGTTTGTGATTTTTTTTTTTCCTTTACTATCACTTTAAGTGGAAACTCCTATTGATAACCTCACTCCCTCAGGAACAGCACTACCAGCAGAGGTAGCGAGTTAGTCAACAGTAACAGGATTCAAACCTGCTTGGGACAAACAAAGATGTATGCTTGGATATAAAAGTAAAAAAATAAAATAAAATGGGGCAACCTTGGTCTTCTTTTCCCTCTTCTGTGTTTTCTTGCATTCTTCATACAGAATTAAACCTTTGCTTATGTTCCCAATAACAATTGTGTCATGCCCCCATAGTAATAGGTGCTTTTTGTAGTAGATTTTTGCTAGGAGAGACAAATTTTTTCAGACCTAAAAATAAGTGCAGGGCTGAATGTTTTGATCTGGGCAGGGAAGTGACCCAGGAAGAGCTGGAGATTGCAGAAAGGAACACCCTTTACTCCTCCCCTTTGTTTCCAGAAGGCTCTGGAAAAGGGGATGGATAAGGAGATGTCACTTTCTGAAGTATGTTAAGGAGCCCTGACCAATCCCCATCCTGGATTGGCAGAGGGCAGGCCTACTTAAATACTGTGATCTGCCTAGCTGGGGGAGGAGAGTGTCAGGTGGAAGAGTGGAGATGTAGCAGAGGTTGCTGAGGCCTCACCTGGGAGGAAGCCCCCAGTCTTGGGGGGGGGGGGGTGACCTTGAGGCCTGGTGGCTCAGGTGCAGCCAGGAATGGAGAGCGATTCTGGAGTAGCACAAGGGAGCAGGAGAGCAATGGAGAGGCTACAGGAAAGGCTCTTTAAAGGATCTACCGGTGTCGGTGAGTGACAGACCCTGGGTGCTGGAGAAGAGGACTGGAGCAGGCTGGGAGGAGACAGTGGATAGTCTGTGGAGGGTGAAGGAGCCAGTCTGGGGAGCGGTGTCACTGGACAGTGAGGTAGGTGGGTGTGGCCTGGAAGAGGATGGGCTGGGAGCAGTAGTCCATCAATACCTGGCTAGCACAATTATACTTAGCTGCACTCTGAGGGTCCATGGCCTTACAATCGAGGGCCCGTGGCCTTGCCTGTGACAGGCGGTCCAGAGGTCCTGCTGGTAAGGAAGTGCAGGCCTCACCACGTGCTAGCAGGGGCGAAGGAAGATGCTTGATAAATTTCCCTTCAGGCCTAACAGTGAATAAGCAAGTGTCGTGCAGGAGAGAAGTGAAGGAGTGTAATGGTCAGCAGGTATTAGTGCTGGAGGAAGAAGGAGAGTAACGGTCAGCAAGCGTCAGTTCTGGAGGAAGAAGGAGTGTACACTGTATGCAGAATTATTAGGCAAATGAGTATTTTGACCACATCATCCTCTTTATGCATGTTGTCTTACTCCAAGCTGTATAGGCTCGAAAGCCTACTACCAATAAACGGATTATTAAGACGTATGTCACATGTGAGGAAGAAGGAGGTCTTGACTGCGAACGACTGGCAATGAGAGGAAGAAGGAGGTCGTGATTATGGACGACTGGTAATGTGAGGAAGTGAAGAGAGGACGTGCTGTGAACGAATAAGTGACAATCCGGACTTCCCTTTAAATAGTTCGTAGAAGGAAGCGGGGACGATCGTGCACCACTCCGGACGTGAAGGAATGGTCGTCCTGGAGACCTGGCGGACAGTGTCCGTTCCGGTGCCCGGGAGCTAACATTCCGGTACCTGGGAGTCTCACGTCGATTCATATTAACACGATCGGTCCATAACTACCTGATGACGAGGGT
>BLSH010415170.1:2371923-2389952 GCA_018402905.1 Glandirana rugosa | reverse complement strand
GGAGGCTGTGGTTGCTGCTGCACGCAATGTTGATGGTGAACAGATCAAAACACTGACAGAATCCATGGATGGCAGGCTTTTGAGTGTCCTTGCAAAGAAAGGTGGCTATATTGGTCACTGATTTGTTTTTGTTTTGTTTTTGAATGTCAGAAATGTATATTTGTGAATTTTGAGATGTTATATTGGTTTCACTGCTGAAAATAAATAATTGAAATGGGTATATATTTGTTTTTTGTTAAGTTGCCTAATAATTATGCACAGTAATAGTCACCTGCACACACAGATATCCTCCTAAAATAGCTACAACTAAAAACTACTTCCAAAAATATTCAGCTTTGATATTAATGAGTTTTTGGAATCATTGAGAACATGGTTGTTCAATAATAAAATTATTCCTCAAAAATACAACTTGCCTAATAATTCTGCACTCCCTGTATATAGTGTGGTGTATATAATATGGTCCTGCTTCCTGATCTTTGGGCATCCCACAGTCATCCCTACCCTATCCAAGTTTAACCCCTCAATAAAACAACAAAAACAAAGTACTGGCCTGTTCAGTGACTAGGGATGAACGGAAAAGTGTGTGATTGAGAGCAGAGAGACAGGTGAACCACAACTACCAGCCATCCCGAAGGGGGTCATTGGCTACACTTGGTTTGATTATCTTAGAATATATCTTGAAACTTTGATCCATGTTGAATTGTGTTACATAACGTAGACTCTAATAGAACAACCTTTTGTGGCATAGATCCATAGATGTCCTGTCATAGTGCTCTGCACATTATGGCAGATTTTTCATATGTATCCGATATAAATAGAATTGTGATACATTATTTGGAGCCTTCAGCTATTGTCACTTACATTTGAGATGGACGTGGTCGCCATGTATCCAGAAGGCATAATGCATCATGGAATGTCCCATGGGCAGAAGCATGAGCAGCATTTGGCTCGGAAGTCACAGTGAATTAAGGTGACATTGCTCACTGCTCACATATGATGAAGAACTGAAAAGCCGTAAGGAATCCTTTACTCCTGGCAGCGTACAAACCATTGTCCTCACTACTCTACGATCACTCTCTAGAAATCGCTCGAGGAAATCTGCTGCTGTTCTAGCACACAAGGAAAAAATGTTTTCTTTTGGCTTTTGTTATATTGACATTTGCACAAGAAAATGCCTTGCAACCTCTTAAATATCCAGCTCCAAGGGTCACATGGGAAAAAGTCAGCATATGTATTCAGATTGGCTCTTCTGCTGTAGATAATTGATATTGCGGGCAATTCAGGAAGGCATTTGCAACACATTGGTGCTGGCAGTGTTAAGTCAAAAGCCTTGTGCCAAATTAATGAAAACCCTATTACATTTTCATTGTTATCACTGACAGGTGGGACAAATTCAAGTAGTTCTTATTTGATACAATATTACTATATGGTGATACAGTGACAAATTCATAAGGAAATAACACCATATTGGTGAACCCGATGTCTTAAAGCGTACCTGTCACTGCCCAAGGCTATCTTAAGGGGCCTTGCTCACCCCTTGTGATGACAATAAAGTTAAATGGAAAAAAAAATAAAAATAAAAAAAAATTAAAGCACCCCCATGCTTACATGCGAATGCAAACGTGCACGTAGGTCCAGCATGCATGTTCAAACTGTGATTGCACCACACAAGTGAGGTATCGCCATGAATGTTGGAATGAGAGCAATATTGGTAGCACCATAGCTCATGTTTACCTCTAAACCGATAATCTGTAAAGCAGAGTTTTTCAACCAGGGTTCTGTGGAACCCTAGGGTTCCTCCAGAGGTTGCCAGGGGTTCCTTGAACAATGGTTAATTTCTACCTCTCAGATAAATTCCCAATGACATCATTGATCTTTTTAGCTGTAAGGGGTAATTATTCCCAATGACCATAAGTGTAAGGAGCATTCTTTCCACTGACCATCACATTAAGGTATCACGAGTTGTAGATTTTTCATACTTAGCAGGGGTTCCCCAAGACCGGAGAACTATTTCAAGGGTTCCTCTGTGTTGAAAAGGTTGAGACAGGCTGCTGTAAAGGCTTTTAAAGTGTCTCCCTCTGACTATTTTAGGTACCATAGTATGTCATCATTTCACAGGCGTGCGCAATTTTAAGTCTTGACATGTTTGGTATCCATTTGCTTGACGCAACAACAGCTTTTATATTGTACCAAAAAATTGCATAATATGTTGTTTATGCACGCTAAAATTCATTTAAGTGTCTTTGTTCTTGAAAATTGACATTTGATAAACGGCTGCGCAAATATCTTGCAGCATTTAAAAGTGCAAGATATGTTTGAGGGTTCCAAGTAATTTTCTAGCAAAAAAAGCTGATGACAGGGCTTATTTACACTTGCTTCGACTTTAACACGTATTAAAGCGCCTACCGCTTCAACATGCTTTTTTGATGTGTTTTTGATTAGGGCTGCTAATGATTATTTTCATAATCGTTTAGTTGGCAGATTATTGTTTCAATTAAATGATTAATCGGATAATAACCTTAAAGGAAATGTGGTGTATAATTTAGTTAATATGTAAAGTTTAAAAAAAAATGGCAATTTATTCTTAAATATCTCTATACAGTGGTAAATATAAATAACCAGCTATATGGTTAGGGAGCGAAATCTCTAAACCACTCTGAGAATAACAGACAGAAGCATATATAATAATAAATACACCTAGAAGTAGATTATACAGGCATTTTACCTAGGAGTCAGACATGAAGCTATATGAAGGGTGGAAGGGAGATGTAAACCTTTTATAATAAAGTAGTACTAAAAGCTCAGACTTTTTTTCAGGGATATGATCTTTTTAAATATAATGCACAATACTGGTAAATGTTTACTTTAAATGTAATTGTAATGCCTTCTGTTACCTCCAGTCTATCAGTCTCCATCTTCTCTGGGTTCACATGCTATTCTTCCCTGCACAAACATGTTATACTTCCCTGCTCTGTTTAATGGTTTTGCACAGAGCAGCCCGGATCCTTTTCTTCTAGAGTCCCTCACCGACACTTCTGGCTCCGCCTGCCTTCAGAGTGCCCCAATACCAAGCTGCAAAATATAGTATAGAAAGCCCCTATAGCAAGGTAAAAAAAAAAACTTCTGCCTTTAGAACCATTCACTTCCTGCCCAGGACTACATGTCCCATGAGACATTGCTCCTTGCACATTCACAAGTTCTCAGGCACTTACTGATATGTATGGACCATGTTCTGAGCTGTATGTGTGCTGCACTGTATTTCCTGATATGTAAACAAATAATGCCTTCTGTATGCAGGCCAACTAATCAGCTGGCCGATTAATCGATTATGAAAATAGTTGACAACTATTTTCATAATCGATTAGTTGACGATTTATCGATTCGGCCCTATTTTTGATGCTTCGGTGATGCTTTGATGATGCTTCGATGATGTTTTTTCTAAGCTTTAATGAAGCTTGGCAAGTGCCACGCTTGTGTGTTGATTCTCTATTTGTTTTAAAGGGGCCCAGCAGATCCCCAGCTCATTTGTACCCTCATTTACTAAATCCCCAGATTATTATTACCCTCATCCAGTGTATCCTCTAATCAGTAATACCCTCAGCTCTGCTCATGTCCCGTTCAGTAGTAACCCCCAGCTCTGCTGATCCTCCACTAAGTATTAACCATCAGCTCTGCGGATCCTCTGGTTTGCTGATCCTCCTCTTTCTCCAGTCCCCACTCACTTCCCGCTATATTGCTCCCCATGCTGCGCACCATGTGTGACATTGCTAATTTTCCTGCTCTAGGCCTCCAGGTCTGCTTATCCTTTGCTGCCCAGTCCTCTCTCTGGCTCCCGCTCACCTTCTGCTATAGCATTCCTACGTCCCGTTTTCTAGTTGTTCCACTTCTGTCTGGATCCTGCTCACCTTCCTGCTGCTCCACACTGCACACTAGATGTGGCATCTGCCTCAGACACACCCAGAATAGATACATGAACCAGAAGTGACTGTTGATGACGTCTTTCTGGTTTGCTTGTTGGTTTCCCAGTGCATCCTGGGATACCTCATACCTGCAATACCTCCAAAACATAGTGAAGCTAAAGCTGCCTCCCCATCAATGTTTCCTATCCGTGCTGCCCATCAGTGTCTCCTCATCAGTGCAGCCTATCAGTGCAGCCTCATCAGTGTCCAATAGTGCAGCCTCATCAGTGCCCATCAGTGAAGGAGAAAAATTACCCATTTGCAAAATTTAATAACGAACCAAAAATTTATTTACCAAAAAATAGTGCTGATTAACAGCTTCCCGACCGCGCGCCGTCTTTTCACGGCGGCAGTCGGGGAGCCCTGCGCGAATCGCCGTAAATAAGCGGTGATTCGCATTTGGCCACCAGGGGGCGCGCGCACCCGCCGCACTCCTGGGGAGTGTGCCCGCGGCTCGGGCGGACCCGATGTCCGCCGGCGAGCTGCGATGAGCGGCTACAGGGAAAGAACGGGGAACCGCCGATGTAAACATGGCGGTTCCCCGCCCTGTCAGTGGGGCATGAGAGATCTGATCCCTGTCACTGGGATCAGTTAGATCTCTCATGCCCATGTTAGCCCAACCCCCCCACAGTAAGAACACACCCAGGGAACACTATTAACCCCTAGATCTCCCCCTGCAGGTTAACTCCTTCACTGCCAATGACATTTATACAGTAATCAGTGGACATTTAAATTTATGATCGCTGAATAAATGTCATTGGTCCCAAAAAAGTGTCAAAATGTTCCGACATGTCCCCCCCAATATCGCATTACCGCTAAAAATTGCAGATCGCCGCCATTACTAGTAAAAAAAATTAAATAAATAAAAACCCCAGAAATCAATTCTCACCATCCGTAAACGCGACCACTTTTGCGCAAACCAATCAATAAACGCAGATTGCAATTTTTTTTATCGCAAATATGAGGAATTATATAATTCGGCCAAAAACGGTGAAAAAAATGTTTTTTTATATTTTTTTTTTGGATTTGAATTTTAGCAAAAAGTAAGAAATTTGGGTTTTTTTGCAAAATGGTCGCTCTTCTTTTGTTTATAGCGGCGATAAGAAATGACGCAGAGGCGATCAAATACCACCAAAAGAAAGCTCTATTTGTGGGAAAAAAAGGACACAAATTTTGTTTGGGTACAACATCGCACGACCGCGCAATTGTCAGTCAAAGCGACACAGCGCCGAATTGCAAAAAGTGCTCTGGTCCTAAAGCTGCAAAACCTTCCGGTTGGTAAGTGGTTAAATACCACCAAAATAAAGCTGTGAAAAAAAGATACAAATGTTGTTTTGGTACAGTGTTGCATGATGCAATTGTCATTCAAAGTGCAACCGCACTGAAAGCTGAAAAATTGGCGTGGGCAGGAAGGGTTGTAAAAATGCCCAGTAGGCAAGGGGGTAAAAATGCCCAGTAGGCAAGTGGTTAAAATAGTTACAGTGAAAAGCAGGTGTGTCGGTACAAGTGTTGTGAAGTAGCAGAAATGGTCACAATGATGGGCTCTGTTGAACTACCTTGCTAGCTCCTGAAAGTAGGTAGGATGTCTAACCACTATTTTGGACTGATAGGTTGTTGGCCACTGGAAGGTAAATACTGGTCCCCTTATGTGTACAATGTCATTAACATTAATGTATCCCCTAACATGTAACCTTCCCCTTACATAATCCCTTAGTATGTAACCTGCCCCTTACACTTAACCTCTAACATAAGCATGTCGCTTAAACCAACACCCTTATACTCTTTAAACTAAACAAAGTATATCCCTAACACTAAACTAAACCCTGTAGCAGAATACTCACCTGATCCAATGCCTGAAGAATCTACGCCTGGTGCTTATAGTTCTTACCTGAAAAGTAGCAGTACCAAAATTAAAGAAGTATGGCCAAAGCTCGTTTGGCTGTACTTCTATGAATTTGTTTTGCACTCCTGTGAGCCGTTTTCAGCAGTGAGCGGGCTGAAGTCCGTCACAGGAGTCACTCCAGGCACCACGTCATCCTGACAATGGAAGTTGGGATCCGCCAGGTGCCTGGACCTACACCCTTCTCAACCTCTCAGCGAGCTGCTGAGAGCCTGAGACGGCTGTTCCCCGCCCCTCCACAGCCACACAGGGAACTGAGCCATCGACTGTGTTCAATCGCTCGGTTCTCAGTGCAGAGGTGCCAGGGGACAGATGCTGCATCCACCTAGGTAAGTATTAATATAAAAAAAGCTCAGACCCATACTTTTCTTTTAACAAAGTACCTGGTTTTGTGTAAAATCTTTTTTATTAAAGGTTTTCAGGTTACAGTAAAAGGATTTCCAAATGAGGAAATAACATAATAATAATAGGATCATAAAAGGGAAATAAAAAAACAACCATAAAGCTTGCACAAAGGCAGTAGCTTAAAGATAGACTATGCAGTGGTAAAACTTAGGGTAAGTATCTGCTTTTGGACTGAAGGTAGGTTTAGTCAAAATCTGCCTTCAGGAACCTCTTGGTTTCTGACACAGAAGGAGAAAGGAAGGTGAAAAGCACAGAATTTTGTGACCTACTCCGAAGCATGTTATAAGCTTTTTAATATGATTTTAACATATTCAGTGGATTCACAAAGAAGTGAGAGAGGCAAGATGATGGGCTTGGAGTGATATCATCCCTAACAAGCAAATGGTTAAAAAGAACTTGGAATTTTCTAGGACGGCACACAAGAACATACATTTAACACATGAATATAAAAAATATTTCCATAACTCACATCATATAACACTTTAAAATAATCACTTATGACGCACAATACAATATTCCTTTTGATATTTTACAAAGAACACCTATTTGCATGCAATTCCATTCCAGTAATGTCCGTATATTGGTCACACTTCATGCCATCATATGGTTACTGCAATCTAAGACTACACTTATTTCCACAGGGAAAAAGCCGCTGGCTTACTTTTATATAGGACTAAAGAAGGAGATGTCCAGGACATAATGCTGCCCTTTATCAAGATGGTAGTGTTGGAGGAGACCTCCTTCCTTTCCAGTCCACAATATAGAAATACACCTATAGATGGCTCTAACCATGTAATGCAATAAATCTAGTGTGACCACTATACTGACATCAATGGAACTGAATAGATTTCTTGGAGCCCTTTCATTGCTGGTCTTGAATTTGAGATATCTACAAAACATGTTGACCGCAACTGTTACCTCTGAAACAGCACACCATATAATGCTAATATATTAGTGGTCTTTGTGGTTTATAAAAAAGGATGTATTGTGTATCATATGTGATTCTTTAAAGATTTATATGATGGGATTAATACATTTGGAAATATTTGTTATATTTATGTGGTGAATTTATTTTCTTGGTGCTGTCCCAGAAAGTCCCTAGTTCTTTGTCTCCTGATTGTAACATGGTCCTCAATAATATTTGCAGTTCACTGATTGATTTAAATTTCTGCCATCTTAAACATACAGCAATAAAATTGCATAGGTGTAATTTAAAAATTTGGGTGTTTGCCATCTCTGTCCTCACTGAAGAATTTTCTCATTGCTTCCTGTCCCTTTGAACGAGTCATCAGTACAGAAAGTGAGGGACCAGACGCTAATGAAAGCCTATGCCAGACACGGCAATCTGTTGTTTTTTGGGCCATATCCAGCCTTTTTTGAAACCCTGAGCTGAAATGACTCCTTCACTAAAATTAAAATGCACAAAAAATAGCTAACCCTGCAAAAGAAGATATTTGCCTTAGCCGTTGCCTGTGCTGCCAAAGACCATGCTGGTACAGGGGTATGGTTCAACGAATTCTTTACAGAAACCAACACTTCTCAAGGTATCAAAATTTTAGATACTGACTGCATTCATGGGTTCCCCACACAGAGCACTACATCAATAATGTGTCCTATAGCGGTGTAGGCATCATTGGAAGGAACTATTGAGCTCAGCAAGGGACCAGGAGACCACAAGTGCCAGTTTCTGAAAGACTTGAGTTTCAGAATTTCTCTGCATCAAAGTGGTGTCTAGCAGCATGGATGGGGTAAAAGGAAGTATTTGTTTTGTCAGAGACAGCTTTCTAGGGCAGCTCTATTTTAGTGTCAGGGCCATTTTTAGCATTTAAACTGTTGATGAAGGTTGCGCTGTTTTTTTGGGGGGGTTTTTTGTGAAAAAAAGAGAAATGTTGCCTTCTTCATGCTGCAACTGTATAAACCCTGTTTCAGCACCATGGGGAGCTCCAGTAATAAGATTTGTCTCCAAGTTAATCTGGATGTAAATCCTCACAATTCATTTATTTTATTTGTTCTGCTTAATATACCATAAAAAGTGTTATCAGGTGGTTGATAAAAAAAAAAAAAAAATTACCTGTGCATAAGGGTATTTTGAATTGTGTATTCATCAGTAATGAAGTAGGCAGGGCTGACTACACATGTTAAAAAAAAAAATCACAGATTGCCATGTAAAAAAAACATGGTGGGAACACACTATATTTTTTGACGCATCAACATTTATTTTTCTGCACTTGCATTCTGATTAAATGGAAAAAAATGCTTAGCCAGCTCCTTGAGCCCCTATCTGCAGTGCAAAAAGTCTGAACTTCTCCCCTTATTGCTGTCACAGGGACAAAGGGCAGTGGGCAGTGGCTGCAGAAGTGGGAACATGTTACATTTTCCACCCTAAAAATAGGTGGACCATGTAACATGTTCCCAAAGGTGAATTTATCCTTAAGGCCTCATGCGCACAGGACGTTAAAAAAACAAAATGCCAGTAGCTTTTTTTGAGTGTTTTTGCATTAGTGTTTTTTTAACGTTTTGCAGCGTTTTTGAGCATTGGCGTTTTTGGGCGTTTTTTTTTATTTTTTAATGGGATCAAAACCTTTTACAGACATTGGTGAGCCATGTTTTTGAGCATTTATCTGCGTTTGTGGGCGTTTGGGCGTTTGAGCGTTTCAGCGTTTCAGCTGAAAACCTCCTCTCAGAACCCAGTAATCTTGGGGTTTTTTTTACAACCAAAAAACGCCCCAGCCAAAAACAGTTGATTACAGCCTATGTGCGCATAAACACATAGGATAACATGCTGGAGAGTTTATTGACTGTAGGAAAAAGCGTCTGAAGCCAAAAACAGCAGCTGTAAAAACATGCTGTGTGAATGAGGCCTTAACACTTTGAACCCAGTTTCCGGGATGGAATTAGAGATGGATGCAGAATGAGTTAAGCATATAATGTAGACTTTCTGTTGGTCCCATTTAGAGATGTATGACAGGACTCCCAATACTGGGCAGAATACAGGTTCATTTTTACTAGCCTAGAAAACCAAAATGTATTTTTCATTTCTTCCTTGGAAACATACATTTTAGTTTTTGTGGGTGAATTGCTAATAGTATTGAGACTGTTCACTTTGGAAAGTGAACGTCCGTTGAGCTGGAGTGGATGTAAACCCAAATTATAGAATTTGAGCTGGGCACATAACTCCAGTGTTTTCTCATCTCTCTTTAAAGCACTAAGTCCCATGGCTTTTTCCTGCTCCGTTCTTCTGTCATCAGATTAGCAGAGAGATAAACTATTCACAGCACAGCTCTAAGAGTCTCTACCTATGTGGATTGGGGGGGGGGTGTTTCCTCCAATCAGCTGTCTTGGTTGTCTGCCCAAACTTCACACTCAGTGCTGAACAAGAAGAGAGAATCTCTAACAGGATGTGAACTTTCTAAAGAATATATAAAGCTGAAGACAGCAGATATGCATGTAACACTTATGTAGGGAGATTTGTTTAATCTCTGTGTATCATCTGAGTCCAATTCACTGGGTATATGTGAGGGTTTACATCCACTTTAAGACAAAATGGTGAGGCTGTGTTAACTTCAGTCAACCAATCAAATTATAGCAAAATCCTTGTTGTGTTTTTTATTTTTTTTATTTCATTGCACATGATTAGGTATTCATAGTGAACAAATTCAACCTATTTGGCTATCATTCACTTTGTTTCACTTTTAGGCCTGCTTGTTTTTTGGTGCATTTCCTGAATGCACACCAAAGATGTGGCACACAGGACTTTTGGTGCACTTTCAGAAAATGCACTGAAAAAACAATACCTAATAGAAAGTCTATGAGAAACTGCGGGTTAACTGCACAAAAACCAGGGGTACACCTGCAGTGCGGCCATACCACAACACAGCAGTGTGAAACAGGCCTAAGGCCTCGTCCTCGGTTCCCAGCATGGGGTCTGGTGCATTCCTGTTCACCGGTTCAGGTGCAAATCTGGTCTGAATTTTTGCCTGAACTCTTACCTGAACCGGACCCAAACACGCGTAGGACCCTTTTGGAATGTGGTCTGCAGCCACCCCAGACCTGTGTGAACCTGCTCAATTGAGAGACGGTCACACTCGCATGTCATGTGAATTGGATGCGGGAAAACCCACATTTTATTTGCACATATGTGAACCCAGCCTTAGTGAACAACCACATTTTCTTTTGTAAATCAACCCTATTGGCTAACCAAGAAGCTACTTATCATAGAGATGGATCAATCGTGAGGGAATGTGAGGCCACATGGACAGTCCTAAACTTGATTTCTGGAACTGAACCAAGATTTTTGTAATAACCTGGATTTTTGGGGTTACTTTAATGCTCTGCAGGGTATGGCGCATGACATGCTGTTTGTCTAGTTAGTCTAGTCTAGTTAGACCAGTTTGTAGCTTTACCATGATTTCATAATAAACACCACTCATTTGTAAACCTTCCATTGTTTATACCAGTGGCATGCAAGTTGTGAACTGGTTGCAGCCCTTTGCTTGCCTTTATCTGGCCCTTGAGGCACTGTGCCTCCCACTGGTACTAGGCACTATTCCTCCCACTGACACCATTGAGGCACCATCCTTCCCATAGACCTCAACAGTGGGACACTATTGCTCCCACTATCGCCAACAATGGGGCACTACTCTTCCTCCTACTGATCACAGGCGCTATATCATTTTTCTTTTTCCCGCTGTCCACCAAACCTAAGATTTTGTTTATTTCCACTGGCCATAGTCTGGGCCCCCTAAAGTCTGAAGGACAGTAAACTGGACCTGTGTTTAAAATTTTTAAAGACCCCTGGTTTATACCATAGTATCCTGAGCATATTATGTGTTCTTGGCAGTGAAATTCTAAATTCGTCATTCATGCCGGAATTCCAGTTTATTTTCTGATTTGATTATATGTAATCAAACTGGTAAGTATAGAAATATTTTGTGCCTGTTTTATACTTGGATTTTAAACAGTCTTTTATTCAAGTTCTACTGAATTGTGGCATTAATTAGCATTGTGAATTGAGCTGTAGATTTACCGCAGTGCAGATCAATACAGACACTTGTTGAAGCCGATACTGTGATCTATTTGAAAGCAGTCGCTTCGCTCTGAGTGTGCTCAATATTGTAAACCTTGGTGATGGAACAGCTGCTACCTCTCTTCTTCAAGTGTTCATAGCTTAGTGCCATTTTAAGAAAAATAAACAAATGGCTTATAATAGATTTCACCATGTCATACTGAAAAAACAGTTACTAAGTGCTTTTTGCCTTATGCCTGATACACAGACCAGTTACCAAATGCTAAATAAATCCAAAAAAACCTAAATCCATACTTAAAATCTAGTTTAGTGTGACACAAAACATTTGTTAAATACGTATTATATGCATACACTAAATTTAAAGCGAAACCATAATTGTTTTAAATTAATTTTAAAGCATACAAGTTGATATGCTAAATCTTTTTGTATATTGTTTATATACTTTGATCAGCAAAAACATTATTACCACTGACAGGTAAAGTGAATAACATAGATTGTCTCATTACAATAACATGTAACAGTTGACAGGTTCCAAATTGTAATGTCTGGATGATCGGCCAGATCAAAAACTGCAGCTCTTGTAAGATGTTCTTGGTCTGCAGTTGTCAGGACTGACCAAAAGTGATCCAAGGAAGGAAAACCGGCTTCAGGGTCATGGGTAGCCAAGGCTCATTGATGCATGCAAGGAGTGAAGGCTGGCTCGTGTAGTCCGATCCAATAAAAAAGCAACTGTAGCTCAAATGTCTGGAAAGTTAATGCTGGTTCTGATGGTGTCAAAACACACAGTGGTTCCCTGTTTGTTGCTTATGGGGCTGCATAGCCTCAGACTGGTCAGAGGGCACACTTTGCCCCATGTCCACAGCCAAAATCACCTACAGTGGACATGTGAGCATCAGTACTGGACCCCCAAGCAATTGAAGAAGGTGTCTTTGAGGTGTTGGCTTCTGAATTCTCCAGATCTCACTTCAATCAAGCATCTGTGAGATATGCTGGAAAACAAGTCTGATCCATAGAGGCTCCACCTTGCAACTTACAGGACCTAAAGTGGAATTCCAGGCACTAACTGAACATAAAATTGTTCCTGCCTCCCTTATAACTCCTATACTAATTACCCTGTCAAAGGAAGATGCTTACCTATTCTCAGGGCACTTTTGTGTCATTATGTGATCAGTTCCTATCAACGGCTTCAGGGGAGAGGAGGGACAGCCAACAACAGATGCCCAATAGTAAGCCTATGGGTGATGTCACTGCCCAGGCATTCCATCTGTTGTCAGCACTCTCTTCTCTTCCCTGAAGCTTGCCGCTTGGGAGATCATGTGACCAGACCAGAGAGCTCTGAGAATAGATAAGTATAAGCATCCTCCTTCAATAGTGTAGTTAGTACAGGAGTTAGAAGGGCGTGCGAGCAGTTTTATTCTTAGAGCCTGGATTTCCTAAAAGATCTGCTACTGACAGCTTGGTTCCATATACTACAGCATACCTTCAGAGGTCTAGTGGAGTCCATGCCTTAACAGGTCAGGGCTGTTTTGGCGGCAGAAGAGGGACCTACTCAATATTAGGTGTGTGGTTGTAATGTTATGGTTTATCGGTGTAAATCCCCGTACACACGGGCAGAATGTTGGGAGATATTGGCCGGTTCAACAAAAAAATGGCTGACCTTTGGCCCTCGTGTATGTAGGTTTGTCCATCAGCACTGTCAGCCAATGGTGGAGAGCACTGATCAGAGTCTTCTGGGGGCTGTTGTGTTTTGATCCCCCCCCCCCCATCAGAACACAACAGCGGAGGAGATCGCTCCACTAACTGCGCATAATTAATACATCGGCTGACCGTTTTTTTCCATTCTTGTGTACCAAGCTTTAGTCCTCATTTTACAAATAAACATTTGATACAAGGTGTAGTTATGTTACAGAGCATTCTGGGTCTTTTGATGTTTTTATATGGTAATTCAAATGTGCTTTTGTTTTTGCCCCCTTCCAGCCTCCACATAAGTAACCATGGCTGAGGCTGTAATCAAGAGCTGATTTCCTGCACACAGCCTCAGCATCGTTTTTAAATAAATTCAGAGGCTGTGGCTGGAGCTGATGTCAGGGACGGGGTGGGGGAGAGAGAACCCTTGTCATTTTCCCCAACCTGTTACTATGCAGTTTGTAAATAAAATCATTGCAATGATAATTAGAAATAAAGCACAATTATGTTAACATATAAAAACATAGTTTCTTTCTCATTTATTGAGCAACATGGCAATTCAGAGACAGTTGGGTTAGAATGCCACATACGAGAGGATTTGGACACTGACAAGCAAAAAGAAAAAAGTGACCAGCCCAGTATAACCCCACCTACTCTCAGTATGCCCACCTGTGCCTATGTGCTCTTGGTATTGCTTTTCTACCAAACTTAAGGCTTGATTGGAATTGAAGGGGTTATACCAGACTGTGTTTTTTTTTTTGCCAGTGTCCAAATCCTCCTGTAGGAAGCAGTATAAGCCAACAGTCTGAATCCCTGTGCCCCTCAAGGAACTCTACGAAATAAAATGTACATTAAATACAAAAATCTCTAGTGACAGTGTCTCTTTAAGAATCTTGTATTAAAATTTGTATAGCCTGGCTTAACTTGTTAGGGAGGGAGGGGTGAACAATCACAACTCCGATTAAAGCCCGTACACACAGGCTGCATGTCGGGAGACATCGGCCAGCTCAATAAAAAAAAAAGGGTGGCATTCGGCCCATGTGTATGTCAGTCGGTCCGACAGAAGCCGGCCTAGCATGCTGGAAAACCAGCAGCCTAACGGCTCCTGATCAGCACTCTCAGCCAATGGCTGAGGGTGCTGATCGGAGTGTTCTGGTGGGGGGAAGTGGGGCTGTTCCCCCTGTCAGAACACAACAGCTCAGCTGGGGAGATCGCTGTACTAATGTCGGATCATTAGTACAGCGGCTCCGACCGGAGCTGTCAGGTTTTTTTTGTTCACCCGTTAGGTTGACCAAAAAAAACTGTTAGTGTTTACTAGGCTTTACTTTGAGCTTCAGCTATTGAGCTTTGCACAAAAGACTTTCAACAGAGCAGCTAAGAATAGACCGATAACCATGAAAAGAAGCCTTGATCTCCAACACTGTGTTGGTCCTTTATGGTTTTTTCTTGAAGGTGCTGAACTTGTCTATTTAAATTTATAACCTTTTCAGTTGCCGTTCTTTACGGTTTCTTTCTCCAAAGCTCATTTGCTTTGCACAAATAAAATAAAAAAAAATCTAATATTTTGTGTTTGTTTTTTCTCTCAGCACTTCCAACGTAAAGAAGTGGGAAACTGAGCTGGAGACACTGAGGGAGAGCAATGACCGGTTGTCCTTGGCTCTTCAGGAGTCTATTGCTAGTGTAGAACATTGGAAGAAACAATTTTTATCATGTAAAGATGAGAATGACCAACTCAGGAATAAGGTAAGGTTATGATGTTAATTTTTTTCAGCTGACATTGGTTCTGTTTTTGCAGGAATTATCAGTTACACTTAGTACGAGTGGAAAAATGTTTGGAGACATTTACTGATTAAATGGGCTTCCACATGCAGCATGAATATTGTACCGTCCTTTCTTCCCAGTTACTGGCCATTGGCCTTCCTGCTAGACCTGGCTTGCTATTTGTATGCTCTGTGCCAGCTGACTCCCGACCTCTGGTTATTTTCAGAACTGTTACTTTTTCTTTTGTATGCCAAGAAAACAAATGTGTCACTACCATTAGGAATCTGTAACATTTCAAGAGCATCTGTGAACAGAAAGAACATTAAGGGCTCATGCACACTGTAGCTGATAAATGACCGTTTTTGGTCGTTTGGGCGTTTTTTTTTAACAGCCCAAAAACGCCCCTTTATGTTATCCTATGTGTCCACGCACACATGGATGTTAATTGTAATTTAACAGCAGTGGCGTTTTTGGGCTGTTAATCTGAACGCCCTGAATTGGCGTTCAAAAGTCGTTCTTCTGACCACAGAAAAACGCTAAACGCTGATTAACGCTCATAAATGCCGGTAAACGCCCGTTTATCAGCATCTGGCGTTTTTTTGTAGTCAATGGAAGCTAATGAAGTAAAAAAAAAAGACGCTCAAAAACGCCGAAGGTGATAAATGCTGCTTACAAAACGCTGCAAAAGAATTTTTTCTAAGCAGCGTCTCCTGCCCGACGCCCAGAGAGCCCAGATAGCGTCCAGTGTGCATGGAGCCTTAATGTTTTCTTAAAAATCTTCCTATACTGGGGATCATTTTTTTTTTGTGTTGAAGATGCCAAAACGTTAACAGTTATAGCAGTGGAGGTTCCAATGCTTACATGGTATGTGAGCAAGGGTCTTAGAACTTTAGTGTGAGGACCACATGATATTGAATAATTTACAAATATTCATGGGCTGAAAAATCAGGGTCCCCTTAAGAGTCCTCCTTTACATCAGCTTCCCAATCGGAGTACCTTTTACACAAGGGTCCTTTTTATAGTCTCCCCCAGTGGCGGTCATTGGTGATTTTTTTTTTTGGGGGGGGGCAAACACCCCTCAGTCAGTCAGTCAGTCGGGCGGGTCTGGTGCACTTACCCCATCTATGCAGTGCTTCTCCCGGGCTTCACCAGCGGCTCCCCTCGCTCAGCGGTGGCAACAGCTTTCCCTTCCCCTGCTCTCCACAAGCATAGGTGGCTTCCGTTTCCTCCCTCCTCCTCAGTGGCCAATTGGGACTCTTCTCTTTTCGGCCAATCGGAAAACGGGTCTCAGACCTGTTTCTGATTGCCTAGATTGAGGATTAAGCGTTACAACAGCAAATATTAATTCACTGTTGTAACACCTGGGTGGGCTCATGGCGCAATGCTCTGTGCCACAAGCCCACCCTATTTTGAAACCTTCAAAAAACCACCCCGCCGCTGTAATTCACGCGCCCGGCATCCTGAAAGAGGCTGGACGCACGAATAGGGGGTGGCCATGGCGGCCGTGGATAGATACATGCTATGCAGGCATCTATCCATTATTCCTATACCGGGTGGCGTGGCTAGAGGGGGCGGTGCCCCTAATGGACAGGCCGCCACTGATCTCCCCTTAAATAGAAGGGGGGTTGATGTGGAGACTATAGGCAACTGCTGCTGACCTTAATCCTCCTTCCTCTTGCTGAACTTTATCTCTAAATCTGTGCACATTAACCACTTGACCTCTGGAAGATTTACCCCCTTCATGACCAAGCCATGTTTTACGATAAGGCACTGCGTTACTTTAACAGTGGCCTTGCAGTTCTGTACCCAAATAAAATGCAAGTCCTTTTTTCCCACAAATAGAGCTTTCCTTTGGTGGTATTTGATCACCTCTGCGGGTTTTATTTGAGGTGGCAACCCTAGACAGACTCAAAGCAAGTGCTCTGAAAATAGATCCCCTTATCTGCATGCTTGTTCCAGGCCCGTAACTCGGAAAGCCAGAGAATCATCCTGACAGCCAGGCATCTGACAGAAGAGGAGCTTGGCAATAGCAGCCTTCCAATTTGTCTCAGTACAGGTTTCCTGAGGCTTTCCTCAAACAAATCAGCTGAGGGCTCTTTGCTTTGTAATGTGTGTATGCTTGCACATTGCCATGTGTAGGTATTCTAATTTAATTATGCATGTTTTTCTGCAATATTTATCTCATGGATACGAATAATATAAAAAAAAGTGTTAGTCTGGAGCATATGCCTTTTCATTAGGTCTAAGGCTTAATTCACATCAATGCATTTTGCTTTTCAGCATTTTTTGCTGTGCTTTCTGCGTTTTTTACCGCATTTTTGATGCATTTTTACAGCGATTTTGCTGTGTTTTTTTTTTTTTTGGACGGGGGGGGGGGGATTTTGTTGCCAGGCAGGTTTAAAACTGCAAATTGTGGTAAAAACGCAGCACTTGCTTTTTTCTTGCATGCCCTTTGAAGTCTATTACATACAAAACACTGCATTTTGTGGGGAAAAAGAGTCCCTGACCCTTTCCAACAACAGAGAGGCACAACAATGCATTGATGTGAACATGTTCCATAGGAACCCATGTTAAAAAAAGTCCTTGCATTCCTGCAAAATGCATCAAAAAAATGCATTAGTGTGAATGGAGCCTTAGGAAGAAGTTTTTGCCATACAGAGCAGCCACTTTTTGATAATCTATGCATAAAACATTCATTCCAATGTGTCAATGGAAAACACTTAATTATTTAAATTTTGTTTTGTCCTAAAGTGTATCACGTGGCTCCCTGAAGCTTTTTACGAACAGCGAGCGCGTCTTGAAAACTTTCCTCCCGCTTGCTCTAATATGCTGAAACTTTTCCTCATGCCTACTAAATAAATGGAAAGTGATTTTTTATTTTAAATAAATATTTCATATAACAGATTGCAGCTGTAATACACTGTTCAATTTGTTCTCTACTTTAAATAAAATAAAGGCAGTACATGCTGCTATTTTTACTTCCAAACTAAATAAAACGGAGGAACATATTTGTTGGATTGGTTAACTTGTCACATAATGTCGACGTTAGACAATATACTTTATAAATAAATTTTATTTTTTAGTGAAAGGTAAATAAATCATCCGTACTCCTTTTCAAAGTCGTATAATCTCGTTCGCCCTCCTTTCAAAAGTTCTGCGCGAGCGACAAGCATTTTTCGAAGTCCCTCGGTGCACTATGTGAAATCCTGTTTTGTTTTAAATTTATTAATTCACAAAAGGTAACTGTGTAACCTTACTTACAAAATACGTATCTAATAGTTTTTCACCGACG